>JAPDOI010000673.1:0-317840 GCA_029168955.1 Aplectana chamaeleonis
ATCATTTAAAATTAGAGCGCAGCTTGCCTACTATGGGCCTCGCGCCCATTTACAGAAGCTTCTTATCTATTACTCACTTTTTGCCGATTTTTGTCGAAAATTGGCAGGAAAAGCGGCAAACGACAATCGACAAAAATCGTCCAAAAACCGCCGGCAAACGGCAACCGGCAAACGGCAATTGCCGCACATCCCTGTTGCGGACTCGCAGTAGAACTACGGAAGAATCTGGCACTTTGCCAGATTTCGTCATCGATCGGCGCCACAGCTGATATTCTCGTGAGCAGAGAGACGACGGCTGGCGCCGATCAATGACGAAATCTGGCAAAGTGCCAGATTCTACCGTAGTTTTAGTGCGAGTCCGCGACCGCACCATGTCCTTTTAACATTGCGGTCAACTGTAATTAACACAAACATCGCAGTGGACAAGTTATCCGAAGAAAGTTGTTGACACTAGCATACAACGACACCTCTGCCTTATTGTTAGAGCATGAAAATCTAGCACGTTGAAGTGTCTCGTTTTGTTTCGGGAAAATCTGTGTAGTTTATAGCACAACAGTTGTGAAAATAATAATAATAATTCAATAATATTAAAGGCAGTGTTCACGATAAATTCTGGATGTTCAGTTTCTTACAGTTTATGATAGGTCAAGAGCTTACTGTGACAGCAGCGTCAGGAAGGATTGCAGAAAGTGACGAGAAAACACTGTTTTACGCCTGAGCAGGACCTCTTGTGTGACGTCATAATTTTGAGAATGTAAGGATTGACCGATGTAAAGGAATGAAGCCTCTCCATGTGATAACGTGATCCACCTTATCCACTGCTACTCATCGAAGCCATTACCTTCGCCGACCGGCCGTTTACGTGCTCAAGCTTCTTCAAAAAGGATTTGTTTGGGAGGCGGGGTGGCCCAATGAGTTGAATGGCCCACGCGATTTTCACCCATTTCCCGATGGTTTTTCGTGATTCTCTCTTCACTATTTCATCGGTAGGTCCCAAAGCTTACGTTTCTGTGAGAGAACAAGAGATTTTACCATCGTGAATACTGCCTTTAATAAGTTGTAAATGCTATAATACGACTTTATGATTTTTCGCTTAAGATCTGTGATTGCTTCGTTGGATCTCAGACAAACCATCGCTCGGAGCGACACCGGCTCCTCTCAATTATGACGTCATCGCCCGGACAGCGGCCGAGGGCGAACTGGCACTGCGGCCCCTGTGCGGTGCCATTTCGCCCCTCGGCCGCTGTGCGGTCGCTCTCGGGGCGACAGCGGTGCCAACTCCAGAGAGATAGATAGGCGCAGAATTGGTTGTTCTCTGAGTGATAAACTGTGGGACCCCACTGACAGTGCGCCGGACGCCGGACAAAGTATACGGGGCTCAATTGACGGTGCGCCGGACGCCGGATAAAGTGTGCGGGACCCAAGTGGCGGTGCGCCGGACGCCGGACAAAGTATGCGGGACCCAAGAGGGAGTGCGTTAGACGCCATAAAAAATGTGCGGAACTTAAATCAGAATGCGTCAAACGCCGTGAAAAAGTGTGCAGGACCCCGAAGTAGTATGCAGGATATCATCAAGTGTTTGCAGGCCAAGCCGAGCCGTCACGACGTCCCTTGCACAATCGGTTTCCGTTTTTTTCCTTGTTTTTTTTCGCTTTCTGTGACTACTCAGGCAGGAGTATCGGATCACTTGGCAAATTCCTGCCTTATTTCGCCTCCCCGAATACAGCCAGTGCGATTTCCCCGAGCTTAAGTCCGTTACCCATCATCCCACGGATCCATAATCCGAGTTAAAGAGTACGTGGTGCAGTGGTAGACATGAAAAAACATGGTAAAGCGAATTACCACGTCCTAATGTGTTTATCACATGCACAGCCGGTATAAAAGGTGTCTCATCTCACTCGAGTCCTCATTCGGTATTCTGATGCCGGCCCTGGAAGGTGTCTTCGAGTCGCTCTCCGGAGGCCAGCATATTTTTGACCGCTGACGGCTCATTCATAGCAGGTCGCTTCGACTAGTCTCGGCACTGCCAACAGGTACAAAACCCGTTGCGGCAACAGATCTTGCACTGAGTCGCGACGGGTTGGAACAGTCTGCAGTTTCAGTCACGATCGCCGCGCAACTGGGGTATTTCATAGCTAGTCGAAGCGATCTGCTCGATATTGTCGCTTCGACTAGTCGCGTCGCTTCCACAACGGAAGCGGAATCAGTGAGACTCGAAATCAGTGAACGAAGCGATTTGAAATCGCTTCGCCCAGCAACTTCAAATCGCGGCATTTTTGTTGGTCGCTTCGATTTGAAGTCGAGGCTACCAGCTATGAATGAGCCTTGAGGGATATGGGATACCACGGCTGGGGGTGGGCGGTATTCGCCGCCGTCCGCAGGGATTGTGGTTCCTCACCGCAAACCTCGGCGAAGGTTACGCCCTTGTTGCGGACCGAGGCGGAGATTCCCCTGCCGTGGACCGCGACATTCACGCACCTCTCGGGAAGAGGCGGATATAAAGAAAAACTAAGGGGAAATTTCGAAAATCGCCCGGACAGCGACCGCGGTGCCAAGTGCGACTGAATATCGCTCTGAGCGGGACTGCGGTCGCCCGGAGAGCGGCTGCTGTGGCCCGAGTATATGGCTAATTTTCGCTCGGAGCGGAGAGACAGCGTCGCTCGAGTCGCTCTTCGGTCCCGCTCCGAGCGATGGTTTGCCTGAGATAGTGTCTCGTATATCAGCGTCGGATGCCAGCCGTGAGTAAAGTGCAGTAATATTTCAAGTCAAAGTCGGCGACTCTCCGTATTTACTGTGCTTCTCTGGGCCAAATTCCGGTCCGCAATTGCGTCTCGACACGCTTCGCGGCCGCGCGTCCGAGTCGAAAGAGTTTCCAGAGCCGCAGCCGCCGACCTGTTGACTCTAGGTGGGTTTTAGAAACTGAGAAGTAAACAAAAATGGAGAAAACTGTTTAAAAAAAGCCATATCGAGTCGGTTTGGCGCTGGAAACTCGACTGACTCGAGCGCGTGCGGTCGCAAAGCGTGTTGAGACGCAATTGCGGACCGGAATTTGGCCCAGATAAGCACAGCATGTATTTTGAGCGATTCACACCTCGTTCGCGCCTTGTCTAGGCTCCGCCTTCTTGGAACAGAACGTCCGCCACCCAGCAGCGGATCAGAACAGAACGTCGAACATTGCAAAATTCTTCAGGGATAAGGAGGATTTAGAATGGTAAGCCTAATCCCTCTCGTCTCTACCGACTCAATTCGAGGGAGGGAGGTCAAAACCGGGCTTGAGAGCCGAATTTTTCCAATATATCCAACAGAAAACTCTGCTACAGGACCACATGTCGAGCATTATAGCGTATTCACATAGCGCAGCCCTTATCACGGCACCGGAGACGCAACTCAGAAAGAGGTGCACTTGTAGTATGTAGGAGCCTTCCTTTCAGTGAAGTGCTTCAAATATAGATGTACTTTTAATTGAAGAATTGCGGTATATCTATCTTTTGCGACAGCTGATCCAGATCGGACAACGGCATAGTAAGCGGGGCAGTTTTATGCCCAAGTAACAACAAATATCGAGTACATTCCTCCAGGCAGGGAGGTTGAGAACTGAATTCTGGAAATTATCGGCAACTAACCTGGAAGTGCTCAGCGTTTTCGAGTCTGCAGTGGTTCTGCTGTACTGTGAGACGAGTCCCGTTCTCCGCCCCTGACATTATTAGCTAAAATAAGATTGATTCTTACTCTTCACAACAATTCCGAAAGCTGGCAGTGAAAGGCAAACACTCATCGGAAAAATCGGAAGGAATACATAGAAGTGTACCACAAGTACATAGGGCATAGTCTAGCAATGTGGACATGGAGTAGAACACAAACCCTGGATCCGTATATGTACAGTTCACGGTCCTTGTAGCCTGAAACTTGACCGTTTGTGACGACGGTACCGAGATCAATGTGACTGCCATCGAATTGTACAACCTGGAAGATATTAATGGGATATTTCAATTCTTGAGGAAGCATGGGTGCTGAGAGGGCAGAGTATTACTGTTATTTTCAAGGATCCTTTTGTTGTTTCTAACACGTATGTTTCAACACTTATGTTCCTCACGAGCTTGTTAGCTTCCTTTTATTTCTGATTTTAGTCAGTGCCCTCTTGTTGGGAGACCCTTTGCGTGCGTGTGAAGGTGTGACAAAAGAGACTGCAAAGTAGTGTGAGGAGGAAGGAGACACAGCATGTGCGACACACGCGCGCATTTGGCGCGAGTAAATTCCGCTCAGAATCAGTGTTAGCAAATAAATACATATATTGATTACTTTAGATACAGCTTGGCTATTGAGTATGTTCCGCTAATAACGATGCCGTAAAACTTCACTGGCGCACAAGTCTGGAGAAATTTTTTTTGAATACCCACAACAGTACTAGTTGCATTCCCCAAAGCATATAAAAGGTACTCTATTTGAACGTTCACACAGATCCAAAGTCCCCTCTCTTCCAAAGCGATGTGGCACGTCTAGTCGGCATGGGTCCTAGTAACAATTTGCGTTCCCTATCGAAGTTTGGCGCGAACTAGGTGCCATATGCTATGACATATGTACATAGGTGTCCCGAGTTCGCGCCAACTTTCAACAGGGAGCGCAAAGTATCCCTAGAATCCATGCCGACGTTATCTAGGCAGTCGGCGTGGATTTTCTTTGAAGGCAGCGTTCACGATAAAATATTGTCTCAGTTTCCACTAGGAATAGGTAGTGGAGGGGCACACTGTAACGCTGACGTTGAAAGAACGCATGAAAACGAGCCAGGAAACGCTCCAAAAGAGCCCGAAGTTGCCACTTCGAGTGCATGTCAAACCTCAAAAGCGCAACACACGCCCACCGACGTGAACAAATGAATGCTCAAGATCGTGAGATGAGCGATGATTTCCAATCATTAGCCCCGTTCTTCCCTTAATTCTCAGCTTCTCTCTTTACACAGGCCAGCTCGCATGCACCGGCTGCAAAGGACGGAAGTTACAAGCCTCGGACAACTCGTCCACCATGTTTCCATTGCTCAATCTTTGACGGACCATAACCAGGGATGTGCGGCAATTGCCGTTTGCCGGTTGCCGATTGCCGTTTGCCAGCCGTTTTTGGACGATTTTTGTCGATTGTCGTTTGCCGTTTTTCCTCTCACTTTTCGACAAAATTCGGCAAAAAAAGTGCGCAACAGATAACAAACGCCGCGATTAGGACGCGCATGGTAAACCTGATAAGCCTTGCAGCAATCGGCTCGAAAGTAGGGAGACAGGTTATACGTACTTTGAAACTTCAAGCCAGTTGATGTTATCTACCGTGCGGTCATGGTAAATCAATTGCTAGTATTGTAGTGTCGTGCTCGTGTGGGTCCTCTTGTCTCGAAGAGTACCGAATTCCCCACCCTCTCCTTGCACAGGCTCGATCAATTAAAGGCAGTGTTCACGAAGAAAAAGTTGCACTTTATTTTGGCTAAAACGTAAACTTTGGGTCCCTCTAAGAACATTAAGAACGGAAGTGAGACGAAAAACGGCCGATGAGTGGGTGAAAATCTCGTTGGCCAGCCAACCCATTGGGCCACTCCGCCCACGTCCTATATTCGTTGCCCTTAACTCGTGGTTAGATGCGCGACGGTTTCCGATCAAAAGCCCCGTTCTCCCCTTCATTCTCAACTTCTCTCTTTACTCAGGTCAGCTCGCACACATCGGCTGCAAAAAACGGTAGTTACAAGCTAAGGAAAACTCGTCCACAATGCTTCCCTTGCTGAATTTTGAGGGACCATAACTCCGTTTCCAGGAGGTCTTGTACGATTCCAGGGACATCATTGAGATCAGCATGGGAGCGTCTTCATATAAGCGGAATAACAGAAGAACGAATTTTATCGTGAACACTGCCTTTAACACTTAAAGGACCGCGTGTCCACACTGCGCACCCACGACATACAACATTCAATATTTTTCAAAGTTTCGGGAGATGGGGTATTTATTGAATGCCGTTAGGTTCTTTATAATGTAACCTATTTACATTCACAGTGGTCAAGCATTTTGAGGTTTCCTAGTTATTTTACCAGCATCTTCGGAAATGACATTTTTCGAATTTTCGAGCTTCTTTGTTCAAAAAGAAATTCTCCCAAACTTTGGTGAGAGGGGTATGACTGATGCTAATCACAAAACTGGTGTCGTCTAAATGGTTTTCGAGAAGCAGAGCTCCAACTAATCGAGATAACTGTAGTAGGTCAATGTTTAAAATTTTGCTGCCCTGAACCCGAAGGTTATCCAATTTTCTGCGCGAGTATCTGTTGTTTATTTTTCGATTTTCAATGAAATTACCGCGGTAATCTAGCCAATGATCAACATTATTTGAGTTTTCCGTGTGGAGGGTAACTTGGCGGGATGGGGCTGAAAGCCTGCCGTTGGTTCAGTGCTCCAGAATTTGCTGAACCTTCGCTACGGGGTACATTTGCAGGTGCTAAACAATGAATGGTGTTAATCCTACAGTTTTCATTGAAATCGCTATCGTTTTCCGTTTGTTATGTGTTGGTAAACGTCTCAGGTTTTGTTGCGACTTCGCCCAGGTGGTCATTTAGGTGGGGCTGGGGTATTGATCCCAAATCTGACTCCTCTTTCCGAAATTCTCATGGAATTTTCGTCGGTTACAACAGACAACTTTTCAGGTCAAAGTCTCTGAAGCCGTCGAAAATTCGCTATGAGGTTCATTAGAACATCTTGTATCCGAATTCCGTCCATTTCTCAAAATTCTAATATTTTAGGTTGGTTTCGCACGGTATAGCCCTAACCATCTGCTGTCACCTACAAAAAATTCCAGAAGTCAAGAAAAAAAACGTTGAGTTCGTTTCTAACACGCCCGAACATTTGCGAGAAGTCGTGTTTCAAAGCTCCTGTAAAGTTTCAATAACTTCCCAGTTTGAAACTCACCACGTCCGTAAGAAAGTGAATGATTGTGGCTCCATCATGGCCTTTCTCCCATTGTACCCGAGGGTGGTGTGAAAAAGAAACAATGGATGTGTACCATGGAAGATAGCCTGCTCCAATCGAAACGGTTCCCAGCGGACCGAGTGTCCACACATGTCACCCACGGAAATGATTACCCGTGGAGCGCACCGGTCGGCTGTGGAAATTCGCCGTGGAGCAGGCGGTCTCTTAAGTGTTAATGTAGGGTTCATCGGGACAAGAAATAACACCCTAAACGTTTTCAGGAAAGGGCATAAAGGGTTCGAAGCTCAATTTCTTTCAGACATTTTTCAACTCGCCGTGTAGAGGATGTTGGACTTCATTGGCAGTTTGTGGGCTTATGCACTTCGCCATCTTCTATTATGCTCACAATTACGCTGAGAAACATGCTACCAAGTTGAAAGTTGGAGTTCTGAGTTAAAATGGTGGGGGGAGGGTGTACACGTAGTGGGGAACATTCGCTTCGGTTAAATTCGCTGCTTGATTATAAACTGGATTGAGGGAGTCGACGATGATCAGTTCGGAATAAGGGGTGGCGTACAGTTTGGGAAGGAGGTGGTTTGAGACAACCGCGGTTTTTCAGGAGTCGTATTCGTGGAAAGCTGGAAAAACTACCCCATTCCATGTGAGTTGTTAGCGCGCAGTTCAGAAGAAATTTAAAAGGTCGGAGGGGGAGAGATGCAGAATATGGAGCAGTTTCTCAGCAACGTTTCGAAGACTGTTCGAAAACGTGCGTTTTCGTTGTACTTATCCACGCGATTATCTTTCATCAAAATTCCGGTCAAATAGTAAACACACCGTGAAGTTACGAAACGAAAGTACGCCGAGAACTCTTGAGAAAGTTTCTCTATCAGACCAAGGACCCAACAACCGTAGGTGTGCATTTCTCTTTGTAGGCCTCACCCAGTTGTAGTATGGCTCATGATTAATTTCATATGAGCTACTCTCAGTTGGTCCTATTTTTGTAAAGGCTCAGCCACCGATCGCGGTGCCGCAGCGACACTTTCGCGGAACCGCTCTGGTGCCTGTAGGGGCCGGTATGGCTTTATCGCGGGAGTCGCAGCGGCAATTTCCACAAGAGAAGAGCTGCCACGTTCGTTAGAAAATAATCACGTCAAGTAGGGACACACTGACCTCCTTTTTTTTTTGAACTACTTTCGAATACTCACCATCTTAACGTGGATTGCGCGATACTCTGAATTTCGTGCGATAAACTTGAAACACGAAGCTATCGAATGACTACTACATATTCCGAAAAAGGTTGACATTAGAGAACCTCCAAAATTTACTATCCTTTCACAACAACATTCCTATTACCAGTGTGCAATAGAATGCTCATTCCGGTGCTGTTTTTTATATAAGGGTTTTTTATACCTACGCACTTCTTGTGGTATTATTGAAAAACCTGGTGGTGTAATTGAACTAGAACAAAATGCCGAGGTTCAAGGACAGTCGCCCATACACTATTCAAAAACCATTTCTTATCTGGCTATCGAATTACGAATTGTGCATGAGAAAGAAGAAGTTTTACTGCTACTTTTAGAACAATTGCATCAATTTTTTAAGAATTTTTTTTTATTTTGCCGTTTGTCGATTGCCGATTGCCGGCCATTTTTGGACAAATTTTGTCGATTTCCGTTTGCCGATTTTTCAAAATCGTTTGCCGCACATCCCTGACCATAACTCCGTTCCCAGAAGGTCTTGTACGATTCCAGAGACATCATTGGAATAAGAATGGGGCCGTTTTCAAGATAGGCGAAAAAACAGAAAGACGATTTTCATCATGTACACTGCCTTTAATGCCCGTGTAAGAGCAGCATTCAACGAGACCTATCCAGGGGCCGGATGCATCAGCGCGCCGGGTTGGGGTAGGGGCAGGGCAGTCAGCATCATTGAAGATCGCAGTGCGAGGGCAGTAGATCATCTAATCAATCGTGCCCGGCATGATTGATTTAGTGATTTACATAGCTCTTCAAGGGCGCAGACTGCCCTGCCCCTGCCCCAACCCGGCCCAATGATGCATTCGGTCCCAGAAGTTCTCTGAAGAAGACGTTCTGCAGACTCAGAATATATATCAAAGGCTCAATAAATTCCCTTGAGAAGGGCATAACGTCTTTAACTTATTGTTAGAAGACGGGAGTATGGGTTTCGCTTCGTCTGAGTGATTGATACGGGGGCGTACACACCTGTAGAGGTACACAAACTCTTTTATTAGTGAAATGACAACCAGGGAGAAGCGTATCCCCCTCTCACGCTAGCGTGCGGCGGCCACTTTATACACAAGAAAAAACTGTGAGAAGTGTATCATGTCCAACCAAGTACAATTTGCTCCGAGCAGAAAGGCACAAAAGACAGAGCAATGATATGAATGCTCAAGGAGAACACCATTCTTGTACATCTGAGGGGAGAGCAGCTAGTGATCCTGTGGGTTTGTACAAAAAAAGACCTGAATAGAGGAGGAATAACCAGACATGGAGGATCATGTGGGTATTTCAAACCTGCGCGTTAGAGAACTTCTTAAGAGGCGGAAGATATGTAAATATGCAAATATGTACTTGACATGTAGTCACAATGCTCGAGCATACCTTTTCCATTTGACCTAATTTCGCATTGTAGACGTTGTGAAATCGTAGAAATCGCATGCCATGTTGTGTCATTTGAAGTGAGAGGATTATCATTATGTTCATCTGAAAATCTACTTATGATTTTAGAATAATTTAATATTCTTTGTGAAGGAAAATTGTTGAAGGTTTTCGCATGAGGGTGAAAGTGCGTCACTATGACCCGCTTAAAAAAACTGCCTTCTTTCTGTGCTGTTCATACGTATTATGCAGCTTTTAAAGGCAGTGTTCACGATAAGAATCGTTTTTCCGCTTTTCCGCCTATCGCGAAGGCGGTCCCATGCTGATTCCAATGATGTTTTTGGAATCGTACAAGACCTTCTAGAAACGTAGTAATGGTCCCTCAAAAATTTAGCTAGGGAAGCATTGTGGACGAGTTGCCCAAGGCTTGTAACTTCCGTCTTTGCAGCCGATGTATGCGGGCTGACCTGAGTAAAGAGAGATGTTGAGAATGAAGGGAAGAACGGGGCTATCGATCGTAAAACATCGCTTATCTCACAATCTCGAACATTCATTTGTTTACGTCGGTGGGCGTGGAAAGTGCATCCGGGGTGTGACGAGCTGACGGGTGTCCAACTTTGGGGCCGTAGGGGACCGTTCCGAGCTCATTTTTCTTAGTTTTTTCAACATTAAGGTTGCGCTAGGCCCCGCAGCTGCCGATCTCCACCAAAAAAATCAAACATGGTTTTATCGTGAACACTGCCTTTAAGTCAGCAGAAGCCTCTCGAACGCATGCAAATGTCTGTTGACTGGGAAGCTGCACTACGCTCAAATGCGCATGTCCGCCCAAGCGACCGGCGCTTCGGGTAATTCTGGACGAGTTTCACCCGACGGAAAATTGGAGGTAACTTTTTGTATTATCCAAGTTTCCTTTTGTTACGTTTCAATATAGTCAGTCTCCATAGCTTACTTGGAAAATTTGTGTAGCCATGGGGAGGCGGGCGCGTTTCCTTCTTCCTTTTTTTGTCAAATGTTTGTTCGATGGTTTTCTGCATTCTTTGATGAACACCAGATGAACTGATGCGTTCAATGTCTTTTTTGAGCCTCTCATTCTTCTAAAATCCTCTATAAAAGTTGAAAAATGGTGCGAGGGGGTTTATCGGAATGTATTTTTCGCAAAACCAGTCAAGAAATGCTATTCAAACTCAGTTCGGAACTTGGAATCTGACTAATACTAATTTCGAAAATAGGCTGTTCGAAAGCCTTCAGTGAAGGCAGTTTTTAATTACATGAGGATGCCTCAAATTCGATTTTTTATATCCAAAATAAAGGTGTTTTTATTTCGAGCTTCTCTCATGGTATTCCGTCAAACCCATCTTCTTCATTATCAGCTTAAATTCTTCCTTTTCTGTTGGTGGCTCTGAAGCTATGTTGTTAGGGATAGGGAATACCTAACATCCGAAAACTTGGCGTCAGAGCTTACGTGAATGCCCTAGTGCTCGTGTAAATCGCGTCTCCGTAACGTCATTCACCTGATTTTTTCCCTCGTGGTCCTATATAAAATTCATTTCACAATGCTTTGTCGGAATAGGTTTGAGAGTGCAACTCCTTTATTAAAAAGGGTACAACGAGTTTCTTTTAGATGAAAATGACGAAGAACTTCCACTTGTTTTTGTTTTATTCCTTGTGCCTACTGCAATTGGTCTGATCTGTTTTTTTACGTACTGTTCTTTCTCTTTTTTCTTGACGCACCCTAGCGTGCGTGTTAATAAATAAATAAATAAATAAATAAATAAATAAATAAATAAATAAATAAATAAATAAATTTACGGTATCTCGTATTTTTCAAAATCAAGAAAGCGTTTTCTAAAAAGCAAGTAGCTACACACACTATACGGATTAATCTGCCTAGTGTCACTCAAGAACAAACTCACCGAAGAGATTTTTGACAAAAGAAAAATAACAATAAATATCTCCCGTCCCCAGTCTCCCCCCCCTACCCTAAACCAAAACAGGATCAACACCCCACCCAATAGCTGCCATAGTCTCGCAAATAGTAGCTTAAAACACATCGCAACTAAAACTCACCTCGAGTTCTACTTAAACGGGGCCTAGATACTCGGAAAACAGTTTTTGAATGTTTTCTGCCTTTCTGTGGCATGGCAAGCAATGCGATGGAGGTTAGAGTCCTCCTGATTCCTAAAGCCTAGTTTTGACTGCATCGCTGCTGTTTTTCATCGCAGCGATTTCGCACCCGCTGCTGCAGCGATGTAGTAGCGGCAGCGATTCTGTTCATAGTGCATAGCCTCACGGATGATCGAAGAAATTCAGTCAATCAGTGAAATTAATGGCTGGTAGTTATCAATAACACGTTTCGACCCGTAAACACTGACCTTGCCATGTGAAAGGGTCAACGTTCACTAGACGAAACGTGTCATTCGCTGGCAATCGCTCCATCGCTGCCATTTTGGCCGCGATGGAGCGACGGTCAGCGACCATTGAGAATCGCTCTTCAAGGAGCGATGCAGTAAGACATAGGATTTCGTCGCCGCGACCCAGCGATGTAGGACGTTTGCCACGAGGCGATCACAATTGGAGCGGCTTTCCATTACGCGCGATGAAAAAGGAACAGTTGTCCCTCGCATGGCCGCAGCGATCACCTGCAGTCAAAACTAGGCTTAAGTTTTGTGTTCAACTCACACGGGATGGTCACTTTGAGAGAGTGGACATTCCGAACGAAATACACTTTCCCGGGTCAATTCTTCACGAAAATTTCGAATATGAACATGCTAGCTGCGGAACGCTTTTTTGAACCGACTTATAGGCGTCTTTATCGTTGGACTCACAGGCGCATCGCAGCGTGTAAATTATGGAACTCTGGAGGCCCGAGAGTCCCTGCGAATTTTTGGGCATCGAAATTCAAAAAAAATTGCTCCGAATCGGCTAGGTGGGGTCATTTGAGGCGCTGAACACGATTTCAACGTCCATTTTCAGTTTTGGGGAAGGTTAAGGTAGATTTCGGTGGGCATAATGACAATTAACTATGACTTTTCGTCAACAAACGCCTATAACTCGGTTAAGAGAAGCGTTCCGCAGCTAGCAAGGTCAAAATCCAAAACCTTTTTGACCACTACTATGGGTGCATGATCAGATTTGCTAGAAAGATAGAGCTCAACCAACTCAATACAACAAGAAAAGGCTGGGAAGTTTCAGAAAATTTTGAACGGACGAAAAACCCTTCCGAATTTATCCTGAGAAAGGGTCGAATCCTTCTTCTAGGGCTACATGTATATTGATTTCTATTTTTTGAAAAAAATATAACGACTTTACAAAAATGACAATACCGTTAAAAGAAAAAGTGCTAATACAGTCAGTATGACGAGGCATCCAATGACAGCGTAGAGTCGTTTTTCCCTCAGCCCGGTCACATGAATTGAATTCTCACGACTGTCCGTAGCTGAAGGAAATGAGGCCTCAGAGCCGGACCGGATATAGGCCGGCGGCGGCATCGCGTCTAAATCAAAATCCGATGTAGTTATGTATTATGCTGCATCACGAGAAGGTATCTACTTGAGTAATGACAAATGGGAGACGGTCTCGAAAGTATTCGTCAAACCCGGTTGAGCTGGAAGGAAGGATCTAAAATTTGCACAACAATTTCTTAGAGGAAAGAAAGGTGAATAGAATGTGAAAAATTAGCATTCGTTAAGAGACAAACAACGATTTGGGTTTTCAGCGATCAATAATGAGAGGATGCTGGAAATGACCAGGTGGTCTCTATTACACCCACCACTTGCCTAGACTTGGCGACCTCGGATTTCGTAGAAAGTTACCTCTTCACAGAGACATTCAGTGAAGTTGTGAGCAAACAAGAGGTTCGAAGGGCGATCATTGGCAATAATACAGATCTTTTCAATCCCATAAGCCGGGTATTCAACTGAACATCAGTTATTGGCCGCGTAAATCGGGGAGAGGCTGAGTTTTTTAAAAGTTTGTTGCCATTCCCCTTCTCTTGCAATCTTGTCCTGATGATTTCCTTTCCCCACTTTGTTTTCCTAATTTTTTTTTATAACCCCCGTAGTTTGCTTTCACTTTTCTTTTTATATTCTTTTCTCTTGCTCACTTCCTTCAACATCCTGTTACTTCCTTTAGTTTGGCTATTTTTTGAATAACCATGTAAAAAAGACCACTCTTCTGACTGTTCTCCTTACCTAATAGTTCTGGGTTCGTTCTACTTATCGGTTTTTTTCCATAGTTAGTGGCTACTAACATACATATCTTAGCTTCAGCAATCGTGTATTTACCGTTTACATAGTTTGGGAAAGAGTCTAATTTTTAGGCGTAGGAGAGGAAGCAATGTATGTAATTTAGCTCCTTATATGATTTGAATCCCTGATTGTTGTCAGTATCAATTTTAAAGAGTTTTCTGTGGTATAGTAGTGATAAATTTTCTCTTCGTATAGTCTCTTCATCTCTAATTGTTTCAAGCAGCGGTGCACATTCATATCTTCAGCGCTTTTGAGTTTCTGAGCATCTACTTTTGTCCTTTCCTAGATCAGTTTGTCTTGCTAGGTCATCATAGCTGACAGATACACTGCCAAATTTTATTCTGAAAAGTTTTGTATCTGGTGAGAGTGTAAACAGTTTTGTTTCGTAAAATCCGATATACAGTGATATTCTTCTTTGTTCAGATGCTATGGCAAGGAAAGCGTTTGGAGATCTTTCAGGACGTGCCAGCCTTAGTTTGCAAATCAAGTTCCGAATGGCAGACTTTGGCCTTCTTATTTGACCACTCGTTGACTACAAATCCATGGAATGCCCTCGTGAATGACCTAAATATTTCAAAATATGTGTTTTCCACATTTATTCCATGTTGGAGAAAGAAAGAAGAATAATGGTATTGAATCTTTCATGGCATGAATGGTATTGAATCTTTCATATCAGAAGATGTTATGATCGACAAGCTCGCGGGTCGGAAAAACGAGCTAGAATGTCGTTCCAAGACCGTTTGAGGACGAGACACCATTGGGTAAAGTGCAGTCCGATATGAAAAATCTCATGAGTTCGGGAAGGTGATATCTGTTCACCTCCTCATATACTAGAGTGGGCTAGCGCAGCCCTTCAAGGGGGCAACCCTCCGGGCACCGGCGCTTGCCCCCCCCCCCAATCGGGGGGGGGGGGGCTACCGCCGAAGTGACAATTTGGCTTGATCGGAGCCCCCTGTCACTGTCTTGAAGCCCCCTGTCACTGCCCTGAAACCCCCCCCCGTCGCTGCCCCGGAGCACTGATGTCACGGCCCCGGAGCAGTGACTTCACGGCTCCGGAGCAGTGACATCACGGCCCCGGAGCAGTGACTTCACGGCTCCGGAGCAGTGACGTCACGGCCCGAAGCAGTGACTTCACGGCCCCGGAGCAGTGACTTCACGGCTCCGGAGCAGTGACGTCACGGCCCCGGAGCAGCGACGTGACCCTTGCCCCGGAATCTTGCTGCCGCTCTCTCAAAATATCCCTTTCTGACAGAGACTCAATGTCCCCGTCCAGGGCCGGCCCTGTTGGGCCGAATGCGGCTCTCTATGAGGTGAGGCGCCTTTTATACCGGTTGAGCACGTGATAGATCACTGGAGAAATCACGTCAAATCGGGACAAAATTTGACGTGAATGACGATGTGTGCGTTTGGCCTACAATGCCTTCTCTGGCCTCTATTGTCGTAAACTACCTTCTACGACTTCTTCCCATCTTTTCCCTCTCTTCCCCTCGGGGAGGGGGGGGGCAAGCGCCGGAGGAGAGCAGGGGTCTCCCCTGAAGCCCCCCTCGCGGGAGGCCTCCGCTGTCGCTCCCCCAAGTCGAAAACGGGCTCTATTGTCAGGCGCTTGCCCCCCCCCCTCAGAGTCTGAGTCAATAAGACAGCAACCTCCATACTCACGGAATAAAAATTAAGTGAAACAGCCCTTTCCAGTATTTCCAAGAGGGCGAGAGTATACATAGTTCCTCATCGACAGCTCCTTAAAGCACAGTACATCCTCAGATATGAATTTCGGGATTTTCATGTAATTGAGTAGAAGACCCCTCCTGTGTAACACGTGCCAAATGCGAGATCTCAATTCCTTCAAATAAGCGAGATATAGGCGACCACCACAGACCCGACCCCCTTTGCTCACCACCACAGGCTTGACCCCCTACCAGATTTTCGAACTCGATAGTGGCTCGATGGATGGATGAATTCCAGCAAGTCGCCGTTCTTTAGTCCACGTGTTTCCTTATCCTGGATCGCTATCGAGCTGCGACGGCGAATGAGGAGAAATACAGGCGTGAGACAACTCGTCCACCAATTTTTGACTCTCAAAGTCTAGGCACCTCTGAGGAGCCATAACTCTGCTCAAAGGGGGTCTTGGACGATTACAGATATACTACTGTGATCAGGCTGTGACTCTCTCCAAGAAAAGCATAAAATATTAAATTAAATTCTTGGGTGTTCTGTGCCTTTAAAGGCAGCATACACGCTCGTAAACGTGATCGAGATAACTACGGAAATAGAATGGTGTGGCCCAGATTGCAACGCCTACGCATTTTGAAGTGTCAAAAACGACCCACAATGCCGCTACATGAGTTAGAAGTTGGCCCCGCCCTGCATTTTCACGCCCCCTGTATTTGCAGTTTTTCTGCAACGCAAGGTTGTTGGGTCATATTAACCGTCGGTGCTGTTGGTAGATTGCCTAACAAAGGAGAAACACACATCACTGACGGCGAAGATGGCCCAGCAACCCTGCGTTGGAGGAAAAGGTCAAATACCGGAGGCGTGAAAATACAGGGCGGGGCCAACTTCTAACTGATGTAGCGGCGTTGTGGGTCGTTTTTCACACTTCAAAATGCGCAGGCATCATGTTGTAAGTCATACGGTTCGATTCACATTGTTATCCCAACCACGTTTTCGAGCGTGTATGCTGCCTTTAAAGGCACAGTACACCCAGGAAATAATTTTTCAGATTTCATGCTTTTCTTGAAAAGGTTCACACGCTGATCACAGTGGTATCTCAGAAATCGTTCAAGACCCCCTATGAACGGAGTTATGGATCCCTAAAGATGCCTATTTTTAAGGGTGAAAAATAGGTGGACGAGTTGTCCTAGATCTGTATTTCCTTTCATTCGAAACCGTTGCGCGAGAGCGAGCCAGGATAAGAAGACAGTCCGGCAATGGACTGAAGAACGAAGACTTGTTGGAATTCATCCATCCATCTAGCGGCTATCGATTTCGTAAATCTGGTAAGGGGGTCGGGCCTGTGGTGGTGAGTGAAGGGGGTCGGGCCTGTGGTGGTCGCTTATATCTCGCTTATTTGGAGGAATTGAGATCTCGTATTTAGCACGTGTTATACGGGAGGGGTCTCCTACACAATTACATGAAAATCTCAAAATTCATATCTGAGGGTGTACTGTGTCTTTAACCCTCGCTCGACGTTGGTGGCTTAGATTTGAACATGAGCGAAAATTCTCAGATGAATGATATGCTAATGACGATTAGCTCTCATAGAAAACCAAGCGACATGAAAGGTTATCTCTGCGGAGTCTGGAACTGCTGTACAAACTCGAGTTATGCTCGATTATTTTCGACTCGAGGTGCTTACGAGCTCTTTGTGTCTAACGTTTCGGGGAATCTTCTCCATTGTCCGAAAGGATCAAATAAGAAATGTGCATATTCGGTCAAACGTCATCTGAATCATTTTTGATTCCGGAGTATGACCTGCCAGCTCCGTATTTGAAAGAGTCGGCATTCAAACTGGTGCTTGGTTCAGGTAAAACGATTTTGAACGAGTTTCCTCTCATGCGAAAGTAATTTGAATTGAACAGACATTGTTTAGCATTCTATGGTTGTAAATCCAGTTAATAACCTTGCGTACGTCAAATAATCTACGCCGGGACCTAAGCGAATGCAGATTCCAGTATCTATAGTAGAGTCCACCAAGAGTGTCTCGTTTACTGATCAATAAAGCGGTCGGCTGGGGATCAATGTGCATAGATCCTATACCAGCACGCTCGATAACGATTGAGCGAGGCGGTTGTGCTGCAACGAGTTTCATGTTCATTGATCTCCAATCGACCGCTTCTCACTATCTTATGGTGGCTCTTGGTATTCTTTCGTACATAAATGAACCTAATTGTGCAAGAAGCTTACGTGTAAAATTATGTTGTACTTTTCAATATCATGAATGTCTCTCTTCAATGAAGGATTGAATACAGTAACACTAGCTCCTACAAACGTTCGAACACACGTTTTGTAGGCCCGAAGAAGAACAGACTAATTCTGTGTATGTATCCTCGAACTTAGTTGGTTGGTTCGTTTCCTGTTGCTTCGAGCAAATTATGATACATTCGTCAATTTAGCAAAGGCACAACAAGGACAGAGATCCGAGAACTGGTGTTTTCACCTTTGCCATGAAGGCGATTACGAGCGTTGGTGCCAGCCGCTGTCCCATATCCAGTCCCGTATTTGAGAAAAATAGGTTTTCGCCCACCTAAAAATATTGTGTTATGTTGTGCACGGAAGAGGGTAGACACATATTCCACAATCATATATACTACAGTTGAAATACTTTTTGACCAATGCAAAAACCCATGTTGGCGACAGCGGGTTGCTCATCCATAATTGGGTATGAAACCGTTTGGGGAGGGGGTCAGGATTCAGTTGGAGAATGAATGATACCGCTTTCAGAAGTCGAAATATTTCCATGGAGTCTCCACGAAAACAATGACCGATAACGCTATCAGTCGTATGATATCAGCCCAAATTTTTTTAGTTTCATTTTCTCGAGTGCCCCCGAAACGGTTGTAATCCCAAAATTGTGGTGTAATTGCGGTCATCTCCTTTTTACAGCATGCAGCTTACCCTGAGAGTTTTGGCAGAGGAATAGCCGCGAAATAGCCGCGAAATGCCTGCTAGGCGCGTAATAGCCGCTAAATAGCCGCCAAATAATGCTTGCCACGAAATAGCCGCTAAATAGTGCTCGCCGCAAAATAGCCGCCAAATGATGCTCGCCGCGAAATAGACGAGAAGTAGCCGAAAAATAGTGCTCTCCCGGTAGATATAGGGAGCGTTCCAGGGGCATGATTCACATGTCAACACCTTCGTCGGTTCTATTACCCAAGTTTGAGGTACTTGGACCTCTTTGAGCCTCTGGAGGCCCCGCCCAAGCGCTGGCGGCTCCAGATGGTGGCTCGGTGCGCCGGCGACGGTTGCGTTTTGGTCAATTTTGTTTACTTCTGAGTATTTCTCGGTTATATCTCGGCTATTTCTCGGCTACTTCTTGTTCGTTCCGTAAGAAGCCGAGAAATAGCAGCGAAATAGCCGGGAAATAGCCCACTAGGAGCCGCTGAGGAGCTTGGTGAGCTATTTCCCGGCAATTTCGCGGTCAAAACTCTCGGAGTAACAGGTGATTAGAACACGTCATCTGTGTTGTGTACAGTGGACTGGGAAACGGTCGCTCAGAACTGAAGTCACCATGGTGAGGAAAAGGGTCAAATAAGCTTCGCTTACAAAACCTGGTGTGTTGCCTAATAAATTATTTTGAATGTGTATGTAACGTCAGCATAGATCGTGAAGAGACTCCGCGTTCACTGTTGAAGGTTGGCGCAAACTAAGCGCCATATGCTATAACATAGATGTACCGAGTTTGCGCCAATATCCAACAGTGAACGCAAAGTCTCTTCATGATCCATACCGATGTTATATGGCCACCCTTCTATCGTGTAGAATTCACAAATATCAAATCAACTCCCATGAACTCAGAGCTTTGCGAAAATGTTCTGAGTTGCGATTCTTCCTCGTTGTTTCCGAGAAAACAGTCCAATACTATGTACGAAAAATTGCAAACACTGCAATGCGATGCTTCTATCGCAGTAGCCCGTGAGAATGATATGTCTCCCCAAATCTTCTCATTTCGAAATCGAATGTCCGGAGGCTCGATGGAATTTGGCTTCAGCGAAGACGAACAGCGCTTCAGGCCGGATCAATAGCAAGAAGACTTCACAATAGGAGATTCCGATTACGAGGCTTCCAATAGCATGACTCATGCTCCAGCTTGCGATGATATTCTGGATATTTCAAAATAGGCCATAATTTCTTGGACCTGGTCAAAGGCTAACAGATGATTTACCGCAAGGGAGATCCGATTTCGCGCCTTCATATGTTGACTAGAAAATACGTTCAACAAACTGGTCCTTTCATAGAAATTTAGACTCCAGACAAAATTTGCAAGAGCTGCATATAGTTTCTCTGAGAAAGATAACTGACGACTCTCCCCTATAAGGTTTTTTTTTTCTTCAGTGAACTGAGAAGTGAAAGCGGGAAGCCTGTGAATTTGGGACGGACAGGGTTAAAGGCAGTGTTCACGATGAAAATCGTTTTTCTGTTTTCCCGCCTGTCTTGAAAACGGCCCCATGCTGATCCCAATGATGTCACTGAAATCGTAAAAGACCTTCTGGGAACGGAGTTATGGCCCCTCAAAGATTGAGCTATGGAAACGTGGTGGACGAGTTGTCCGAGGCTTGTAACTTCTGCCTTTTGCAGTCGATGTGTGCGAGTCGACCTGAGTAAAGAGAGGAGTTGAGAATGAAGGAAAGAACGGGGCTTTTGATCAGGAACCATCGCTCATCTCACGATCTCGAGTTTTCACTTGTTCACACCGGTGGGCGGGTGTTGCGCTTTTGGGGTTTGCCGTGCGCTCAAAGTGACAACTTCGGGCTCTTTTGGGGCTCTTCCTGGCTCTTTTTCATGCGTTCTTTCGACGTTAACGTTACAGAGTGTCCCTCCACTATCCAATCCAAGTAGAATTTCGAAAACTTTTCTCATCGTGAACACTGCCTTTAAGGTGAGTTCCGTCATCTCTAAGAGGACTAGAGGTCTACATAAAATGACAAAAACCCGTTTGAGTTTTTTTCCGATCAGAGATTACTAATTGAACCTTACAGGCTCTTATCATGAAATTTTCTCAGAGTGCTAACGCAAAAAAAGCGCTTTTCTCGCGCCCGCTTTGGGAACTTTTTCTTTAAAGGCAGTGCTCACGATAATCTTAAATTTTGAGATTATTAACTACATTGATTAAGTGGCCCCCGGGTAGAACTAAAATGAGGTAGAAATTGAGAAAAGAAAGAAAGTCAGAAGTACACGAAATCCTTAAGTATCACCCTGCCTCTTAAGTATCACAGGAAGTGTTTGTTGTGACAATGAAATCTTCTGTGGGCCCGTCCTTTGCAATTCTCTACTCTCTAGTGCTCCGTTCCTTCCTTAGACCCCTAAATAATCCTGCTTTGCATAAAATACTCATCTATTTTCGATTGACCCAATGTTCCACCGGTGACAACCACCATGAACATGTTAACCCACCCGGACAACTATTATAGTTCATGCTATAGAATAATGCGACTGAAATACGACGTTTTAATGCGTATCTCGCCGTTTCTTTGTAATTTTGGTAGCACTAGGAGGTCAACGCATTGTTTTATGTGAAAAACTCGGGGAGCAAAATCATCGTGAACCCTGCCTTTAACTCATTTTTCCAGAAGGTTGACTTTGGAATTGGCGCCAACGCAGAAATGTCTCGGTATTGACAATACATACGCGTGTTACCTATCTAAGTAAGACAAAGCTCCCCTTGTAATCCGATACTCAAAGGAGCACCCATTGTTGCATTTCATCCTGCTAACTCAGTTTGCCTGCAAGGCTCTTCCGGCGACTTCCCTCATTTTGTGGGCGTGACTTCCAACTGGTGCTCTCCTTCCCTTAAAGGGCTGAAGGGAGGCGGATCGATAAGTGTCCAGCATAGTTAGTGACTCCCTGTCTGTGAATGTATCCCTATGTCAATGTTATTGAAAAGCTGGTCGGTACATAATTCTCGCGTCGATTCCTATCATTTTTCCCACTATCGATTGAGGTTTTACAAAGGTTTTACAAGCTTAGGAGGAAAACTGGGCATTTCGGAGAGAAGCACCTTTGTAATTTCATTTCTAGAACTGAGTTCGATTTTCTCCGACTATAAATGTTCCTCTCATAGCTAATCCATGCATTTTTCTTAGACCATCATTCACGAAATTAGCTTCAATTCTCTTGCGCCACCTTGATTGAGGCATTTCTTGGAATATGCATATGTGGGCAAGTACTAGATTGTCTCTTGCTCCACTTGATCATTTAATCTAACCTGAGGTGAGAGAGAAGTTTCCGTTAAATTACTATTACAATTCTGAATAGTTCCCTTCTCAAGCAATGAGTGTCTCTGTTTTACCTCACAGAAGCCGAAAATTAATGATTTCCGTTGACGTACAAGATTTCGTCCGCGCCTGATTTTTCAGCCACCAAAAACTTCAAAATGAGTCGGGGTTTTTGTCCCCTTGCTTAACCGATGGAGTTCCTTTTTGAAGGGTATGCACCTTATTAGGGACCACCCCAAACACTAAGCGGAGTTTTGAAAAGCGGTCTTTTGTGGGTTGTATAGGTTAAAGGCAGTGTTCACGATGAAAAAAGTTGAAAAAAGTTTTCGAAATTCCATTTGGATTGGGTGGTGGAGGGACACTCTGTAACGCTAGCGTCAAAAGAACGCATGAAAACGAGCCAGGAAGAGCCCCAAAACAGCCCGAAGTTGCAACTTCGAGCGCATTGAATACCCCAAAAGCGCATCACACGCCCACCGACGTGAACAAATGAATGCTCGAGATCGTGAGATGAGCGAAGATTTTCAATCATTAGCCCCGTTCTTCCCTTCATTCTCAGCTTCTCTCTTTACTCAGGTCAGCTCGCATAGATCGGCTGCAAAAGAAGGAAGTTACAGGCCTCGGACAACTCGTCCACCATGGTTCCATAGCTCAGTATTTTAGGGACCATACCTGCGTCGACAGAAGGTCTTGTATGATTTCAGAGACACCATTGGAATCAGCATGGGGCCGTTTTCAAGATAGGCGGAAAAACAGAAAAACGATATTCATCGTGAACACTGCCTTTAATATCCCGTTACCTCTGTATAAAAAATAGGTGTAAAAATTAAGCAACGCTCTTAAAACTCAAAATAGGTAGAGTGAACACATATGAATGTCATTATCTTCAGCCATTATACAGGAATGACCGTACAGTATTTGAACCATCAACCCTCGCTGTTTAGTTGCTTCGTAGTCCAACGTCTAACCGGCTGAGCCATTGTGTAGTGATTAAACATCCCGACTATTTCATTGCAATGATCGGTGGTTTTCATGCAACGAGCATTGTTCAAATGATCAGGAAACACGTCATGACTTTAGAACCAAGCTAGAATTCGACTTCAACCTTTTTTGAGAACCTTCTCAGCTGACTTCAAGGCCAGTGTTTAGGTCATATTTGTGATATATCCTCCAAATCCAGCGTTCTGAATTGTTTCCTTCTTTGGTAGTTTTTGATCTAGCCGCAAAGACTGAGTGAAATTTTAAAATCTCGAATGTTTTCTTTCTATCTTCTATAAAACCCACAAAAAACCGTTTTTCAAAACTCCATTTCGTGTTCGCGGGTCCCTTGTTAGTCTCCCAGTTTCGATTTGGTGTAGCATCGCAGATTTCAAATCCTAGAAATAAGCTGGCTGGAAAAGCTTTAGCGCCATCGTTAGTTCTGCCCGCTGAACTTCAGCCAGCTCTTTTAACTTTCAAGACTCTCGGAATTTTCAATCAACCATCGTGATCTTGCAAGAGATGCTACGTATCCTCTATTTTGGTTTTAAGTTTACGCGGTCCCTCCGCGCGCTTTCGCGGAGCGAGGGGAGAGACAGTGAAGGAGTGTGGAGGAGAAGGAGACGCAGCACACGCGCGCAGGCTCATGCGATCGACGGAAATATATTTATTTTAATTTTTTTGAAATAGAGGATGTGATATGTGATAGGTTTCCATGAGTCGAGAAGAGACTAGCAGTGACGACACCACCTGGCAGGCAGGGAAGGGGAATAAATCCAAGAAAGTGTAATGTTTTCAGTAGTTTGACGAGTTTGTGGGAGAGAAAATGAGATTTTGTTTTGTTTATCGTTTAGAGAGAACCTCGCTGATTCTCCATGTTAGGAAATGAGCTTGAACTTAGTCCAGTTGTTATTGTTTCTGTAAATGAAGTGTAAAGAACCTGCAAGTGCTTCAAAACAGCCAAGGTCTGTCCGAATGGGACTGTCCGCCCACGATCTGTCTTCCGAAAAGCAGGCACTCTGTATCCTCTCTTCGACTACGATTTTGACCTAAACTTGATTTCTCTACATTTTTTGTATCTCTCTGTCAAATATTCACCTATCCTTCAACGATTCAGTGCGTTTGTTTTCTCATTTGCACACACTAGTAGCGGTGCTATACAGGTTTTCAACCACAGTTCTCTTCGTTTAGGAAGGATGAGCTGGAAAATCATAGAAACATCACTTTTCCCTCATGAATGCTGATATTTAGATCCCAAATCTTGCCTTACTCTGACAGTACGAGCGACTCGGACTAGTTCTTCACTCGGCGAAGCTGCGCAGGTAGAAAAACGCGGTTCGCTATTCTCATTTGTTGGCGGAAAATCAGTCCCTCGTTCACCTGGGTTAATCCTCAGTTCGCGCTCTCAAGTGTTCGCTCTCCTACTGATCTCTACTCTACGGAGACTTTTTCCTTCTTCTGAAGGGTGCGGGGTCGAGTTAAGCCATTGTCGCCTCAACGCTGTCTTCCCCGCGCGTGAAGCAGTTTTGATTAGGAGGCGGCGTCTTCCAGCGACCAGCACTGCCATTACTACTATAACGCTTGCATCCATATGCAAATCGAAATCGAAGTCACCACCAATTATGTCGCCACCACACAATAACTCGCCCATCCGCTGACAGCTGCCTCTAGAGAATCAAATGTTGGGTCTTGGGTGGTCGGTCAACTCTAGAGCAACCATGAGTTTTCAGAGTTTTTTGCGACATCTGAGATAAAAGCCGTAGTCTTAAAAACTACATTTGCCCTCAATTAATTAGATTTGTTGAAACCGGAAACACTCGAAAATTTTTCCCCCGTTTACAAAACTTTGAGCGCGGAGCCATTGTTCAATGGTGCAAAATCCAAAAAAGAAACATCGGCAGTCCTTAAGAACTAGCTCAAGCTCGAAACGTGACTATGTAGAGCACTACTTATTTTAGTAGATGTCCCATGGAAGGTGTGGCTGCAGAGAATTCCTCTTACATATCTCTCCAAGCGTATCCGAATAATTTCCTGATCAAAACGAGATTGTTTAGACTGGAGCATGAGAGTGAGACCTCACTCTTTCAAGCGCTCTTATGTAGCCATGCCCTAAACCATGTCTCCTTGTGAGGAGGAATTACGCGAAATTTAGAAAAAACTTAGCTGGGTAGCCTATTAATGAAAAAATGGCTCAGGGATGAGTGTTTAGATTCTCCCTATGTTCCCAGTGTAGATCTTCGAAATTATGTCCTACAGTCGGCATACCACTGGAGAGAAACATGAGGTCAGAGTCGTCGCAAGACTTTCCTAGACCTCGGTGTATTTTTCCGCTGTCTGCGTCTATATGAGTTTATGCCTGCGTCGCGCAGGTTTCGATGTTCTCTTGCACTCTGCCTCTTTCTGCTTACTTCTTCGACGAAGCACATTGACCTGATAGAGTTCTAAGTCGACTGTATGATACTACTCGCCACCGTCGACTACAGTCTCTCTCTGAGAGTCTTCGCCGAGAAATAGACGCGAAGTAGCAGAGAAATAGCCCGTAAGGCTCCGCAGTGGCCCCTGTTGGGCTATTTCCCGGCCATTCCTCGGCTTTTCACGAAACAAACAAGCAGTTGCCGAGATATGCCGAGATATAACCGAGAAATAACGAGAAGTAACCAACACGCAACCTTCGCCGGCTCGCCGAGCCACCATACGGGACCGCCAGCGCTTGGGTGGGCCTCAAAAGGCTGATCGAAGTTACCAACGGAGGCGTTGACATCTCAATCATGCCTCTGTATTGCGTCTTATACCTACCTGGAGAGCATTATTTCTCGGCTATTTCGCGGCTGACATTATTTCGCGGCCATTTCGTCGCTATTTCTCGGTTAAAACTCTCAGAATTGTAACCTACTGATCTACCAAAAGGATCACTTACTGAGAAATGTTCTGCCGTTCACGAATGCAAACAGTTCTTGAAACCTAAAAAATCCAGGAAATCGCAGCCGTGACAGAATAACAATTCAGTCTCCTTGAGTATCGAATATTCGGAGCCTGCACAACTTGCAGAGTGTTGGCGTCGAAAGAAGGTTGATCCATATCGAGATGCGATGTGAAGAATCGGTTCTTGAGGCTTTCAAAGCTCATAGTTTGCTCACATTTTGGGAATCCCTTCTTAGGTGTGGTTGTTCCAGACCACATTCAGACGATAGTGTCAAAAATATCTCTCAGGTCGAACTGTGCCTTTGTGCACGCCGCCTCAAGTTCCTAATCTCTCATGAAATGGTTGTGGGCGCTTGATTTATGCCCAGGTTTGAACTTATGGATGCGCCAAGTGGCTATTTGTCTCTTCTGTTTTATGATGTCGTGGCCATTCTCAGATAAATAATGGCTGTTCCAGCAGTCGTGACCGATCGGTGGTCAGACTCCCAAACTACTTTTTTTCAAAGTTTTTTTTTCAGACAGTCGCTTCTGACTAGGCAGGAAGAGTGCAAAATGCAATCTGAAGTTCGTGTTCACTGTTTCACAATTATATCGGGAATGTTCTATTGTCAGATTTGGTGGCTTAAATATCTTCAATTTTTTCGCTACAAGCCGACACGGACCGCACTGATACTGTGGGGTTGCTTATTGTGCGTGGGCGCAAACTCGGTGCACGTACATAAGTTCCAAGATATGCGCACCGTGTTCGCACAATAAGAAGAGCACAGTATAAGTACGACCGACAGACTGTGGGTCTTCAAAGGTTCTGAGAAGCGATTGTGAATTCCTTCTGATGTGTGCAATCGGTTTCCTTACGCTATGTCTTCATACGATTTTTCCAATAGATTTGGTTGCTTTGCAAAGTGAAAAAATGCCTTTTCTCTCCGATTTAGTTTTTGTAAAACCACTTTTTATTGTTATGGTGTGCGTAGGGGAAATTTACGGTTTGTAACGTTTTCGGTGTTTTTTCCCCATTTGCAGTTGACTAGGATGCTTTCGTGCATATCTGAGGACGTTCCTCCTGATCGACGACAATGTTTTGATTTTTTATTGAGAAAAATAAACCCTAACAACGTTGGGAAGGGTCGGTGTTCTCCCCACACACAGTACCATTACATCTAAAGCCTCTATTATGAATACATAATGAATACATATAGAATTGAAGAAATGAAAGAAACAGAAAAATCATAATCTTGAAAAAATATAAGCTGTTTTCTTATCGATTAGTGGTAAATCTAGATCCGAGCCAGCCATATCTTCAGTATGTTTTGGAAAAATATGTACGCAACTGCGCCACCGCCTTTTCCCGTTGTGATGGACTGTATCCTTTATTTCGAAGTAAAATTTCTTTCCTTCGATCGCGCGCGTGTGCGCGCTTTCGCTGCGTCTCCATCTTCTCGCTTTTTCTTCCCTCCCTTCGCACCCGCACGGGAAAGAACTTTGTATTCTGGCTCTGAAATCGAAGATTTGTCATTGCTTACGGCATTACACTGTTTCTCAAAATGGCATGGCCGAGCTGCACCAGAGGGTGGTAAAAAGTTCATCTATTTGATTAGCGCCACTGCGATCGTGTGGAACGTGTGCTTTCTCTGGAAGAGTGTAAAATTATGATTGTTTAGGGAAGGAAGGAGTGAGACAGAATTCGCATAGATGAGGGGTCCACGGTGCTCAGCAGATAATTTTCTTTCATTTTCACTTCGCGTGAGCCACGGAAACTATGTTTGAAAAAAGGAATTAAGTCTGGTCCCAGTGCGTACGCTTTGGAGGCGATCGCACGTTTTTCTCGCGGAAAGCAATGGAAATTTGGTTTATAACAGCAGCTGCGGGAAAGCAAGCCATCGACTTCTCACAAAATCGGACTGTCTCTAATCTTATACTGAATGCCTAAAGTGTTATTTTGACGCGTAAAACCCGCCTGTCGTCGCGAGAGACGTAGTTGCTGTTCGTCACTTGACGACCTTTTGTGTCGCATTTAGTCTTTTCATTTGACAGCCATTCACATTCAATAGATCCGCATCATCCTACAACTACCTTATTGATGATGAGTTTACCGACACGCCCCATCTGATGTTCAACTCATGCTGAGCAGAAGTAATTCAACGTGGAAAGATAAGCTCTGAGGCAAATGTGTGGGCTTCCAATCTCAATTTCCGCCGGCAGCGAGTGGTGGGTTTTTGTCGAGAAATCGTTATCAGCAGTTATACACATTTCTCCAAGGTCCATCGCTCCGCTCGTGATGATAATCAACATCGGGAGCTCATTTGAAATGCCTCAGTTTAACCCCGTTGTTGATGACAATGTCCATCAGATACTCTCTCGTTCTATTCGCCATATTATCCAACATCGCTAGGGTGTTCGACCTCAGCCCGATTATGTAGCCATCAATGGGCGGCTGTAAACGGGATTTCACAGCTTCCAGCTGCTCCATATCTATTGGCAGAGGTTTTATCGATTTCTCTAATACTGTCTGTTTGAATGTTGATTACCTTGTGGAGTATCCGAATTGTCTGTTTGTAGTTTATACGTTTTCTAATAATAGTTTCGCAATATTAGACTTCTTCAAATATTTTCAGTTCTCTCAATCGACACAGAACCAGGTATTTAAGTATGCATCATATTATGTACCGAAATAATCAATACTCCCTGGAACTACTTTAATTCCATTCGTGGTGCATCTTCTAGTGTTTGATCAACTGCATCGTTGGTGGGCGACTGAACCCGTGTAATGAAAGGCTAAAAAGGCATCATCAAACAAAAGCAGACCGCATGATTGATTTTCCGTAGCCATTTATTCATTCATTTAACCATTTCAATGACTCAAGTCCAGTGCGATTTAGGTTGCCTTGACTAAGCTGTATTAATTTTAAGTGCTATTTTTAGGCCGAAATTGAGGTTAGGATTTTTTTAAGAATGTCAGCCTCCCTTTTCATTGAACAGACTCAAGCCATTCCGATGTGGCCGTGGCCAATTTTCTGTCAAGCGTATTTCTCGAATTGGGTTACGCTTCACGAGGCAATTTCAGCCGTTCGTAGAGTAGAGCATCGATCCGGCCACCGAGCCATCTGCATCTGGTTACGACGCCCAAGGGTGGTCTGGGTGATGGTTGTCTTCAAAGCGGGTGGTTTGGGTGGATTCACATTTGGCGATGGTTTTTTGCAAACTCGAATGATTTGATCATGGAAGCCTGCATGCTAATAGCTTGAAAATGCTCTGCCATTGCCAGTGGGGGAAATGAAACAGTCTCCCGCTCGTCTATCCTTCTCAACAGACATGCTGTACTTTTGCGTGGATCAGAACTCTCAGCATGTTCGTTTTGTATGACGCTGATAGATTGAAATTGCATCACAACAACATCCATGTTATGACATCTAGGAGTAAGGGTCAGCTCTTGGATTAGGGACCAGTTATGGCTGAGAACAAAGTCATAATTCCAGTGAGTTCCATACTTGCTTGATGAAGCATAGAATGCATAACATAACATAACATAACATAACATAACATAACATAACATAACATAACATAACATAACATAACATAACATAACATAACATAACATAACATAACATAACATAACATAACATAACATAACATAACATAACATAACATAACATAACATAACATAACATAACATAAAATAACATAACATAACATAACATAACACACTACAGATCATAACATGTCATGACAGGGCAGAACATGTTATGACGTGACGTAAAAGACATAGTGTAGAAATAGTTAGAATGACATAGCATAGCACAACATAATATGTGTGCTAGCATCTATACTAATCTTTTTCGGGAACTAGAGCAGTTTCATCCCAGTAATACCCGCGAAAAAACTTGCAGTGACCAATGATTGCACGGTTTTTTTTGATTGACATCAACTATGCACTTGTGGTGCTCAGCTGGGTCGCATTTCATGGGTTCGTTTTGACATAGTTTGCATTCCCCATCAGGTTTTCTTTTGCGGACTTGTGCTAGGAAGTGGCTTGCGTACTCACATAAATCTCAGCAGACATACCTATGATCACTTCTTGTAGGACATCACAGCACGGATACAAAGGGTTTGTATGCATACGGTTATATTGATTGTAATTCTGTTACATGTTTGAAATTTCAAACAAAATCTCTAAATGTACATATACATATGCCCCTTTCTTGAACCTTATTGTGCACTTATATCACCTTTGTCCACCGGAAATACTAGTGTTCTCTTTCTGCCCAGTACCCTGACCTTTCTTCATTCCGACTGATGCGGCTAGCAGATTTTTCGCTTCCGCTTCCTCTTTCCGCACAAATCGCCGATATCACTAAATTTCCCCGAGCGAGATTATCCGTTTATGAGCGGAAGCCGTTTTATCCATCCGAATGGAGTTGAGGATCTGTTGAACGAAGGCGGCAGAGAACTCGCGACATATTCATCTATATAGCCCTTATTTTTACCCTAACTTGCGTGAAGATGTTCTTCCAGATTTCTTTCCCGGTAGCTAGGGATAACCCTGAGCTTAGTGGTACTTAAGTATAAATCTAGATCAGTCTGTAAGCTTCTTTGAGGTTCTTTTGCTATGTAGACATGAGGCTGGGGCAAGAAAGAGTAACATTTGAGTTCAACATCGTTTGAAGAATCCTTCCGTTTGTCCTCATCTTCACTCGGGCTCCGTTATGTTTCCAGTTGATTGATATGTCGTAGTATGTCTGTTTTTTCGTGACAGCTACCGTTTGATAAATGTACGAGTGGTATTGACTTGATAAGAGATTGATTATAGAGAGCATTTGTTCTTTGCAGTTTACACTCACACTTGAAAAACGAGGGTGCAGCAACTGTCTAAGGTACTCATGTTTTTGTTTTATTGCCGCAACTATCCTGAAAATTGTTAGACTTTAGTATTGGCAGATAACTCGATGTTAGTCTATTCAACTGAAAAACTTCTTCAAATGTGGAATCTTCATTTTGCAACTTTATAACCGATCTGACCGTTGTGTCTGTCAACCCTCGCAATTGCGAAACCCCAATTCTCCAAAACAAGCGAGGAAGGGTAGGTGGTGCCACTTGCTCCGCTTCCAGAAAGTCTGCTATTTCCCCACTTTCCTATTTTTGAACTCAATGGAGTGGAGTCGCGCGAAGAAGTTCAAAGAAAGTTTTTTATTTCCTAGTGACCATAGTTGTCTCTATTCACTCCGGCCTGCTCCTGTGCAACGACTACACCAAATGATAGGGAACAGTCCCTCGACTGCTCGTCCACAAAGCTCTTGCCGTTAAGTCTCATCATCTTTTCGGAGCCATAATTCCGGTTGTAGAGGGATAGGGAAGGTTTGGGAGACAATGGCGTCTTGGCCAAATCTTCTGTAGGGTAATGTAGACCTAGGAAGAGAATCGCTATGACATCTCGCCGAGTTCCATATCGCCAGGCTTCATCATGCTCAGGCGATTATCGGCCCCGAGCCGCCTGACAGTTCGGCTCGTTTTTCCAATCTGTGAGTCGGCTCCTGTTGCTGTCCGGGCCACTGCTGTTGCTTTCCGGGCCACTGCTGTTGCTGTCCGGGCTATTCCGGTTGGCCCGAACAGGAACAGCAGTAGCCCGGAGATTGGGAGAACGAGCCGAACTGTCAGGCGGCTCCGATTCCTATTCGGTGCGGCTCGGGGCCGAGAATCGCCTGAGTGAACAGGTCTTCTACCAACTAATTCGCAACTCGGTTCTTCTATAAGACTCCGACCCCATGAGGATCACCTAATCTTCGCCGGTAACACTTGAGTCGATGATTTAGACGGTAAAACGAAGGCTTAGGCTAGATTCCTATGCCTGTTCCTTCCGTCCCAGTTGAGCGAAGTACGTCATCATCTCTTGGATAACGGCACTGAGAAAACTCGGTGGTAGAATATATTCGTCTTTTTGAACCCGTTCCGCTTTAGGAAATTCTAAATGATTTTAGCAGCAGTGATGCATGCTGTCAAATCAGTCTTTTGAAAAATTAGCTTGTCCTTGTGGTCGAGATTTTACAGAAATCCACCATAGACACACCTACATAGAACGACGGCTTAAAGGCAGTGTCCACGATAAAAACCATAACTGATTTTTTGGTGGAGATCGGCAGCTGCGGGGCCTAGCGCAACCCTAACGTTAAAAAAACTAAGAAAAATTAGCTCGGAACGGTCCCCTACGGCCCCAAAGTTGGACACCCGTCAGCTCTTCACACCCCAGATGCGCTTTCCACGCCCACCGACGTAAACAAATGAATGCTCGAGATTGTGAGATGAGCGATGTTTTCCGATCGATAGCGCCGTTCTTCCCTTCATTCTCAACATCTCTCTTTACTCAGGTCAGCCCACATACATCGGCTGCAAAAGACGGAAGTTACAAGCCTCGGACAACTCGTCCACCATGGTTCCCTAGTTCAATTTTTGAGGGACCATAACTTCGTTCCTAGAAGGTCTTGTACGATTCCAAAAACATCATTGGAATCAGCATCGGACCGTTTCCAAGATAAGCAGGATAAGCGGGGAAACAAAAAAACGATTCTTATCGTGAACACTGCCTTTGAAGGCAGTGCTAACGATGGATTTCGTTCCCGAGCTTTCCATTCAAAACAATGCATTGGCAACCACTGTTACCAAAATTACGAAGAAACAGTGAGAAACGCGCTAACACGTCTTATTTCAGTGACATTAATCTTTCTCCTGGACTAGTTGTCCGGTTGGATGAACATGTTCACGGTGGTTGTCAACGGTGAAAAATGGGGCTAACCAAAAATGGAAGAATATTTTAGGCAAAACAGTATTAGTTAGGGTTCGAAGGAAAGAACGGAGCAACGCAAAATAGAGATTTGCAAAAGACGGAACCACAAGCGATTTCGTTTTCACAACAAACAGTTCCACTGAGAGTAATGAAGCGGTGTGAGAATGAAGGATTTCGTGCCCTTCTGGTGCGTATTTCTCGGTTTCTTCGTCATTTCAGTTCTACTCAGGGGCCAAACAATCGATTAAGCGATCAATTCCAAAATCGAAGATTATCGTGATTGCTGCCGAATTCGAAGATTATCGCTATTAAGGCAGTGTTCGCGATGAATATCATACTCGAATTCAACTCAAAAACGGGGTTGCTTAGTCGTGAGCTATTGAAAAGTGAAGAAACAGCAAAAAAATGCGCTCATAGTAAGCTAAAATAGCGGTTTCTAACGTACGTACAGATTCAGGGCGCGAAAAGCTTACACGCCCTGCTAGTTTCCGCAGGCACGCGTCAAGGGCGAAATGTGCGCGAATAGATCAGGCTGCACATGGTGGAGTTGTTTGACTACTTGTCATCGAAAACGTCCGCGGCGCCACAAGCTCGTCAGAACGGGAGTGGGACGTTCTAAGCAGGCGTACCGGCCTAAACGAAATCTTCACTTCGCAGCCATTTTTACCGATGTCTGTCCCGTTTTTGCTGCTTTCTTCGACCCTTTGCCCTCCAGCATCTACCAGCATAGTGTTTCACACGGAAAATTCGAGAACAAGATTCATCGTGAGCACTTCCTTGAATGAATAGCTCCTCGGAGAGCTTGTGGGTTGAAGCGGGAACTGCGAAGAAAGTGAGCGGAGACTGTTTGTTTTACTGGCTCAGTAAGACTCGAAAACGATAATTTTGACTCGTTTCTGGCGCTCGAGATAACGTGACCGTTTTTATGGAAGCCTTCACCACATTAACGTAATTACTTCAACAACTGTTTTGAGCACGTATGCTGCCTTCAAGTTTAACCTAGCACTCATGAAATCCGTTCAGGAATCATGTATTGTTTCGAGGGACTCATAGAGGGCGGTGGTGGACGTTCGGTTGTGTGTCAATCAGAGGCTATTATATGGCGGTACTCAGTGCTCAACGAGGTGGAAGCTAGTCTACGACGAAACAGCACGCTATTCATGGATGGCGCAGCGTGAGGAACCAGTCCATTCACGGCGAGGGCGGCAGGAGATCGTCTTTCGCTCCCGTTGGCGCGACGGCTGGTGCGTGTCGGACCGCCAGCGCCTAATGTGTCACTAAAATTATGCCCCCTAATTTGTCGCCTGGTACTTACAGAGGCGCACATAAGACATCTGGCGAACGGTTTCTTGCCTGGAAGTTTTCTTTGCATTTGATCAGTTCACCTCATTCTTCAACATGTTATGTGCTTTGTTGGCTGCGAAACTGTAACACTGTATAGAATGCCCTGAGGGTTTGTGCTCCGTTTGCTACGTTCTGCATACCTTTTCTGACATGGTTCTGCAGACAACTGTTCAAGTCCTGGCCATTCACCACTGCGTTGCAACGAAGTTTGCAGACGACGAATCATTTGCTCCGGGAATTTTTTATCATGCTTACTCGTTAATCTATTCGTGTACTATAAACATGTGGACTAAATAATTTTTTGGCCTCTGTATAGCATGACAAATGCAAAATCTGGTAAGTTTTTGAATAGCATCACGTCTAGGCTTTCGCCAGAAGCAAGCGGAAGAGCATCCTTTTACAACTAGATTTTAGCTAGACGTTTTCCAGTGTGTCGGTTAAAGGCACTGTTCACGATAAAATTCCGTGTTCTAGATTTCTATGTTTTTGAGTTGGCAAGTTTACGAAGTTACTGCGTACAAAACGTCAAACCAAACGTCGCAAATGTTTTCAAGTGTTTTGAGCTTCAAAATTCTTAGGTTACAGGCTATAAAACGGCGAAATTCATTCACATGGTTCCTACGCGTGCTGGTGCAGAGCGGAGGTTAGAGACAGTGAGAGAGCGGAGGGCAGACGGGGGCCCAGGCTTCGCGCGCGCCACTCGCGTTTCAAGTGATGTGAATTACGACAATTTATAGAGGGTATGCGAGCTGACCTGGGCAAAGAGAGAGGCTGAGAATGAAAGGAGGAACGGGGCTATTGATTGGAAACCATCGCTCATCTCACGATCTCGAATTTTTATTTGTTCTCGTCGCAGGGCGGGCACTGCGCTCTTGGGGTTTGCCTTGCGCTTAAATTGGCACCTTCGGGATTTTTCGGGGCTTATCCTGGCTCGTTTTCATGCGTTTGTTCGACGTTAACGTGACAGTGTGCCCCTCCACTATCCATTCCGAGTAGAAAGATAAACACAACTTTTTATCGTGAACACTGCCTTTAAAGAATATGTAAGGTGGATCAATGTACAGGCTCGGATGTTAAAATCCTTGTCGACAAAGAGTTCTCCAAGATTCAGCCTCTGCCCCCCCCCCGATGGAAGGAACGCAGGACAACTGTTACTCAGGCAAACTGGGGCGTCGACAACAGGTTGATAAGTTGTCATCTCATAAACCGCTCCTTGTTGACAAGTCAAATCGCGCGTGTTGTCAGCCTGAGACCTACCCGTTGCCCAGCGACGTCCGCCTGTTGTCGGGCTGTTGACAACTTGATGTGTCGCGTTTAGCGGCCTATTTATGTAGCAGCAGTTCACATCCTGCAGGACTCTTTCATCTAGCTTAGGTACTACTTAACACCGACACGCGTCGCGGTCGGCACACCAACATGCGTCGCGGTCGGCAATCCGACACGCGTCGCGGCTGAGTCGCCCAGCCTCCACTGGGGTCACCACCGGATAGGCAGGACCTCCAGATGCTTGGCGGGGCCAACGTACCGCAAATTTGGGTAATTGATCCGGCTGCGCTTTCGTCATTCACAGCATGCCTGAAAAATGCGTCGTATACTTCCCTTGTATCTAAAGCGTTATCTGTGCAACAGCTCGACATCGACGAGATCATAACTCGCGGCCACGACCCCGCCGAATATCGGCGCGTTGGCCAGCGGTGAATCATGGTGGGAGGATCAACCTGTTGTCGACGCCCCAGTTTGCCAGAGTATATGACATGGGCGGAGTGATTCAACGATTTGGCTGGACCAAAAGATTTTCACCCACTGCCTGGCCGTTTTCCGCCGTACTTCCGCACCAACTCTTCTTAGAGGAACCTAAAGCTTACGTTTCCGCCAAAAAAAGGCAACTTTTTCATTGTGAACACTTACTTTAATGACTCTGTATCTAAGTTTCGACGCACTTGTTAGCCTCGTTCGAATGAATGAATTTCTATGGAACATTCTTAGAGGTCCTGGGTGTTCAAGGCATGAAGTATTGAGAAACCATCTCGAAGTTTGCCTTGTGAACAACCTACCGCAAGCGAACTGAATTAAATCGGCGCTCTGCAACCTTTTTCGCAATCGAAAAAAACTCCGCATCAACATAAATCGCTTGAAAGCGGTGGGATTGCATTTTCGGGAAGGTCATTGAAGTCATCGATAAAGTGATCGATGAGAATCAGAATTCTAGCCCCAGAATTCGATTACAGCTAGTGTATTCTTCGTGTGTTTAATTTTTTTTGTTATTGACGATCTCCGAGAGCTACTAGTACGCCGCCTTTCAAAGACGGGGTTCAGGCACAATTTCGATTTCGAGATTTCGAACTGAGTTGGAGCGTGTGCTACAGGTAGTTCCAAGGAATGTGCGAAAACTGCGTAAAAAACGATATTCTCACAGCTGTTCCATCCATAACAGTGAACCGTCGCGTCACAAAAGTGTCCTTATTCCATTGTCATTAATTTAGACCTCGTCCACTCATTTCTTGAAAACTGCTGGATAAGTATTGGAATGATTATCATGCTTCGAATACCGTAATCCCTGGCTTCAAAGCTGTTTTCTCCAAAAGTAAAGGCTAATAGATTAATTTCTGAAAATTTAGCTTCCTGGCAAAAGTAACGATTTGGTGATAGTGAAAAAAACTTCAAAAATATCTTAAAATACCTTAAAAATGATTTGGCGTGAAGTAACCTGGAAAAGTAAAAGGGCTAGGAAATGAAGTGAAATAACCAAAAATGCGATTTGGTGGTCGATCATTTCACGAGCTTCTCCGTTAAACTTATCAAAACGAAATCAAGCGCGCAACGGAAACAGCCATTTTGAAAGCTGTAATAAGAAAATCAGCATAGGTCAAGCTAGGTGAACTCCATTCCATATCGTGCTTGATTTCAATTTGATGAGTTTACGGAGAAGCTTGTGAAATAATCGACCACCAAATCGCATTTTTGGTTATTTCACTTCATTTCCTAGCTTTTTTATTTTTCCAGGTTATTTTACGCCAAATCGTTTCTAATATATTTCAAGATATTTTTCAAGTTTTTTTTTCACTATCACCAAATCGCTACTTTTGCCAGGAAGCTATTTTTTTCAGAAATTTCACATATTTTCCTGAAGGTTCCCTTTCTGACCTCGATTTTGCTCAACGATTTCCATTTTGGAATGATGAAATATCTAACAGATAATATTGTCGTATGAGTACAATTTTTGAAACTTATCACCCAAAACCATAAAAATTACCACTCATTGCCGCATTTTGTGCAATATGTGAGAACTCGATATTATTGATCATTAATATTTGATCTTGCATGATGAGAAAAATTTCCCAAACAAGTGACTTGTTAGAGCCATCAAAAATCAAAAATAATTGCGGCATTTTGTGCATCGGGCGAAAAAATCACTACTATTGATTGGTATTTATCGATAATATCTGATGACCAAAATTCCCCAACCAAGAAAACCAATCCCACCAGCAGTCACCACTCCTCGCCGCATTTTGTGCAGAAAGCGCGAAAATCGATAATATTGATTATCGATCGATGACATGTCATGAGTAAGAATTCTGACAAGTTCAGTACTTACCTCCGACGACCTGTGTTGACTGGCTGAAGATTCAACCACACACCCCGGACTCCACAGCCGTAACAGAAAAAAGCAGTTTTCGTGCTCCACGGCTAATTTAGTATGTAAACCTACGATTTTGAGGTACCCTTCAAAGTTAAGGTATCAAGTTCAAAATGGAATAGGAGCGACCTGCATCCATTTCCAACCTCCAGTCCAAAAATGAGCTTCCTAGCTCAATTTTAAGTGTACCAACAAGATCGTGTACGCCGTCTGAAAAAAAGGAGATTAACAACAAAAACGTGCGGTCTTTCACTTTTTACTTGAAAACCAATAAACCATTCCAAACCATTTCAGGGTGTTAGAACCAGCTTTTTTTGCGCTCTTCTCAATGCAATTCAGCCCTGATTTCTATGTTCACTCTGAACTGAGATTTCGAAAAAGAGAATGCGCGCGGAGCGGGTTCATAACCAAATCTGGTGCGCGCTTCGCGCGCACCACAATAATACCCAGATGGTGTTCACCTAGGTCAACCCAATCTAAATATAGCCTAGCTCCCTCATTTTGAGCAGGTAAAAGTACGGCTTATCGGGATTTCTTCCCAGAATCTCCTTGTCACTGTTATATTTTTGCCATGACCGACCGCTCCGCTGCTTGCTCCGCTCGACTCATTAAACCAAGGTAGGCTTTATCTAACCCAAATTTTGGAAGCGGCCGCTTTTGACCGGACCTTGCCGTTAGTCGGTTCAATCTTGAAAAGCAAATGGTATGTCAAAGACAAAATTTAAGACGAAGCAGTTTCCCGCTTTTTTTCGCAAAATCGTAAGCTTTGTGTCCTTCTAGGGAAAGTATGTAAGGATGACAGAACAATGAAAAACGGCCAGGGAGTGGACGAAAATCGAGTGGATCGGCCCGCCCACATCATGGACGAGTTGTCCATCCAAAGGAACAAATGCCGAAGTGTTGAGTGCTTTTCATCTCGGGGATCCTTACATCCAAACATGCGCATTGAGATCTTCTTATTCTTGAAGAGTTTTCGGTAGGAGAAACATAGAAGCAAGTTGCTAACCTAAGACGTTTGGAGCGCAAAACCATTTCCGTCGTTCGAAGTTTTACTGTCCCAAGCACAACGGTATAGGCATAGGGGACGGGTATCGAATCTTTTAGGGTTTGGGAGATTTTCTAATCACTAAGACGCTTTTCCTATCGCGAACACTGCCCTTAGTTCTCTGAGCTGGAACATTTCATGCTTTCATGCTGGCGACAATGAATGAATTTTGAAAATTTGTAGGAAGTTAGAACTGAGACAAATACGCTTTTTTGGAAAAAAATTGGATCAAGCATAAAAGTGATTGTGTTTCAATCTGCAAAATCTCTTAGAGCGAAATGGAGGGCTAAAAAACAACACTTTTTTGTCGTATATCTCTAAATACTTCTTCTTCACTTTCCCTGCGGGCACATATATATATGTATATAGATTAAGCATTTGAACTCTTTTCGATTCACATAATTCCGGATGCAGTCGCTTACCCTATTTTTCTAACACTCGATTTTTTATTTGCAATCTTTAAAATATGATTTTTGGAAATGCTTAAAATAAGCGTTTTCGTGTTTTACCACTTTTGACTGCACTTCGATTTTTTTAAACTTTTGATGTTTGACTGCGTTGTAATCCATCCACCTTATTCGAAAGTTCGGTACCGGAAATTTCAAGTCGTCAAGGACATCTTTCAGTTCAATAAACCCAAAAAATGCCTGTGAGAGCGAACGTTGTCGTTCGCTGTGGTTTCGCTCGATTTTCCATTATTTCAACATCATCTTCGTACGTATCCTTTCCGAAATCGAAGTCTACGCCTGCGAAAAAAAAAGAATGTGTCTTTGATTTATGGAAATGCTTCGGACACTTCTATTTGGCGAGCGATCGCATCCCATTTAGGGGAATTTTCAGTTTTAATTCTGATTTTCTTCTAATTCAATTATACTCTTCTAATTATTGATGCGCTTATATTCACACCTAAATATTCGCAATTAAGCGTTAGAGGGTTAATTGCGGTAATGCCCCACCTCCAAGTAATTGCCAGATGCAATCATTTCCTGTTCAGACGGCAACTTTTTTTCCGATCCCACAACGGGTTTTAATGTGCGCACACATTTCTCTCACGTGACCCGGGAAATGTCAGTGATTTCATGAGTCATTTTGAAAAAAAGAGTGAGTTCTCGGTCTATTTCAGTATACATGCTATAAATTTCATCGATTATTTCCGAACAATTCAAGTGTTTTAGCTTTCATTTACGCTCGAATATTCTTTATGAAAGGCTATTCCAGTTTCGATCCTCTTCCCAAATTTCGTGCTTTTTTGTGGATCTTCTCCTTCTTTCTATCTTCTGCTGTCATGACTTGTTCTTAATCTTGTATCCGTTGGCTGAATGGGAGCTGTTGCCGCATCGGCTCATCAATGTTGCCTGAGGGCTTTTTGTGCCTCGAATCGATGTCAAGCCTGAAGCGATTAAAAAAGAAACTCAGGGCCGCAGCGGCAGCGCCATGAGCTGCTGCTGCTCCTGTCAGCGGCTCCTCACTTGCCCTCGGGGTTTTTGTCCTGTGCACTTTTGCCAAGCGGTGCTTGTCACTTATCGCTCCAGGAAAAATCATTTATCGTTGTTCATTAGTGAAGAGAATGTTGCATTCGTTGAACATTTCGTCAGTTTAATGTAAAAATATTTTCACCAATAATCTTTTCGTTTTTTTTTTCTGAATTCATACATTCATATGTACAGTGCGCGTCGATAGTACAGGAAAGTGTTAAACTTGGGGGTTTTTCAGCAAATTCATTCTTACGATTTGAATTGTCCCCGAATTCAGATTATGCGGCCTAAACAATTTAATCGGGCAGAAAACTAGAAAGTTCCAGCTTTAGTGGAAATTGTCACGATTTTTGGAAGAAAAAATGCCGTAATAGACCGCGCAAGTTTGGGCTCTCGTTGTGATGTTCGCTGAGGGGACTGCAGCTTTTGACGTCGAGGAGGGTGAGGGCCGCCAAGACCGCGGCAAAAGTTTTTGGAAAATGTGGGAAAAAAACAAACTCATCTCTGAATAACGATGACTTTCGCAAATGATTCACAGTGATCGGCACTTAGTGTGTTCTTCTTGGTACGAAATCATCTGGGAGCTTCGATTTGGCATCGAAGTGACCCAGTTTTCCAGTATAGTCTTGCTCGTGTCAACCTCTGTAGCAACTATCTCTCAGGAAATATTTGAACTGCTTTTGGCGCCAAGAATTACACCTGTAAAGATCCACATAGTTGATGAGGCAGTGGAATTCTACATTCGAATAAAACTACAGCCAGAAATTATTAGAATTTTGTTTGAATATTCGAATAATTTTAATTAATTCGTTATTCCGATTCTAAGAATGAATGAAACTCTGCTTCCTCACCAATTATGAGAGCCTTTTCTTTGTGGGATGTGCTGCTTAGAACGAAAGGCTGTCCAAATAGGTCCTGATAACTTGGAGAGACTCAAAAATGGGGCTGTTTGGTCGCTAGGTATCGAATAGGGAAGAAACAGTGAAAGAAAGCGCACAGAATAAGCTAAAATAACGGTTTCTAACGTTAAAGGCGTGGACGAGCTCACGGGCCCTGCTAGTTTCCTCAAGCGCTCGCTAACGGCGAATATAGCGATAACTTTCAAAGCCGTTTTTCTGTATTCCGGGCCCTTTTTCGCTGCTTTCTTCAACCCTATCCCCTCCAGCATCTGCCAGCTTGGTGTTTCACTCTGAACCCTCGAGAACGAGATTTATCGTGAACACTGCCTCTAAGCCAGGAAAGTAGTACTAGTGGAGGCCTACCCCGTGTTCAGTGCGGGCTACGCAGCGCAGAGTCACTGCAGAGGAATCGTTGAGGATGTGCCTGTGATTCGGGTTGAGCTTATAATTAGTGTCGAATGTCCTGACTCTGAATGTCATTCAAATTATACAAAAAAAATCATTTTTAATTGGACATCGGATATTTATCATTTTTGTGTTGACTTGAGATATTTGAAATAGTGTTTGTGGGAAAGGTGGAACCCTCTGAACTCAAAAAGTATTACCGGGATAGTATTATACATGAAAGCGGACGATAAATCACTTGTAGTAGGCAAAGGGCAGTTTGACACCAGCAAGTTTGCCCGGTATTTACATTACTTTGAAATTATACGTTAGCCGTTTAACTTTTGCTTCTGTGTATTTAACAACCTCGCCTATGTATTGTAATCTAGTATTTGAATGCACATATATGGATATCTACATACGCTATGTATGTGAACCGAGTACACATAATTCCTTCTTGCAGTACATACTACTGGATCACCCCTAAATTCTGCCTGTAGCAGTATCAGAAATCGATAGTATACGAAATGTTCGGAGGAATAGGCTTGATGGTTTCCTTTGGCACTTAACAAGTTTCTGTTATAGATGATCTGATTGAACAACTCCCAGGCCCTAGCACCCTGGATCGTCTCCAACGATGGCAATGAACAAGTCTCACTTCAGTCGGGTAAGTCTTCATCTATAATTTTTATGCATTTTTGTATGACATTTATGTGCAATTCAATTTGTATTTTTCGACTTGTGTTTTTTTCTATTTTGTCGTTTTGGTTTTTTTTGATGCATTTCCATTTCTTTCATAGTTAGTTCAATTTTATTCTTATTTTTGATTATCCTCCATATAGAGGCCGGATATGCTGCGCCACAAGTAAAGGACTGTCCTGATTGTGAGACCCGAAGGGTATTTGACCTACAGTACTGAACCAATTTCTTGCAAAGAAAGCGTTTTGCGACGTTTTTCGCGCTCACGAGGCGCCGCAACGCCATAACTTGTTTCAAAGTGGTCCAATTTCAATTCTGAGGTGTGTTTTAGATTGTTTCCATTTAGTCCTATACGATAGTGTTACAAAATTATAGATCCAACTCCAGAAGTTTATCGAAAAAATAATATTTGTATCAAAAAATCCCTCATTATGAAGTGATCAGATGGTCATGATAGCGGAAATCTGTTCCGTTCTGACCTGTGCTCGATGTGAATCTTAGAAGGAAATACACATTTTTAAAGGAAATACCGGAGTTTCAAGGGCTTTCTACTCGTACCGTTATAATCGCTTCGCATAGAGGAACACGAAAACTTCCTGAAAAACTTATTTCGTCAATTTTTAAAGGAGTTGTGGCAATGCGGCGATTTGTGAGCTCAAAAACACTGCAAAACGCCGTTTTTGCAAAAAAAAACATGCGCGGTGTTGTATTATTTGGCTGTGATTCCTCTTCAATCGTTAGAGTATGTAGCTATTTCAAAAAGCAGCTTTTACCCGAGTATAGCTAAAAAATTTCTGCGATTTTCAGTATGCGCGAGAGAAAGATTCTGTTAGTTGACGGAAACAGTTTTTTTTTCTCGAACGCGATTCCATAGCTCGCTCGACGTGGGAAGAAAGAACAATAGTTACAATACAAGGTGTTCTAGGGTTCCAATTGCGTTCTAAAACTGGATTTTCCACCACTCTTCTTTGTTTCTTTCTCTTCCGACTGATATGTTTCCAACGATCATGGTTATTGTTCGATGTCCGTAGTCGTTTCTGTTGCTTTTTCATATCTGAGTGACTTCATTGCTCGACCCATGGACGCTCCGTAATCAGACACAACGGCATGTTCCTAGCAAGTATTGAGCGGCTCCAGTATATTGGTCTGTCCACGACCCGACGACGAGGCACGATATCCTGTGGAGTATGATTATGAATTATCTTCAATTCGAACCAGCTTCTATCATGTTCCTAGTGCGCTTAATTGTTGGTTGGAGGTCGGATAGCACAAAATTGGAATTTTTGTGGGCTGTACCAGTGGGCATCGCAATATGTGGAAGATTGGAATTAAAATCAATTTTAGGGAGTGAAAATATGAAATATTGGGAGTCGGGCTTCGAACGGGCTGCGGGAAGAATTTTCATATTAGTTTAGAGAATTCCTGTGCAGAAAATAGAAAACTGTGTGAAAATGCAGTTTTCGGAATGCAAATTGCGAAAAATTTCAGGGGCCTGAGGCGTGCGAATCTGCGCAAAAGCCTATCCCTGCGTTTGTAGACGAAGAGTGACCAGAATTTTACTTTTTCTATATAGTAACGTCGAAAAGAGTCGCGGATTACTGAAGTCTAGTGTTCATCGTGACGGAAGAAAGCTGCTCATCAACAATCTTCTAATCATCTCGCATTTCGCTCTCCAGAAGCCACATTTTCGCGAGCGTTCTCTCTCATACATGAGAAAAATTTTATGCTGGAACCCGATTTCCGAGCTTCCATGTTATTTTCCAATCATCGTCGCTGTGGACTTTATTTTTTAGTCTTCTTAGCACCTTTTGTTGTTGTACTTCTACTCGACCTTGGTGACCACTGAGAGCTCAATAAAAAAATCGCGAAAAATGCTGTTGAATGTCGCATATCAAGCCAATGAATCTTGAGTAGACGTTCTGACTCCCACTCCTGTTGACTACTGACTGTGTGATACTGTAGTGTACACTAACGAATAGAACAGCTCCTCGGAATCTTACAACTGGTTGGTTCTAGGGAGGAGAGAAATAAGAAGATGAAAATTCAGATGTTTAGTTCTCGGTTTCGGCGGCCAATTGGTTTGGGTAATCGGGCGCGAAATTTCCAGAAATGCGCGGAAACGTGGTTTTGAAGACGCGGAAGTCTGCAATTATTATTTGGCTCTTTTTGTTCCGATTATCCCAGTACATACATTCGTGCCCTGCTGTGCGTTTGGCGGTTTCCGAAACGCGGAACGCAAAATGCGCGAAACCGCGGGTTCCGAAAGCGAAAGGGGTCGTTTATACTTCCGCCGCGGAGCGGCGCGGCAATAAGTGGGGCGACGTGGCGCGTCACGCCGCTTGAAAAATCGCGCCACCAGGATGTATAATCGGGTTGCGTCGAATTTACGCGGCGACGTCGCAGAATGACGTTAAACACAGCCTGGAGTAGCTCTGACATAACGCAAGGCCGATTGTAATAAGTGATTTCTTGCACAAAAGAAACATCTATAATTCTTAGTACCATAACACAGAACCCGAAGGTGGATAGAATCTTTGAAAACGATTTCACTTAAAAAATGATTTCAAAAGCTAAAAAAAAACTTTTCACAACCCAGCCTACTTTAAACAACGCCCAGGACCTTGGAAGGAATTTTAGAGATTGATCAGAAGAACAAAATTGAGAATGTGTACCAATGCGGATCGCACGCGGCCTACGCGCCGCCTGCTTTCCTCGGGCGGCGCGGCAGCACCTAGGCGGCGGCCGCGTGCGGCACCGTTGGAAGATTTTGAGCAGAAAAACTCTAAACGCCTCGCGGCGCCGCCAGGCGGCGCCGCTTGATCGATATGGCTGTATTGCATCTCGCCGCGCCGCGGCGGAAGCATAAACGACCCCTAACGCGTGAAACTGCGGGTTTCGGTCGCGAAACGCGAAACACCGTTCTTCCCTGATGTGGTTACGGTGAGGCCCATGGCTTGTTTCTTCCATAAAAAAACATTTAAATCTCACTTGCGGCTGGCGTGGGCTGTTTGAATCCCACCAGAGGCTGGCGGTATGGTAAGCTGATCAGCTGCGCTCTTCTCTCGGCCTGAATCGATGAGCGGGCCCACGCCACCACCGCCTCAGCCGCGGGGGAAATTTGCATGTTTTTTTTTTGAGGAAACAAGCCACAGACCTAACTATAGGTCAATGACTTGCCTACTGAGGAAAAGAAAAAAACTATAGGTCAATGACTTGCCTACTGAGGAAAAGAACATTTAAATCTCGTCTGCGGCTGGCGCGGCGGTCGCGCCTAATCGACTCAAGCCGAGAGAAGAGCGCAGCTGATCAGCTTACCATACCACCAGCCGCCGGTGGGATTTAGGTTTTTTTTTCTTGAGGAAGCAAGCCACGGACTTAACTGTAAGTACTTTCACAGTACATATGTACACACTTCACCAGCCATTAATGAGCGCTCATCAACATGCAAACATAGAATTCGTCTGCGCGCTCTCCCACCGCTTTCCGACTACAGTTAGATGCCCTTGTGATTCTCTCCAGTGGGGCTAATACTGTACAGAGATGGTCATATCTACCTTCTCTGCCGGAAGTCTTGCGACAATCCTATTGTGAGTACAGACTCTAACGGTCCAGACGTATGTAAACGCCTTTCGCCAAAGTTGGTGGAGCGACAGGAAGAAACGCGATCAGTGCGGCGAGCCGCGCGGCGTTCGCGAAACGTTCAGTGAGTTTTGGAAAAAGTGTTGGACTTCTAATGTAATGGTGTTCAACATATCTTGGATTAGAAGGTTCTCGTGCGCGATGCAAAAGAATATACAGGGAAGATTGTAGCATACGGAATGTGGTGCTCCTATACTTTTGCCCGCTACTGTATATGCAACTTCACCGGGAGTGATTTTTCTATCATTTGAATTCCAGTAATTTTTCGAAACATCCTGCAGCGTGAGCCGAGTTATTGTCGAAGACCTTTTTGTGTGAAACGCACCATTTTTTTAGGAAAAAACATTCGGTAAAGATTTGTAATCATTTACATGAGTACAAATGCATATATGTGTAGTAGTATGTGATATGCCCGATTTAGCATCTCAAATTATTGGTGTACCGGAATATTTCAGACGGACAATCCCACAGCGGTCGTCACGGCACAGGACATTGGCAGTTTTGTCTCAGTTAGCGGCGTTGGTAAAGGTACGTACATACTGCTATTCAAGCCTTTTGAAGCATTGTTCTTATCTATCTAGATTTATTGTATATATATATATATATATATATATATATATATATATATATATATATATATATATATATATATATATATATATATATATATATATATATATATATATGTTAAATTAGTGATATATATATATATATATATATATATATATATATATATGTTAAATTAGTGATATATATATATATATATATATATATATATATATTGGCATTTTTATATTCCCAAGTTGTTTTTCAATGTTTTACCCATAAGTTTCAAGGAATGCGTTCTAGGCTTTGTGAGTCCCTTACTAACAGTGTTTTGGCAATGAAAACACAGAAAATCGCCACAGCTCTTGGCTCTTCCATTTGAATTTGTTTGAAGACCTCTTTTTCGGAATCTTTCTCGCTCTCTCAACCCTCGCTAGGCACAAGAACGCGGAGAAGCAAACTAAATTTGAGTTCGAAATAGGGGTATGCATTTATTGGCGTCTGTCTGTCTATTATACTTAGTATTCGAATCACTCATTTCCGGATACCCGAGATTCGGATAATCCGATATTTGAAGATTCGGAGAAACGCATTATCTGAATCGAACCAAAATCCGAGAAAATTAAAATCGGCTTCATCTGAATCGAACCATTATCCGAAGGGTCGAAAATTCGGATAAAATCGGATGAAATTCGCATAAATTTTGGATAGAATCGGATATAATTCGGGTAAAATTTTGGATAAAATCGGATATTTTTCGGATAAATCGGATAATTTTCAGATAAATCGGATAAATTTTGGACAAAATAGCACTCAGCCACGCCCATTTTTCCGTACCGCCTTCTGTTTAGTTCATCAACCCAGGATTTCCCTCTTCCTTTCGAAATCGGGAGAGTCGTTGCGGCACGGAAAAATGGGCGTGGTCAAGTGAAATGACCAAGTGGATAGTTATTCAGTGTAAAAGTTTTTTTTATAGTCGCTTTGCATACTTTTTACTTGCTAGTTGTCCTGAAAAACCTGCGTATGGATAATACTGTGCCTCCCAGCGACGATAGAGTAACTGAATATTTGTTTTCATATTTTTGTTAATATGCATCCATGAAGATTGAAGTTTATATGTTAACATGCTGCGAATGCAGTGAAGAACTACTGTTTGCTAAATTATGGATGTTTTCAAAGGCTCGCCTTGAGTGCCTGATTTATTTTTCACAGTTTTGCCTCAGCTTTGTTCAGAATATATCCGAAGTTACCCGAAACTATCCGACCGAATGTCCGTATCCGAGTCATTGGAAAAATGGCAGTATCTGATTCAAACCAATATCCGGAAAATTTTAAATCGGCATTATCCGAATCGATCCATTATCCGAAAATTTATCTTCGGATAACAAGTGTACTTACTGTCTACAGTTTATCGGCACTATCCTAGACGGGGGGTGGGCAACCAGGATTCAAGACAGGAATTAGATGAACCACCAATTTGTAACGCTTTCAATCGAAGTATTTCTATAGAATTTTCATAACGAAAATGATTGACAGCAGTATCAAGCATCTTTTATCGGAGCTTTTCTTCATTTTTCTGAGTAAATCTTGGGTGCCCCACCCCCGTCTAGGATAGAGCTAATTTATCAAAAGTAAATTAAGGAATTCTGCATTATGTCGGCGAGATCCATGGAAAAGAAGGACTTTATTGCGGTATTGAACTTGACACACCAGCCGGAAAGCACGATGGGACTTACCAAGGTCAGTTCTATTTACGAATGCGGAATCAATTCTAGATGGAGTTTAATAGCGCGCGAAGTTTATGGGGTCATTGACAAACACTTTAGTGGCTCAGTTATCTGGTCAAAGAAACATCTTCGTTTAGCCCTGAAGCATACATTTTATTCATGCATGTGTTACATACATACTACAGTTGCACAATATAGAAAAAGGAAGCGAACGAGAGGATGTCCTAGAAAATTCGCTCGACAAGATCCCGGACGAACGAAAATGAGCGAAAACGAATGAATTTCCGAATTTTGTTTTGAAGATTTGTCGAAAAATTTTTCTTGTGCAAGTATAGTACTTACCCGCGCGTCTGCCTAGTAGACAAGTTAGGAGGAAGGCTCGCAATGTTTGATCCAGAGGGAATATTTGAAGAAAACCCGGAGATCAGGGGTTTTTATATCAAAACTTTCAGGTGTTGTGTACTTTGTGTGCCCACCGCGTCACGGGATTTTTGCACCACTTTATCGCGTAGAACTGGATGAGATCGATGACGTGCCGATGATGACCGCTTCGCAGTCGACAAAAGTTCAAGAGGTGCATTTTAATGTGTATGATAGACCCGTTGTAAAGCTAAAATATGTGTAACCCTTGAATTAAAGCAGACGTGGTACGTATACCGGTGTCAAGTTGAAAAAATCCTACTTTGATTTGTAACAAAACTATGAATCCACATGAAAAATCGACGCTAGGCGTCTCATAATCCCGTTGTTTGCTGGCGCGTCGCAGGATAGAAATGACCGTCGTTAATGGCGAATTGACTCGATTGACAGGCTAGCAAAACATGAACGAAGCATTACTTCTAAACATGAAACGAATGAAGCAGGAAAGTGAAAACTGAAATAGAACGACTGTCGAAAAATCAACCCATTTGCCGAGAAATCGGGGCCCGTCTCAGTAGAAGATGCCTGAACAGAAAATAGCGAGTGGAAACGTGAGTCACAAGTCATACGTATTTTTAACGAATCCTCTCCAGGGGTTTTTCGGCTATACCTGAAGTCAAAGCCAAAGTTATGCAAAACATTGCCATAAAAAGCAAACAGAAACAATGTGGTTCAATAGGAAACAAGTCAAAAATAGTCCAAAATAGCAGCTGATTTCCTCTCATGCTGGATTGTATACGACGATGCCCCAATGTATGATTTGAGTATTCTAGCCTTCTAGAGCAACTATTCAATAATGAATCCGGCGCGAACTTCATATTCTGAACTGCCGTGCTTTCAGAAAGACTTCTTCTACCAATTGAGCTTTTTACTGGGGTTTTCGCGGGCCGCTACATGCGCATCGTAACGCTGAAACTCTAAAAATTGAGGTATGGTTTTCAGCGCGTTCGATGCCTTAGAGACATCGTATGCGTTGGAAATCATTCCCAATTTTTTGTGTACAATCAGACCATTCGGGCTAGCTTACATCACCCACGAAACTTGAGGCTCTGAAATTGGAAGCTATGGCCACCTGAAAACTGCTGTGGGGTCGATCATCTATCACTTCTGTGTCGACCATCTAGCACTTTTTCTTTGAATGTTTGATGCGACCGTCCAACAACTTGGGAGACATTTATGACACAAACTCCACATGCAGGAAAACTCTAAAAATCTCAGTGATCAGGCCTACAAATGTAGAAAGAACTTCAAGAACGATTTTAGCGCGAAATTCAAACCCAATTTAGCAGTGCTTTCAGACTGGTTTTTCTTTGCAAATGAAGGTTTTTCAGGGCTCTTATGACATTTCCGTTCACTAAAGAGGCCAAGCCATACAAGAACATGGAAAAATTATATACGATTTTATGAGCGGACAATGCCTTTGAACACGTCTCGGTATTCTTGACTTCCTATCTAATACGAGTTCGTGGCATTTTTCATTACCCTCTCGTAGGGAATGCTGTCCAAATCGCCGCAATACCTCCATCCGATTTCGTCGAGAGTAGATGCAAGGTGGTGGCGCCTTCAGCGATCCCATCTTCGCTGATCACCTAAAAAACGCAAAGGATCGATCGGGCTCATGACCTGCTCGACGTACTCCACTAATTAGCAATCTGCTAAGACCGTTTTCGGAAATCTTATGCTCCGAATTTACTTGAGGAACAGACGATTCGAATTCAACAGCGAGGTGGAGGCCTTATTTTTGAACGCCTGGCGTCGATTTGGCAACGATGGAATCGGAAACCCGATCAGAAGCATGCCAGACAGAAAGAAGCTTTAATCCTATCAGGAGCTCATATTGACCTACAAACTACTATCCTTCCCAAAACAATTAATTTTCAGTGAAGTGGCTACAGAGTTTTGCTACGAACTAATTATTTCGAAAACTCGCCATTCGCTCTAAAATTGAGCATTGGCGCAAAAAAAGCGAGTGTCCTAGTGTGGGAAAATTTTTTCTGAACACTTTTCAAGACGCGATCAAGCAAATTAGCGTTGCAAAATCTGATATTCAGTGTGGCTACATAGCTTTGAAGCGGACTGTATAGATGAGTTCCAAGGAATAGCAGAGTAATTTTAAGGTGAACAACAGGCGTTTAATCGGTTTCGGACGGGACTGGACGTTTTGACGAGTTGACGACTCAGCTCCGCATAACTGGGGCATCGACAACAGGTTGATCCGCCCACCATGAGTCACCGCTGGCCAACGCGCCGATATTCGGCATGTCCGTGGCCGCGAGTTATGCTCTGGTCGATGTCGAGCTGTTGCAAAGCTAGCGCTCTATACAAGGGAAGTATACGACGCATTTTTAAGGCATGCTGTGAATGATGAGAGCGCAGCCGGTTCAATTGCCCAAGTTTGCGGTACGTAGGCCCGCCCAGCACTTGGAGGTCCTGCCCATCCGGTGGTGACCCCAGTGGAGGCTGGGCGACCGGCCGCGGCGCGTGTCGGTGTGCCGACCGAAACGCATGTTTGTGTGCCGACCGCGACGCGTGTCGGTGTAAAGTAGTCTTTAAGCTAGATGAAACAGTCCCGTAGGATGTGAACTGCTGCTAAATAGGCCGCTAAACGCGGCACATCGAGATGTCAACAGCCCGACAATAGGCGGACGTCGCTGGGCAACGGTAGGTCTCAGGCTGACAATACGCGCGATTTGACTTGTCAACAGGGAGCGGTTCATGAGATGACAACTTATCAATCTGTTGTCGACGCCCCAGTTTTTCTGAGTAGTTTTGGGTGGTGGAAACCCGTCAAAGTACGGATTCGGCTTCTTAAAGTTGGATATTGAAAAGTGCAGCAAAGGGTGAACGCGGTAAAGTCTATGGTTGTCTATGGTTTACCTCAGTGTTACTCTGCTGCTTGTCGAAACTTTTCAATCGATTAGCGAAAAAAGGCGGCTCTTCATGGACTTTACTGATACAATTAATTATTTCAACATTTGCGAATGGCGATTTCGCCAAAGGCATGAAAAAATGGCCAGGTATATACTTCATGAGCCTCCGAAAATTGTCCAAGGTGTCCATAATGTACCACACGGCGCATGATGATAATCGTTGGGTCCGGTTGTGTTCCCTGAAATGTTTACTTAAGAGAAGACGAGGAGTGGTGGTCGGAAGGACGCATTGATCAGAATTATTTTCTTCTCGCACGAAGTTCTTTAGTGTCTTCTGTCGTTTTTTTTTTGCCCTTTCCTCATAGAAAAACTGTTTCATAGGTCAATTTCAAGTTTCAGGTAATAGAAAATTGCCACTGATGAACTGGTGCTATTAAGACATGTTCATAGTACATTGCATGTATTGACATGTTTATGGTACTATATCAGACGTTAGCATGCGTTTAATCTATACTACGTCAAGTTCCCAACACAGAAGGATGTCTTTGAAATGTGGTGTCAACGTGTCAAAACGTGTTATCTGACGTGAGCAAATTAAAACGCGAGATGTTCACCGTGATGGCGATTTACTATTCTCGAAAACTCAAAAACCGAGCAGATTCGGCACTTCAAAAGTAGTGTTCACAATAAAAAAAACAGTTTTCTAGTTTTCACCTGAGGTCGGAAGGTCCAGCCGAGACCCTTTGGAAACACATTTCCAAAAAAAAATAGAAAAAAAGCAAGAAATAGCTCTATACGGCTTAAAACTCGAATGTGGTATGTCCGTCCCGCTCACTGGGTCAGCAGCCACCGGAGAAGTAGGCGGGGCGGGCACACCTCATTCAAGTTTTGGGCTTCTTCGTTTGTAGCCGTTTTTCGAGATTCTTTTTGCAAAGGGCCTCGGATCTTTTAACTTCCCGTGAAATGTTTTTTTCCTGTTTTGATCGTGAACTCTGCCTTCAAGTAAAAATGCAGTGTAGCGGGAGGGTGACCAAACAGCATTATTTTTAATCAAAAGTTGATGGGTTTCCCGCAGAGCAGTAATACTAAGTTCATTACTTTTGATTGAGTGGGACAAGTTTTTCCCCCTTATGACCTAAATTTTCGTAAGGGGGGCTGTTATCCTCTCAAGCATAACGGTTGTGGACCAGCTTAGGCATACCCTTCGGATTTTTTTCCGGCTTCAAAAACCACGCCTTGATTTACCACAAGGACATTAATCGTGGTTTTAGCTCTAAATCTCTCTTTCTAATCTTACAACATGATTCGGCTGTTGTTGGTGTTGTGGTGTGTTCAGCGCTGGTGTGAAAAATCCACTGACTGATTTACAACATCCGCCGACAGAGGTTTAGCCTGAGAGGATGCGACCGGCTGGAAAAAAGAGGCCGCAACGATTGCGTGGTACTCGTTTGATGCTCACTGGGGTGTAAATGAGTTCAGCTTTCCTCTGCATCGTTCATTTTCCTTTTTTTTGAGATTTCTCTTCAAAAAACAAAATTTTCACAGTATGGGCTAAACTTTCTTCTTAAGTTAATGAGGGTTATCAAGTGGTGACAGTGCGAAGCTTCCTTATGCTCTGGCTTGAATTCCGACTGCGAATTTATCACAATGTCTTTGAAAAAAGTAACACAGCTAGTTTTACAGTAGAAATTCACAAGGTTGGGATCACACTTCCTGCGACACGCGACCGTGAGAGTGCATGTCGGGGATACACATTTTTGGCCGATATTCATGGTAAAGATTGCCTCGTATCGCTCGTCGCGTGAAGTATGACCCCAGCCTCAGGTTGGGAAGCATAGTGAATAATCTCAATTAAAAATTTGAACTTCTGAAGATTCAGAAAAAAACGTTCTAAAAACACTCCTGAAAAAGGTAAAGGGAGGGAATTTGTTGTGAGATTCCACTGGAGAGTTTAGCACTAAATTTGCCTCAACCTAAAATAAAGTTTCTCGGTGGAGAAAACACTGATGTTTGGAGATAATCTGTCTTCTTCTCGATTCACTTCTGCCCTGTTTCAGTACACAGTTTTGAGTATGAAGTTTTGTTTGCGTTATTTGGTGAAGTATCTCTTAACAATTTCGCTTCTCAAGGAACTTTCTTTCGGGTGGATGAAATTTGCTTTTATTCGCTCTACGAACTTGGGATGTTTTTTTGTTTCCTGTTCATCCTGGATAGTCTCATTCCCTGGTTTATATTCCTGAGAATCGGATCCAGTCATTTCCCCAATTCTCTGAACCCCCACTATTTGACACTACTCAAATCTACTTTTTTTCAAGATCCGAACAGTCGACTTCATTCGAATTTTCTCTAGTTTGAACTTTTTTCACCTCGAATAATTCGAGTTTTTTACCTCGTACAAACTTAGAACCATCGTTCAGCCGACATAGATCCTACGTCCCCCATTGAAGGTTGGCGCAAACACGGTGCGCCTATGTTAAATCATATGGTGCCGAGTTCGCGCCAACCTTCAATAGGGAACGCAAAGTACATATAACTAGGGTCCATGCTGAATGTACTTATTTAGATTTTTATTCCGTCGGCTTTTGGGTATTTAATTTCCGTATTCCTTCGCATTGTATGGTCCCTGCTGCACAAACAGTTTCACTTAAAATTTATTTAGGTGGCGATAAAACTTCCGACACTAAATGGATGCGCCCCTACGGTGTCCATCAACCTGAGCAAAGTTTAGTACCCTGCGAGAGTATCTATGTCATTCATAGTAAATAGCGTCTGTGGTTCGGAGCTGAGCACTTGTTGGCAGAGGATAAGAAGCTTGAAACGGTTCTTTACAACAGTGGCTGAAGTTCAGCCAATTTACCATTTTCGGACACGGAGGCCGGATTCATCAACCATTAAACCGCAGTTTGGAGTATATGTATTTTACACTCAACTCTGCACTCTCCAGTGACCTATGGTACTCTCTCGCCACTCCGGTCAAACTTGAACCATGGTTTCATTTTGATGAATCCGGCCCCGGAAGCTTCCTTTTTCCGTCCAAACTTCGTTTCATTTTGGGTTTTTTTCATTAGAGGGAGTACATATTTTGATCGCTAAACTCAAATATGTGTTGCATTTTCGGTTTTTGGAGTTCACGTTATGTTATAAATTTTAGACGTAATTCAGCTGTTGCAGTCCCCTATCGTTTCCATCTTGTAATCCCTCGAGATCAAGGACTCACTCCATTCACAATTTCGAGCTAGTAATATGAACATCCTTGCAGGGTTCTATATTTTCCTCGTGTCCATGATAGCAATGGAGGCTTTCCCTATTAGATCTTTCACTTTATCTGGTTTTTATTGGCAACATGACTTGCTGTCATAATGCGGGGGTTAGACAGAAGAAAGCCTTTTTCCTGAATTCCCGATTCTGGAACCACCATTTGAATCCTGATCTTAATTTTGAAAATGGCAGGGTTTCGCCTGGTGTGAACCTAAAGCAACCCTTTTCTTTCTTTAAAATTTCGGAATGAATCTTCATAATCGGCCATTTTTCCAGAATACGAAGGCAATGAGCGCTTCTAGGGCAGTGGGAAGAGGCGTCACTGACACGTAGAGTTCGCACAATAGTTCTATCCTGAAGAATGGACGGGGCTGCGACGGTAGATCACCCCGCGCGAATCGAAACCCCATCCTCCAGTAAGGCCGCCAACCACGCACGGCCAGCTGCCTGGTCCATGCGTCAGACTAAAATGAAAACGGAAACCATACGTGGTCGGGTGGTTGGTCCTCGCCCGATGCCAACCAAGCGTGCTATCCCTCCGGAGTCGGTAATTCAAGGCTTATCTGGGAGGATAAGAACTCTGATCTAGAGCTTGACTGGCCCCTCGATTCATTGTATGTATAGGCCCAGCTCACATACAAGAGCCTCCACGAATCTGAATGGAACTCGAGGGTGGGGTGCATTCATAGATGTCGAGAGCGTTATTCATTTTTATCATTTATGAAGACATTTGAATTAACTCCAGGGTTCCGCCAATAACTTAGTTTGAATCCAAAAGTTTTATCATGACGCTGAACTCTCCTTTTCCAGAAAATGTTTCCGTAGAATATTTTTAGCTAAAGCCCGTGAGAAAGTTTATTTTGCTCAAGTTTCTTTTTTCTAACGTTCAGAAGCCATGAGTCACGTTCAGACAGTGCTCTCTGACCCTGGCATTTTTCCATTTTTTCGGCTTCTCGTTCGGTTTGCACCTTCGTGCTCATCAATAAATAATCTCCTATGTCAATAATGAACGAGTTTTTGGTCACATCGACGGGTTTGTCGGGCTGTTTTCACTCCACTCTGTTGTTTTCTTTCGGCACCCGTCAATACCCATTGTTCATAGTTCACACCTTGAAGACCAATTTTTCGTATTGGCAGAAGGCTTCATATATGTATCGGCTCTGAGAGAATCCCCCATGATCGTTCCCGGATAGAATCCCCTCGGTTTCTGGCAGGAGCCGAGAGGATACTAGCATGGGGCTATCGCAGAACGATCGCGAGATTCTGCCAGTCTATATCCGAGAGCGTACCGCGTTTGTTCATCGATACTCCCACCATGCTCCATCGCGGACCGCGAGGAATCGAGCCCGAGGCTGTCTCGGAACAATCCTGAGATTCTACCAGACTTAACCTGAAGGCGTATGGCGTCTATAATTCAATGTTTTCGGGGTGTTACATCGCGGAACCGCGATGAGCCGAGCCAGCAACTTGAAGGCGTATGGCGTCTATAATTCAATGTTTTCGGGGTGTTACATCGCGGAACCGCGATGAGCCGAGCCAGCAACAATCGCGGGGCGATCGCAACATTCTGCCAGCCTCCACCTCTGATCGTACCGCGTCTTATCATCCATGCCCTCTCGGTGTTTCACCCGAACAAGTGTTGCCTATCGGATCAACACGAAGTTATAGCGTATTCGACAGTGCCGTATTTTGCGCCGTTTCACAAATCTGCACATCATGGGAGCGCGGGGCCGGGGGGAAATGACCACGGTACCATTGCGGATCGCGATTGCTCCAGGGTACTAGCGCGGTAAACTTGGTAACGATCGCGGTACCATCTCGGTACGAGCACGAAAATGTCAACGGATTAGTCGATTGGGTAACTATCGCGAAACGGACGCCGATCGCGGGACGAGGGGGAGACGAACACGGTACCATCGCGGATCGCGGGAGCATCACGGTACCAGCACGAAAGATTCTCTCAGAGTATGCTGTCCAAGGGTTCAACCCTACCCCACCGAAACATTTTATCTCTCCGGGTCGATAACTTTGCACAAGAATAACGAGTCACAAACAAGAAAGAATATGGTTTCTGGAAAGAAGGCCGTATTCACTGTTGCTACACGCTATTTCGAAGTCTACATAAACGATTAGCTGGATATTCACAATTCCAGTTTCTTTCAGATTGCGACATCGTCGAAAACAACTTTTTTTCAGAAATATTGTTTTCAGAGAAGACCAAAATTCTTTGAAAGTTTCTCAAGCTCCGAAAGTTTTATGATTGTGGAGCGTGTAGCTTTTTGCGGTTTTTTTCGCAGAGTCTTGTGAATATTGTATAGAAGTCGCTTTCAAAAGCATACTGATTTGAGGCATACTTTTGCTCCAGCCAATTTTGTTGATTCTCTCTTGAAACTGCGTTTTCGAACACCCTTCTCACCTTCGTTTTCCTTCTATTTCTGTTCACTTTTTCTTTTCCTTTTTGTTTAAAACGATTTTTTGTAGCGATTGTCGCGATCGGCGTTGCCAGCTTTGCAACTCCGCAACGTCTTCCGACCAGAAGATCCGCCGATTATGCAGACGTCGATTATGTCCGAACAGTTCATGGAAGGATCAACGGTACGCTGGAGGCTTGGGTTTCTCTGGAACTTGCTGCTTGTTCAGTTTTCTTCTGTTGGTTCTGAGTAAATGGATTAATTATTCTAGTACACTTCCTGGCCTCCTATGAGAAAAGACGTGGCTTTTCGTTTTCATCGACGAGGTCGAAGTGAAAAAAATCATTTTCAAAATCACAATTCGGCAATTCTGGAACGCATCGCTTCGTTTTTGCCGGTTCAGTTGAGAGCACTAAAAGTCTCGTTTTACTGAAAAAATTCAGATCGGCTTCAGGACTTTTTTTGTTTTTTTCTGCCACTTGCTATTGATTATAGGGTTGAGAAAGGAGTTCATGAAGTTTCTTCTCCGTCATTTTTCCAGAAGGTGTTGCAGTGAGAGTTCCCTTTTTGCTCTACTAGCCAGTCTTACTTTCATTTTCGAATGATAGAATTTTTCATGATTTTTCGGGATTCGGATAGGAATATGTAACGTCGGCGTGGATACGGAAGAGACTTCACTGTTGAAGGTTGGCGCAAACTCGGTGTCATATGCATAGGTTCACCGAGTTTGCGCCAACCATCTATAATAGGTTCACCGAGTCCGCGCCAACCTCCAATCGGGAACGCAAAGTCTCTTCAGAATCCATGTGGATGTTACTCAGAAGGCAAAAAGGAGCAATATCGACAACTGCTGATTTTCGCCTTCCATTGCCGCCAAGAAGCTGCCGAAGCAGCTCGGAGCAACTGTTGTGTTTACGGAGAGGTTGCTATGGACAATGCTACTAAAAAATAGTTGCCAAATTTTGAAAAGAGCGATATTGACTCTATGCGAAACCTTCACCCAAAAAAAAACCATGATCTGTGTAAGGTAGCAAGTAGGTGCTCTGGGAATCAGACGAAAGCATCTGGAAGGCTGCGTGGGACCTCCGTTTAGTTTGAAGGCACAGGACATCCAAAAAATTAATTCTCAGATTTCATGCTTATCTTGGAGAGAGTCACACGCTGATCACAGAGGTATCTCTAAAATCGTCCAAGACCCCCTTTGAACAGAGTTATGGCTCTTCAAAGATGCCTAGATTTTGAGGGTGAAAAATTGGTGGACGAGTTGTCTCAGGTCTGTATTTCTCTTCATTCGCAATCGTTGTTCGAGTGCGAGCCAGGATAAGGAGATAGCTCAGCAATGGGCTGAAGAACGACGACTTATTGGAATTCATCCATCCATTGAGCCGCTATCGAATCCGAAAATCTGTTAGGGGGTCGGGCCTGTGGTGGCGAGCGAAGGGGGTCAGGCCTGTGGTGGTCGCTTATATCTCGCTTATTCGGAGGAATTGAGATCTCGCATCTGGCACGTGTTATACAGGAGGGGTCTTCTACACAATTCCGTGAAAATCTCAAAATTCATATCTGAGGGTGTACTGTGCCTTTAACTACTCGATACGACTGAAGCAAGTCGATAGGAAGGCCTTGATCGACGAGCACAAGTTGCACTGACTTACGGCAAACGGTGATAGATTTCGCAGTGTATCTCCCGCAAACCTACATACAGGGTCGCGAATTAAGTGACGGACCTGGCGGGTTAGAGGTTGGTGAACCTTCCGCGAAACTCAATTTGAGCGAGAATAAACTAGTGAATGGTTCACAACGGAATGACAGCAGGTGCTCAGTGCCGAGGACCCTCTGCGAATCTTACCAAAAAAAAACAAGCCAGGGAATATTCTATCGCTTAACTAGGGTAGCCGAGTGATGCAGCTGGGAGCTGCCAACTTGGATGATTGAGGGAACATCAGAGGCAGGTTCGCGTATCGCATCCAGTGTGGACTCTGTCTAGGCGTTAGCCCATTGGTATAGTTCAGCGACAGCCGGTCGCCGGCGACGGACACGGCGACGGAGTCTTCGTCGCCGCATTGAATTCTACGCGCTTTTGCGGACTGAAATTTCCGCACACGCGCATCTGCACAGCAAACTAAAAAATCGATTATGGTCATGCCATCACAGTTTATGTGGGATTTCGTGACATTTCCAATTGTTTTCACATTCTGTCACAATATGATCATCATTATAGTCGTTTTAACCATCCCTGTTTTAGTTGGTAGTAGAAGAAGCGGAAAATCTAGTTTCAAATAAGAGGCAAAATACGTCGGCTTGGAATATAATCCATACATTGGACAGCCTAGACAATAGCATAAATAAAAAGAACGATTCATATGTAATTGAATGGAATAATGACAGCACATAAATACCCAATTGAAAAAGCACTGCAGGTAAAAACCGAAACGTACAAAACTATAATGTCTTTTGATGTCACTATACTGTCCATGGTATGCCAAAATTACATAAAACATCATGAAATAGATGAATATGTGGAGTCCAGGGGAGCCAGCGACAGCCCGTCGCTGTGCGCAGCACAGCGACGGGCCGTCGCTGCGGCGACGGAGTGTACCAGGGTTACGTCAGTGAAAACTATAACACCCCTCAGCGACCTGTTCCAGCGACGGGCGCACGCAAACTGATCCCGCTGCCGACCCTGGCATAGCACCGGTGCTGGTCCCGACACGATGAGTGATAGTTGTCGAAACCTGTCGCTGCAGCGACAGGGAGGTATACCAATGGCCTTAAACACTATAGGGGTCCGCAGAGTTGAAGCAGCGGCGTTGCTCGCAGCGACGAACACGATGTTGTAATATCGATTACATTCGGCGACGATGGCGACCGAGACGGTGTGATGGGCGACGAGGGGGCACCGCAGATTGTGTTGACGCCGCGACGGCCCTACGTCCCTGCCGGCGAGCGGCAACCGACGCCGCGACGATAATGTTTCGAAACATTTTTGTCGCCGCGTCAAGGCTGACGCTCGGCGACCACTCGCCGGCCTCTGCAACTCTGCAGACCTCTTATGAGCAGAATCGCGGCTGTGCCCAAGCGCCGCGAACCTGGAAACAGAAAGTTGCGGAGCTGAGGTGTTCGCGGCAGGATATCGATAGATTCGCGGCAAACAGGGGCTCGCGGTATGTTGGCTGCTGGTTCGCGGCCAATTTTATCAGGTTAGGTTGCGAGAGTCATGCAAGCTCCTATCCGAGGGTTTGATTCGGACACATTTTGAAATTCATCGTGCTCTCCGAATCTTTGGACAACATATTATCACTTTTTCCACACGGCAACTATTTGACCCTGATAAAAAAACTAAAAATATTCAGAAATTCCCACAGTAGTAGGGAGACTGACAAGAGCTACAGGTTCTTCAGCCGCGCATTCAAAGGAGCCAACAAACAGCGCCCAATTGAAAGGGTCGCCCGGGGTGGTACCTCTGAACTGGCAGGGGAACTCAAGCAGTCTCCGCTTGCCAACCTTGATCATCTCCTTCGCATGGAGATTTTCTCCCACCTATAAACAGTACCATCGCCGTCGGGGTCCACTGCAACCAACTTGATTGCATCGGCTTAGTTCTACAAGGTAGACAGTGATTCTTCTCACCATTGCGGTGACGTCATATTGCGAAGATTACCCAGAGGTAAACAAAAAATACTAGGAAAGAGCGTTTTCGCTCGCTCTTGGCCACCCTTTTTCCAGGATTGGCACTAATCCACTGTTTTTTTTTGCTATCCTGTAGGATAAGAAGCAGAACAATCCAAAAAAGCATCCGCGCATTTTTCGCTTTAAAAGCAGCGTACACGCTCGAAAATGATATCAATTTTATGGAATGAATCAAAGGTCTGAAGCTGTTAATATTCAGAAATGATGAAAAAAAAAACGGAAAAAATTGAGTGAAATGAAGATATAACGGCTCGTTCCATATTGGCCCGGAAGTGGACGAGTTGTACCGAATTGGCTGAAATAGCGGAGCTAGCAACAAATTTGTTGGGACAACGACGCTAATGTACTCGTGCGGCCCTTTCTGAAACGCCTACGCCGTCAGAAGCGTAAAAAAGTATCCAAAATGACCGTAATCGAGCACTGAATATCTGTATTGAGGGGCGGCGCCCGTATCGATAGGCGGAGAAAGGATGATTTGGTGACTCGATACGGCTCAAATACGGTCATTTTAATTTGTTTTTGACGCTTACAACTTCGAGAAGGCTCTTCTAGGGCCCGCACGACCCCACTAATGTAGTTATCTCGACGATTTTTACGAGCGTGTATGCTGCCTTTGAAGGCACAGTCCAACCTCAGAATCGTTTTTCTGTTTTTCTGCCTTTGTTAAAAACGGTCTCACGCGGATTCCAATGCCGTCTCTTTTTTTCGCACGAGACCCTCTGGGAGCGGATTTATGACCCCTCAGAATTCGAGCTGAGAAAGCGCGGTGGACGAGTTTCCGAGGCTTGTAACTGTCATTTGCAACCGATGTATGCGAGCTGACCTAGATAGGGAGATAGGCTAAAAACGAAGGAAAGAACGGGGCTCTCGATATTGAGCCATCGCCTATCTCGTCACTGTTGAGCTCGAAATATCGTAAAAGGGGTGTGACAAAGAGGCTTCCTATGTAGGAGCCCCAGGGTAGCTTCCCCCTATCTCTCGCTTATTTGGAGGAATCGAGAGCTTGCACTTGGCAGGTGTTATACGGTGTGGGTCGGTTCTACAATTATGTGGAAATCTCAGTTTTCGTCCCTGAGCTTTGACTGTGCCTTAAAGGCAGTGTTCACGATGAAAAAAGTTTTCGAAATTTCACTAGGATTGGGTAGCGGAGGGACACTCTGTAACGTTAACGTCGAAAGAACGCATGAAAACGAGCCAGGAAGAGCCCCAAAAGAGCCCGAAGTTGCAACTTCGAGTGCATTGAAAACCCCAAAAGCGCATCACACGCCCACCGCCGTGAACAAATGAATGCTCGAGATCGTGAGATGAGCGATGATTTCCAATCATTAATCCTGTTCTTCCCTTCACTGTCATCTTCTCTCTTTACTCAGGTCAGCTCGCATTCATCGGCTGCAAAAGACGGAAGTTACAGCCCTCGGACAACTCGTCCACCATGTTTCCTTAGCCCAATTTTGAAAAACCATAACTCCGTTCCCTGAAGGTCTTGTGCTATTTCAGAGATGTCATTGGAATCAGCATGGGGCCGTTTTTAAAATAGGCGGGGAAACAGAAAAACGATTTCTATCGTGAACACTGCCTTTAAAGGCACAGTACACCCTCAGATATGATTTTTGAGATTTTCTTGTTATTGTGTAGAAGACCCCTCCTGTATAACACGTGCCAAATGCCAGATCTCATTTCCTCCAAATAAGCGAGATATGAGAGACCACCACAGGCCCGACCCCCTACCAGATTTTCGAACTCGATAGCGGCTCGATGGATGGATGAATTCCAACAAGTCGTCGTTCTTCAGTCCACCACCGGACTGTCTCCTTGTCGTGGCTTTCTCTTACGCAACGATTGCGAATGAAGAGAATTACAGGCCTGAGACAACTCGTCCACCAATTTTTCACCCTCTAATTCTAGGCATTTTTTAAGAGCCATAACTCTGTTCAAAGGGGTTCCTGGACGATTTCAGAGATACTACTGTAATCAGCTTGTGACTCTCCAAGATAAGCATAAAATATAAAAATTTTTTTTTTGGGTGTCCTGTGCCTTCAAAGGCAGTGTTCACGCAGAAAAAGTTGCACGTTTTTTTAGCTAAAACGTAACCTTTGGGTCCCTCTAAGAAGATTGAGAACGGAAGTGCGACGAAAAACGGCTGGAAAGTGGGTAAAAATCTCGTGGGCCGGGGCACCATTTGGAACAACCCACCCACGTCCTATAACAGTTTCCCTGAATTCGTGGTTAGATAAGCGATTGTTTCCAATCAAAAACCTCGTTCTTCCCTTCATTCTCAACGTCTCTCTTTACTCAGGTCAGCTCGCACACATCGGCTGCAAGAAACGGCAGTCACAAGCCTCGGACAACTCGTCCACAATGCTGCCCTTGCTGAATCCCGGGGGGCCATAACTACGTTTCCAGGGGGTCTTGTATGATTCCAGGGACATCATTGAAATCAGCATGGGACCGTTCTCAAGCTAGGCGGAAAAAAGGAAAAACGACTGTTATCGTGAACACTGCCTTTAAAGGAAACGTTCAAAGTTCAGTTCCAAGAGGGGGCCCTGCCTGCTCATGTGAGGCCCAGTCTGCTTGCGATACGTAACATGTATTCAACTTTCCTCTAACATTCTCTGCTTTAGTTTTCCAATGTCTCGTGGGGCGATGCCGACGCCATGATCTCCTCAAATGCCACCTATATTCTTCCTGGAGATGGCGATGCCATGATGTGTTCAAACGCCACCTACATCATTCCTCCTGGGGTTTGTTCATCATTCACATTTTCAGTTAGCTTTCTGTCACTTTGGGTGTTTTAGCATGACTTTTTTTCGCTTCCAAACCAGTCTCTGCAGGTAAGGAATGTATAATTTAGCGGAGTACGCTGGAAGAGGTCGAAGAGGACGATCTAATGAGCATCACCGCACCAAAGTCCATCCTCAGCCATCGAGGGGAAAAGGAGCCTGACGAAGAATCCATGTGTAGGTGCACGACATTATTCATCCTCCAGTAGTTTCTGGCTGTTGGGGCAATGAGGTTTCAATGATAAAATCAACTTATCTGTATCTTTCAGTGGGTACGTCTGTGGTGTTGGACGAGTCACGTGTCGGTGTCGAGAATCTTCCGATAGTGGAAGACGATGACGTCGAAGACGAGGACGATGATCTCCAGACACCTCTGGTCGAGGCTCCACATTGGCAGCCGTTGAGCAGCTTTGCACCTCCTCCTTCTATTATGGAGTCCATCCATTCAGCTGACGAATCTCAGGAAACCCGTGATAAAGACTGTGGGTTTTCGTGTGCCGATTTCCACTATTATACTGCGTTGCATAATTATGCGATCACTCATTTTGGCAGACATTGTTCTCAAGTCCCATATCTTGCCCTGGGTGTTGCGAAACTTGTTAAAACTACAAAATGTAATATGGCGTCCCCAATCTTAATTTTCACACACTCAAAATTGGATCTTGAATGAACAGTTTTCAGATACGGATTTTTTCAAAATTCTTTTTTATTATTTCTAATTAGAGAACGCGATAAAAATTCGCAGAACGTGACCATAAAAATTTCAGACTCGTACCACCTGTTCGCCATCAGAGGTCCTTCAGAAACGTTGTATGATATCGCGAGGAATAAATTTTTGCAGCACTTTCTTGGCAGCCAAATGTGAAAGATATGGGGCATTTCGTTGAAAATTCATCCCTGTAAAATTTTTCGCCATACAACCATTTTAAGGCAGTGTTCACGATAAAAAATATGTTTCAGTTTCCACTAGGAATGGGTAGTGGAGGGGCACACTGTAACACTAAAGTCGAAAGAACGCAGGAAACGAGCCAGGAAGAGCCCCAAAAGAGCCCGAAGTTTCCACTTTGAGCGCAAGGCAAACCCCAAAAGGGCAATGCCCGCCCTCCGACGTGAACAAATGAATGCTCGAGATCGTGAGATGAGCGATGATTTCCAATCACTAGCCCCGTTCTTCCCTTCATTCTCAACTTCTCTCTTTACTCAGGTCAGCTCGCATACATCGGCTGCGAAAAAACGGAAGTCTTAAGCCTCGGACAACTCTTCCATCATGCTTCCCCAGCTTAATTCTTTAGGGTCCACAACTCCGTTCCCAGGAGGTCTTGTACGATTCTAGAGGCATTATTGGAATCAGCATGGGAGCGTTTTCAATATAGACGGAAGAATAGAAAAACGATTCCCATCGCGAACGCTGCCTTTAAGACATCTATTTAGGGGCTTCGCCGTTGTTAAAATGATATATGAATTTCGCTCAATCAGAGGCGAAAATGCATAAACTCTTTCCGAATCAACTTCTGGAGAAATTTCAGAAGAAAATATTCTTCCCAATTGTATAAGACGTTTTTAGGGCTTTTTAATTTCGAACAAATGTTACTGGCCTGAAATCTCTATGTTCTGAGGAATAGCCTTGATTCGAGTTGATTCCACGGAATTGCAAAAAAAAATTTCCTACTCGAAAACCGCGCATTCAAGATCCAACTTTGAGTATGTGTAAGCTAAGGTTTGTGGTGCCCTCCCTATAATATGCTGAAGCTTCATCAGGTTTTGCTAAGCTCAGGATGAGATACCTACGTTTGAAAACATTTTCCGCCGCAAGAGGTTTTCATATACTTTTGCAACGCAATGTATTTTTTCGTTTTTTAGTATACTTTTCGAAAATATTTCGTCGATTCCTTGTATATGAAACTGAGAGGCTATTGAAGAGGCTAGGCGGCGTAAGCGCAGAAAACCGTGGACTATTTTTTCACTTTAGTGCTGGTTGGCCCACTGAAAAAAAAAGAATATAAGGCTATACAAAACTTTCAAGTATCCGTTTGTGTTTCTCAAAAACTCAAAACAGTCGACGTTGCGACCCATGCGTCTATTTCGATCGATGTGTCTGGTGCAGTAGGAAGTTCAGAAATCCTCATCTGCAATGCTCTTGCCTGCGAATAACTTCGAAATCTGAAATACGATTTTTCGCCATAAGCACTGCCTTTAACACGAAACCTTTCGTCCAGTTTTTTTTTTGAATTTTCCGTTTCAACTATCGTTTTTAGGCACTCAGTTCTCCTAGATTGAAGTTTATGTATAGGATATTTTGATCTCATTGAATCCTTAATTAGCCCCAAGGGTCCAGCTGTATTTCGGCGTTTCGCTGTCGCTGACTTCCGCTGTAGATCTGCTTTTGGATAGTTTCGAAATCTCACCAATTGTTAGTGAGCCGCAGAAGCCAGCGGATGCGAGACGCCTACGAATGGCTAGCCTCTATTCGAAGTTTCTTGCTAAGTCGGAAAGCATATCATAAGTATTCTCAGAAGGCTAGCGAAAACCACAGGAAAAAACGGTCTTCGATTGATCCCAGCCTCATATTGTAACAGTCTCGTATAGTATTATAATCAGAAAAGTATGCCCGCCGTGCGCGGTTTTAGCCGTTGTCCACGCTTTCTTTACCCCCCTACGCGTGCCGGGTGAATCGTCTTTCAAGCAGCGTCCTTTTATTGTGAGAGGGCGCGATTAAGCAAAATCTATGATAATTCAGAGCTCAGGATTTGTTACTACCTCACACACGCTTACGCCCGCTCTCGCGCGCTTGAGCTCGCACTCGCTCGCTCACGCCCTACTCCAGCAAAGAAACAACAAGCTTCAAGCTTACTGCTTTATCACGAAAACATCGAGGTACAAACCAACTCCAACTTCATTGCCCTTGTTTCCCATTGCCCCACCACGGCTCGCGTAAACTAAGCGAACAGCGAACGGGTCGATTCGACAAACTGTTAACCAAATGAAACTTTGTCGACTGAATAAACACGAAGCACGAGGTACTTGCTCGTGTCTTCTTGGGCACAGGGCGCCCGTCAGCGATGCGTAGCTTGAGTAACAGCGAGAGCATGCGTCCTCGCAACGTACCTATGAACGCTGCTTCGGCAGCGTCATGGAAGCCGTGGGTTTGGTGATCATGGCGACACGACTCCACTCATGCTGTAGGATTATCGACATTTTGCCGCTCTGACCATGATGTGAATATCGTAATTATGTACTTACTTTAGAGGCCATTCACTCAAATAATTGAGGTTCATAACTTACAAAATTCTAGGTGGGGTACACCTAGTCTGAGTCGACCTATGCATTTAACGCAAATTTTGAAAAAGTCAGAATGTGACCGGAGCTCGCTTTCAAACCAAGGAGCGAAGATCTCTCGTTTCTATGAGATCTAAAGATCATTGCCGTTTGCTTTTGCTGAAATTCGTTCTCTGGCTCTATAAATCTGCCACTGCAGCTAGCTAAAACAATAGATTTGCTCATGAAATCACCAAGGTCTGAAATTTCAGGATTATCTGTCTTAGGCCCGTCTAGTATTTTCTGCCCTCTTCAATGTCTGCTGCGGCTGAAATCAGTTATTTTAATTTATTCTGTTACTTATTTTGAACTACATAATAGACGAAGTGAGCACCAGGAATTATTTGGACCGGATTTCCCCATTTCTACTCGGTTTTGTTTCTCTTTTTTTTTCGCAAAAAAAACATCCAGAGATGCTGAAAAAAAAGAAAAGCTCATGAGATTGTCGTATATGTAGTTGAGAAATTCCTTATTTCCCGTCCCACCATTACCTTTAATGCATCCTCTACCGTTTTCGAGTTCCCGTAATTCGAAAATGGAATTTTTCACCAGGAACTGACAACTGGGCGAAAACGCGATTCTCAACTAGATTAATTCCAGTTGATATGTAGCCAAGCTCCCTCATTTTGAGCCCGTCGAATCGAGCCTTATCGGGCTTATCATGTCGAAATATCCCTATCACTGTTATATTTTGCCATGACCGACCGCTCCGCTGCCTGCTCCGCCCGGACTCATCCGAGCAATCTAGGCTTTACATTCAGTTACGTTTTCAAATCTATGTTTGTAGATGCTGAGGACATCTCTAAACTGGGTTATGGTGGCTCCCTCACTTGTTTGCTAAGGAAAGGTTCTGATAATACTTCGGCGTTTCGCTGCCGCCGGCTTTTACGGCATTTCCGCAGTTGTTGAGACTTCTAAATTGACCATTGGCAGACCTGCAGCGGAAGGTGGTTACTTGGGGTGCTGAACACAAAATTAAGGACCAGTTGTAGATTTTCGGAAAATTTCCACAATTGTTGTTCCAAGCTTCTTACCGAAGAAAATGTTCGAGTCTAAATGCGACTTTTGATGATTTCTGAAACAATTCGACAGGTTTGCCTTGAAACGACTATGTTCATATTATTAGCGCTTACCACGAAGCTGAGGTCCAATTATCGATTTTCGACAGGTTGCGGTAGGTTACGGTGGTAATACAATAGTTTGGTCACTGTCTCAGATTTGGCTCAAAACTTTTCTGTGGGAGTAATATGAATTGCTGAACACGAATTTGAGGTCGATTTATCTGTTTTCGAAATAGGTCAGATCAGCTAACTAGCATTATATGTACCGCAACCTATGTACAGTAAGCCTCAGAATATCGAGAAGTAGACTAAATATTCGTGTTTAGGACCTTGAGTAACACCCACAGATAAGTTTTGAGCGAAATCCGCCACTTTTTTCTGGATTCCCTAGAAATTACCTGTTTTAAAATCTATCATAGCGCTCTGTTATTCACCAAAAGTCGCACTTTGCCCTGAAAAATTTCCCCGTTGAGAGGCTTCGAGCTGAACTTGTCGAACTCTTCCGAAAATCGATAATTGGGCCTCTGTTTCATTCATGGTCAGGACCCCTAATATCCCCCAGAAAAAGTTTTGAGCCGAACGGATTTTCTGAACACCCTGAAAATTGTCTGGTGGGTGGTGGGCTTTTCTCCAAGATGAGGAATCAACCATAACTCTGTCAAAAGAAGTCTTCAGCAGCTACAAACGTAGATTTGAAAACGTCATATGAAGTATGTACATTAACTGAATTTCGTTGGAAATGGCGCTGTCATCCTTACGTGTTTCCCTAGTCAGCGTAACAAGCCATGCTTTGTGTTTTCCTTAACCCATGTTGAGTGGAAGAACTGTGGTCCGACGGCAGTCCCTGAATTTTCTATTTGTTTTCAGCGTCATTGCGTGCAAACTCGAGGCAATCAGACGACACTGGCTACAATGGTGAAAGTGACGCCAGTCGGTTGGAGCCTGAAGATGTTCGTTTTTTTTAGTTTTTGTTTAAATTTCTAATTCTTTAGTGCTTTAGCTGATACTTTCTCTATCAAAAATTTTTAAAAAATCGATGTCTTTATCTCGTTACTATAATTTTCCTTTGTTTCTTTTTCAAGGACGCATACTCATAAACTGTGGTGTGACTGGCTGATCGAGCTAAGAAAATAGTGTTGGGGTTTCCAGAAGGAGCAAGGATTGAATCAAACCGTTTTTATGTTGGCTGATATTTTCAGATTACAATTTGTTTGTGCAAATCAGGCGGTTCAGACGTGATGTTAAATAGAAAATAATATAAAACCATGAAATCAAGAATGAATTCGTTGGCAGTGGGAGTCGAAGCCTTTTGTTTGCAAATTTTCATCATTGAATCTTCCGTTTTCCTACCCGTCCTATGTTCATCATTTTGTTTTCGTCATTGTGACTGACAAACTGAATGGACAAGTCTCTGGGGGAAACTGGAGCGGGAGGAGGAAAGCGATCACCCTCGCGGCGCCTGTTGCTTTTTCTTCATCCGACTCCTGTCCCTCGCTGGTCATCTTCTTCTCCTCCTCATTCTTCGCTTTTTTGAATTATTTTTTTTCGGAGATATTTTTAGTTTTTTTCGTTCTCTTAGATTGGGGTGAAAGGGTTTTTATTGCATTGCAGAGCTTTGCTCTTTCATCACCTAGAAAAAAAGTAAAAAAAAAACGCTTCAAAAAATAAAGGGCAGGTCAGAAGTAAGCTGCTTTTATCCGTGCTCAGAAGCGATGCCCGGCCAACATTCCAGTTTCACTAACAAACGGATTGGTTTCTGCAAAACGTGCACGCTTCGCGAGAAGGTGAGGAGGGTATCGGAGAATTCCAAAAATGTTAGGAAAAATTGTTTCAGGCTTTTCAAAATATAAAATAAAAAGTGCGTTTTAGGTTTCCCTTTTTTCTTTGCAAAGCTATGGAAACGCCTTTTTCTGGAATCGCTCCAGTCGCTTCGCGTCTGGAGAGCTTTGGTTTTGCCCACGCCTTGTGATCAATTGGATTTTTACAAAGTCTCCTTAGGCATTTACGAAATTTTGGCACGGATAACTGATCTTCTGTCTCATACCTACATACAACTGTCAAAACACCGTCTTGTGAACCCTAAGGCCATTGTTATAACAAAAGTTTGCGACCGCCACAGGTGCGGTCAACTGTTACGAATTGTGCCGGGGCCAGGCCCACACAGTAGAAAAATGCTGTCGCAGGGACATTTTGCAGCACCTGTCGCCGTCGCTGGCTTGAAAAGGGATGTCATGCCTGAAATGTGGAAACCGTGCGGTAATCGGTCGTTGTCACGGCTGTCCGTCGCAGTGCAGTGCACTGCTGCAGTGCACTGCGACGGGTGTCAGCGGCAGCGACCCAGCCAAAGCCGGCATCGTGCCGGGTGTTTCTTGGCCCTGAGCGACAGCGACTGCTGGCCCTCAACGACAGCGACGTAGCAGTGTTCTGCGACCGCGACAGGCCTGTCGTAGGGTATAACAAGGGCTTAAAGGCAGCATACACGCTCAAAAATGATATCAATTTTATGGAATGAATCGAAGGTCTGAAGCTGTTAATATTCAGAGATAACGAAAAAACCGGAAGAAAATCGACTGAAATGAAGATATAACGGCTCGTTCTATATTGGCCCAGATGTGGACGAGTTTTACCGCATTGGCTGAAATAGCGGAGCTAGCGACAAATTTGTTGGGATAACGACGCTAATGTACTCTTACGGCCCTTTCTGGAACTCTTACGACCTTAGAAGCGTAAAAAATGAGCCGAAATGACCGTAATCGAGCCTTGAACATTTGTATTGAAGGGCGGAGCCCGTATCGGTGGGCGGAGAAAGGATGATTTTGTGACTCAATACGGCTCAAATACGGTCATTTTAACTCGTTTTCAACTCTTCCAACTTCGTGAGAGCTCTTCTAGGGCCCTCAAGATCCCATTAATGTGGTTATCTCAACAACATTTTTGAGCGTGTCTGCTACCTTTAAGGAGATCTGGAGCAAGCCTCACTGAATTTCCCGATTTTTTTTTCGTTTTTTTGCTTTTTAATCTATTTTGAAACACTGTCCGCGCAGAGACTTTTATCCTTTCTTCCGCACTCAATCTCACCATAGGCTCCCGCTAAAGACACTATTGTAATTTGACGAGCAGGGTATCAGAGAATTTCATGAAGTCTGTTGAGGAGCTAAGTAACTCAACAATCCACGAAAGTTGGAGCTACCCAAGAAAATATCAGAATCTTTCTGTTTCTGCACCATTCCGCCACTTCAACTAACATCGACACGGATCATGGAGAGACCTTGCGTTCCCTGCTAAAGGTTGACGCAAACTCGGTGCACCTATGTTATAGCATATGGCACCGAGTTCACGCCAACTTTCAACAGTGAACGCGAAGTCCCTTGACGATCCATGCCGACGTTACTTCCTCACTTGAATAAATTCGGCGGTAGCCCCATTATGAAGTGATCTCTCGAAACCGAACTTCAAGTGCGAGAAAATTCAATGTATTTGGGCGCAGTAAAAACGTAATTTTGTAGCACCTCCAATGAGCTCGTAGACGCTTTTACCGTCTAATAAGAGCAAGCTCTGTGACACTGGAGACGTGCAAAACCAAAATGTGATCTTTGGGGGCAATAGGGCCAAGCGCTTTTGATAGGACACGTCATTATATTGTTTCCCAAATTATAACGTGATTGTCGGTCACATATCAGGTATATAAGGCTCCTGATCTCATAAGTAGCACAGTTGGCCTTTTCTAGGCGGGCTTGGACGCTAACCACGAGTGACTCTGAAGCCATTTTTCGACCACTGAAGAAATCTCTTTTATGGCCCGTAGCGGGGAAAACCTTCTCGTTGTAAACGTGACAAGGCTATTGTCCTTACCGCGATCTGCGACAAGATTCTTTGCTACAGACCTTACCACGGACCGTAGCCTTGTTGAGAGATCCAGCTCCCATCGAAAGAGTCGGGCTCCATAGGTCCCGTCCACTTGCGGCCGTGCCGCTTCTTTACCAATGTTTGCGGCTAAAGTTTTGGGCTTTTGCAGCACGTGTTCCTGTAACAGAACGACTTACTGCGAGAGTATAACATGGCTGAGGCAAATGTTTTGAGCATTTGTAGCAGGTGCTGCTGCCATTGAGCATTCAAAAACGTCTAGGTGACCGAATTGGAATTGTGGGTCCCCGTCTTTACCTCCGAAATCGCTTTATGAACTAGAGCGGAGCTTTCCGTGTAGACAGAGTTCATCACGGATGGTAGTTATCACAACAAAGGCAGTAGGAGTTTTCTGTATTATAGTAGCGTTCAGAGTCATCTGAGCCGAGGTGGTCTCGCGGAAACCACGAAGTCTTTCATTGGTGGTACCGGTTCTCCGAGAGGTGGCGATGCAGGATGGCTGAGTTCAGTTCATCTGAAAGAGAAAGCCGTTCTCTCCCAGATTTAGGGAAAGTACGGGATCGGAACTCCTCTTGTGAACAGGAAGGTGACTTTAAGAACAATGTGTCAACCTTATTTTCGAAGTGTAGCTATATGAATTGCAATATTTCTATCCACGTGCACTAATGATGCACCAGCACTTTGGGCCTCAATGAATTTTACTATTAGCGAGCTCAAAGCGCGCTTTCTCCAACCACTTTTTTCCCGAAGCAAGCAAGAAATCATTGATTGTGACAGCTGTCCGAGTGTTTTTTTTTTGGTGTCTGGCTGGCTTGGAGCCCGCTGCGCTAAGCCAATGCCAGCGGTCACAACTTGTCAGAAGCGCTTTGCATTGTAGAAATCTTGAACACACGAGAATTCGAGACAGGGGGAGGCGGGTTTGCAACTCCTTTTTCGAAGTTTCATGTGCACATCCGGAGTGTATACGAGAATTTTGGATCTCAACTGAAACCTCGTAAGTTGAAAATGAAATACCTGCGAGATAAAATAAAAATCTGCTCAATGATCATTGAAAGCCATTTTCTGCGGTGCTTTGAACATTCATCTTCGGAACGCCTATCTAGACCAGAAGGCGCTTTGATAGCTGATAAGTCGTGCAATAAGTGATGATCGGCTGCTGATAACGCTCCTGCCAACTGTCAATGTTCGACAGTGGTACGATTCTACAAATAGTACATGCCCTAATCTTCCATCAGTAGGAATATATTATCGAATGGGATTTTCTTCCTAAGCTTTTTTTTCTAAAAACCTTCCGGAGAACGTTTGCAGAAATGCCCTTTAGCGCAAAAATGTTTCTTTCAAACTCAGTAAGCTCTAAACCAATACCGCTCATTAAATTTTCGCTGAGAGCAAATTTACAATCTGTTACTCGCCTTCACCCCTTTGGGGCGCACCGCTTGTGAAAATGGTTCACAGCGCAATTGGAGACGTTGTTTTGCGACCTTCACGTCTTTTTTCTTGAAAATGCGCTTCAAACTAATTTTCTACCGGATCTGAAACATTATTTGAGATTCTGTTGGTCAGGGATATACAGCATCAGACGAGTACGAGATTATGACCTTTTAGGAATTCAAGTTTTTGCTCCTTTCAAGGGCTATGGTTAAAGGCAGCATACACGCTTGGAAAAACTGTTGAGATAGCTACAGTTGGCATGGATCCTAGTGATGCTCTGCGTCAGTGTCAAGCAGACTGTTGTCCCAGACTTTTGCAGAGCCACATTTTGTGTACTTCCGAAAGGTTTTTCTCAATTTCTTCATGATGTTCCGATTTATCGTTATTTCGAATTATCTCGAAATTGAGGATTATTGTGAACACTGCCTTTAAGGTCTCATAGGGATACTTGGAGTTTTTTGAGGGTTTTACGACATTGCTTTTGCTATGGGCCCCCACCTTTCCATTTCCGGTGATGGATTTGAGACGGTATTTACCTTTGTCATGCCTTTAATGCACCCAGTAAACCTCCATGAAGTGTTTGCTGAAGCAGAGCGTGCTTTAGCACGAGTTAGCAGTTTTAAAAGCAAGTATTCGCTTTTCGAAAAAAAAACAGAACATTTCACTCATCACAAGACTGAACTTCTTCCCCTCCCACCCCCTATCCGCACTCATTTTTCCGGACAATTATGTCTTTTTGGAGAATTATGTAACACATAATTCAGTGACGCCAAGACTTTATTTGAGGTCGGATTTAAGTCAATATTGTAATGTAGCTGGCAGAATTTAGTTACCTAGTTTCCATACTTTTAGTTTGAATTTTAATATTCAGAGCTACATACGTAGAACTAGCATAGCAACCTTTGCATGCAGAATCTAGACAGTTTTTTTATTGAGTCTTTGAATTCTGAGTTTTTAAATTAGCAGGTCTCTATCTCTCGCTTTGTTTGCCATAGGAATTTTTTGATAAACGGGGAATAAGGCTTGACATCACTGTTCGGAACGCCGTTTTGAGGAGTGATAACAGGGAATTTAGGGGAAAAAACAGACACTTATTTTCTTCGTATGTACTGTTCTTTTCGAAACGAATTTCCGATCAGAACTTGAGAACAACCGCTGTTGCAGCACGCGTCTTGCAGATTGTCGTGCCGGGACATCACGGTCCCAGCACGATTGCCGAGGTCCCAACACGACTTTATGAGACTGCGTGTCGCAACAGCGGTTCTCCACAAGTGCGGACTGAAATTTCATCTTGACAAGAAAAGCATATCCTCTTGTTCCAAGCCAAATTTACTCTGTTCCCTCGCGCTTTTGCGGAGCTTAGGTAGAGACAGCGAGAAAGTGTGGGGAGAAGGAGATGCAGCGTACGCGCTCATACGCACGCGATGAACGGAAATAAGTTTTACTCGGAAACAAAGGGTATGTATCTGATTCACCCCGTTGTCCTCTGAATTTATCTGAGCGCGGTAAAGGTGAGAAGTACTGTTTTGGTATCAATTTTCATAAGGAGGCTAGGATTTATTTGGAACAAGTTTTGAAGGTACATTTTTGATCAATTTCCCCTCAAGTATGTATTTAGTGTTCACGTAATCATTTTGGTCCATGAGTGACGGTAGATCGCCGCGCGCGATCGAAACCTCGTTGACCGGCGGTACCGCCAACGCAGCACTGCCAACCGCAATAATCGCTCCTGGCCCATTCACCAGACTAAATCTGATGCGTAGACCATATATAGGGGATCAACACATATGGAACACAAACATTATATCTCCTTGGATAATACTTGAAATATTTCGTGCTGTAATCATGTTTTTCACTAAAAATCAAGTAAGTTTTGGAGAAAGGCCAGTTTTTGTCTCAATGACAAAGCACTGAAATTGTGTGTCAGTCATTTCAGCCGGTCCGAGTGTTGAACTCAAAACGTCCGTCACCTAGTAATGATCAAACGCCTATAAAACGACGCCGACCACAGGTAAAAAAATAGTATCCTTCCTTCGATAGCGATAGATACTGTAGATTTCTTCTTTGACTGTCCTATCCCACTGACCGCCATTAATTTTCCTCTTTGGTATTAACATGCAATGGTCCCACATTTTCTAATAATTTTTTTTTCGGTTTTTTGAATTAGTGGCCCATTATTATTTTCTGCCAATTTTTGAGCTTCATGCCTCCGTTCTCCTTCTCGCTCTTCTCCTTATTCAACTGTTTTATTTGGCGAAAAACCAGTTACTCACTTCGTAGCTGATAAATTTGCATAATCAGTTTCGTATCACAACGTAGTCATGATCGAAGTTACGCGGCATATCAGAACCAAATGAGTAGACACCATCGATTGGGACCACTTGCCAAGTGGACTTTTGTGAGTTTCTTTGGTTAAAGGTTTTCGGCCACTACACTCGACATAAACTCGCTCCGAATAATTTGCCATTCCTGCCAGTTTCAGGATGCTTGAATAGTTGCCGTTTTTCGAAATGAATGTCTTAACACCTCTTTTTTAGATGTCTTCTATGCAAACAAATTGACACTTTGATGGGTGTGGAATCGTTAATGGGCTGATATGTTGCCCAGATAGCGATCAAACAAATAATGCTGGGAAAAACTTTATCGCGGTCTCCTTTCACACTTTCAAACGGGAAAACAGGAAACCAAAAAAGTATCTAGGTGGAAGAAAAGGATCAGAGATAGGGAAAAGATGCGACTAAACTGACGTACTGATCTGTGTGATCTAGCAGAGTCTCTCTTTATCAGGTTGCCGGAAAAGTTACCCGCAACTCGAATATGTCAATTCTTGAGAATACCGGAGTTGGTCTTTCGATTCTGTGTGATACACCTTTTGAAAGCGCAAACTTCTATCTCCATGTTTTTTCCGCTTCCAGCAAAATCAGGTAGTGTGTCGGTTTATAAGTTCATAGCTAGGCTCTAATCTCTAGTTGTTTCTATTTATTTTCTCAATTAGCCATCCCTTTTAGAACCCCAAAACTGTTGGCTGCTACGGATCTTACTCAACACAATTTTTTCTCTATGTGATCGGCCACTGATTTTCGACGAGCTTATAATCAAAACGTCAGATCTTTCAAATAGAAGCACTGTTTTTGCGGGCGAGAAGCTTAGTTTGCTTTAAGCTTCTTTTTTTAGTCAATCTGGTTGTATATCAATTACTTTTATGTTTTCTGTTCTCGACACGGCATTTGTTTGATTTGTTTGTTATACATATTGTTTTTTTTCTGACGCACCTTAGCGTGCATTCTAATAAATAAATAATAAATAAATAATAGAGTCCTTTTTGCGTATTCGTAAAAAACCGTACCCGATTTCCCACTGTTTTGTGCAGTTCGGCCTACGAGTTTGTGATATACAGCTAATGAACCAAGTTTTGAAGAAAAATTCGCTCAGAGATCCCGGAGCTTTCAATTTCCTTTTCTGACGTCTATTTTGGTGTGCACAACACAAACGTCGGAAAACTGAACGTCTGAATTGATTTAACACCTTGGACTCCTTAAAGGCATCGTGCGCGATGAAAACCAAATTTCTGTTTCTGTGTTATATAATTCATGTGGACCTTGATAAGGCCATTCACGAAGTTTGCAGTCCTAAAGTTGAATCAAAATGAAGTTTTTATCCAGCTGAAAATGTCTTTCTGGGTCTGGGGGTTGGCCTTTGGGTCGATCGTTTGTTACGTCCGTTTACAAAGTGAGAGAAGAAAGTAAATGATCAACAAGCGATATAGTACGAATGAGTGGATGTTGATGAAATATATCATACCAGCGGCGTCGCCGGCTGACGCCGGCCTCTGCCGCTGGGGTCCGGCTACGCCGGCCCATTTGCCGGCTTCGCCGGCATCTTAAGTATAAGGCGAATGAATCGAACTCCGCTAATTCTATGTGAGATGGCGTTCGAAGTTCTCACGCTTGCCGGCCATCGCCGGCCTCTGTTGCTGGAGTACGGTTGCGCCAGCACGTGAGCTGGTTTCGACGAAAACGCTCGAGGAATCAGAAATTACAAACTATTTCAAACCATGCAAACCCTGCTAACCTCCTTTCTTATGCAGTTGCACACCGACCCTTACCTAGCTTTAAGAGGTCCTAAAGTGGTAGTTCATTTATATTCAATTCTGTAAAGATAAAGACAACCGCTGTTTGAGATTTAGTAAACGCCTCCATGACCAACCGACACCCTGCTACCTTTATTGCCAAATGAAGTATAATGATGTTTGTGTTTTCTGGATGCATATTTTGATTAACTCACATTTCCATCGTATATAAACCCGATTTAGAAAGGTTGGTGCATATAAACAGCTAAGCAGTTGAAATGAGTGGTTAAGGGGAGGGGACGTGAAGAAAGGGTGGTATACACTCTCTTATAGATGCACAAAACGATTTTGAAGCTCTGCGCTAACCCACTTCGGTCCCGCACACTTTCTACGGCGTCCGGCGCACTCTACCTTGGGTCCCGCACACTTTTTTTCGGCGTCCTCTGCACTCCCACTTGGGTCCCGGCACACTTTCTACGGCGTCCTACGCACTTCCACTTGGGTCCCGCACATTTCTACGGCGTCCTACGCACTTCCACTTGGGTCCCGCACACTTTCGGCGTCCTGCGCACTCCCACTTGGGTCCCGCACACTTTTTCGGCGTCCTGCGCACTCCCACTTGGGTCCCGCACACATTCTTTCGGCGTCTTGCGCACTCCACTTGGGTCCCGCACACTTTCTACCGCGTCCTACGCACTTCCACTTGGGTCCCGCACACTTTCTTCGGCGTCCTGCGCACTCCCACTTTGATCCCGCACACTTTCTATGGCGTCCGGCGCACTCTACCTTGGCTCCCGCACACTTTCTACGTCGGCCGGCGCCCTCTACCTAAGGCCCCGCACACTTTCCACGGCGTCCGGCGCATTCTACCTTGGGTCCCGCACATTTCTACGGCGTCCTACGCACTTCCACTTGGGTCCCCACACTTTTTCGGCGTCCGGCGCACTCTACCTTGGGTCCCGCACACTTTCTACGGCGTCCTACGCACTTCCACTTGGGTCCCACACTTTCTACGGCGTTCTGCGCGCTCTTGAGCCCGTACCCGTAAGGTAGCCCGTCTTGAAAGTCAAGCCGAATAAACGGTCAAACAAACACACAGAGAAACGCACACATACATAAACACACACACGCACACACAAATTTACCAAAATATATATAGTAGGATGTATGATTACAGGATGTATGTATTTTCTGCAAATATCGCTCAACCTTTTCTCCTTTAGAAATCAGGTGAAAGAAAGATAAACGGGATTTGATCGGGAGATCATGGGTCAACCCAGCGATTCGTAGCGATCGACTCTTCCTCTCTCTTGCGTCGATTGGTTGAATGGGGTCTGAAAATGAAGGAAAAGGGTTCCGGAAAAGCAGTTTTCGGTGACTTTTTCGCGTTTCTTTCAACGTGGCGGTTGTGTACGGTACTAGAGCTTCCATAATATATTGAAAACTCATAAACGAATTTCATCATGAACGATGCCTTTAGGTTGTTCAATTCCTTTTGCATTTCTATCGTCGAAGACTTTCTAATAATAGGGCGCTTTCGATATATACGTTTGAATTCGAAGATCTTTCAAAATAAAGAATCATTATCTATGAATTGTTTAAAAGTGTCATGGCGCTTCTGTTCCTCGTGCTGTTCCTCGTGCTAGAAGAACGAAAGGGAAAACGCCTCTTCAGACCTATTGCAGATCAAAATCAAGCGGCGAACTTAATTAAAACATCATAACTTACAAAAAAATGCTATGACATTTTTGCAAATGCAAAAAATGAAGCGTTGGCAATCCTTAACACGCAAAAAAAAATTTTTCCTATGAATATGCTCAAAGATTTTTCAACCGAAGCAACATTTACCTGGACGAGCTCTCGTATCACGCGTGCTTCGTGATCTTTTTGTTTTTCGCTTTTTCATTGGGTTTAACGGGTTCTGCCTTATATTCCTCTAACAGAAGCTCTCTAGGGATGTCTTTCCCAAAACAAAACATTCTTGGCTGCTGTCCCATCATGTGAGGCAAGAATCGAGCCACAATTTTGTTGAAAATCTATTCTGTAATCTGTGATGAGCATCGCATCGCCCGCAATGTCGCTATGACGTTCATTTTTGATTGAGTCGCGGTTGCCATAGTAAGTTTTTGTCTGTTGACTTGCATATATGTATCACTTAACAGAAATTCTCTTATAAGCAACAATTCGTCCTCCTTCCATATAAATTGCACAATGTCATATCGAGACTCACACAACATCTAAAAGTCACATGGAAGTGGATCTGATTGTCGCTTACTTTCTCCTTAACAAAATTCTAAATGTTACTTTGTGCCGTATCTTCTGGTGATTATGTCTTCCAGCTCGTCCGACAGCCAGGCTTTTTCATTCCGTGACCGCGGCGGAACCTCGCGAATACGGTCGTCTTTTGTGAAAGGCAGCGTTCACGAAAAAAAAACCATTTTTAGATTTCACCGTAAATCGGAAGTTCCGCTATCCATTGCTGCAACAATGCCGAAAATACGGCTAAAAACGAAACATAAATAGCCCTATATGTACAGTCCTATAACTTAAATGTGTTATGCCCGCCCCGCCCATTCTCTCTGTGGCCAACGAAGAAATGGGCGGGGCGGGCATGACTCATCTAAGTTTTAGGGAAGTACTTGTCTGTTTATGGCTCCTTTTTGACCGTTTTCCGACATCATTGCCACAATGGATCATGGAACCTTCGATATCCATTTTCACTCCAGTATACTTACTAGGGAACTTCGCTAGTCAGGTATGAGCTTTTGAGAGACTGTGAATGTTCCTTGTTCAAGTCGAATACGCTCTCTTCGAATCTGAGCTCGGATTCTGCTACGGACATCTCTGAACGAAGTTATAGGCGATTTGAAGCTTCGTGAAAAGGGAAGGGTACCCATTAGTCAGTTTTCAAAGTGTTTGGAAAAATGTTTTCAGATTCGGCTCAAAACTTTCAATTGGGAGTTTTAGGGAATTCAGGGCGCTGAACGCCAATCTGAGGTCTGTTTGTCGCTAGACTTATGGTTACTGTAGGTTACGGTAGACTATATGCCTTTTAACTGACTTTACCTACCTTAAAATTTCGAAAATCAAAAAATGGACCACGAATTCGTGTTCGGCATCCCAAATAACACCCACAGTGAAATTTTGAGTCAAATTCTGAGACTTTAACCAAGCTACCGTATACCCACCGTAACCTACCGTAATCTATCAAAAATCGATAAACGGATTGCAGATTCTCGTTCAGCACTGAAAATAACCCCCAGAGTAACAATTTGAGACATATCTATCGTAGCACTCCGGAAATCAGCAAACGTCCCGATTTGCCATCAAATTCCCCCCCCCCCGTTGGGAAGCTTTGAACGAAGCATGTCGAAAAGCTCGGAAAATTTTTCAAATAAACCATAGATTCGTGATCAGCGCCCAAAATAACCCACTTGGAAGGATTTTGAGTGAAATCTGCAACATTTTTTTAAACGCTTTCAGAGGTATAAATAAGCGCCCAACCGTAAATCCGCACAAGTCCAAAAAGCTCTCAGTCTGTGCAAAGTTTGGAAAATGTGCCTTCACTCAAAATTTGCTCAGTGGGGTAGTTTTGGGGGCTGAACACTAGCATGAGGTCCGTTTCCGGATTTCGCAAACTCTAATACGCGTTTTTGATAGAAAAAAGACGTGAAATACGAACTTTCACCGGCTATAACTTTTTTCGCAGATGTCCATAGCAAAATCCAGGTTAAGATTTGAAGAGAGCGTATCCGAGTTAACCAAGAAACATCCACAGTCTCTCAAAAGCTCATACCTGACTAGCGAGGTTCCCTAGTTAGCATCATGATTTCACTCGTTGTCGAACATATTCCGCATTATATTGCGTTCTAGCCAAAACGGGAACGCAAAAATTTGGAAATCTTTAACCACCTGCCCGTGTTTGGATTAAATTGTAATGGAGAATGCAGAGAAATGGTTTGGTGATAATTCTCGTTTACTTTGAGCATAAGGTGAAGGTGTGAAAGAGGCTCCAAGGAGGAGAGGGAATTTGTGGCGAGGGCGTTCGTGCTATTAGTAGTGCAATATGGAAGTGTCCCTTGCCCGGACTTAGACTTAAAAAAAAGTCACAAGCTCAAACTATTATTTTTTCTTCATCCAAACTTCTTCCTGAGAGGGATTCTTTAGGGTGATGAACACGATTGTGAAATGCGTTTTTGGTTTTCCGGACTTCTACATACTACAGTAGCGAAGTGGCATTAATGGCTACGGTAGCGAAATGGCATTACACCTTTAGTAGCCTTTCGTAGACTTCCGAAACACCCCATTATCGTATTCTTAGAGTGAAGGAAAAAATTAATTTCGGGGACCGCCTACAGTTTTCAGCTCTAAACTTTTTGAGATCTCGGTTGGGCAAGGGACGTTCAGAGTTTCTACTACATACATACTCGTACCATGTGCAGGCTCGCACAAAACATCTTTTCGTCCTTTCTGGGCTGCCCTAAAATGGTTTTCTTTGTAAGAAGTTACAGAACTGAAAGCTTAAACTTTTTTTTGGAATGTTTCCCATGCGCAATATACACACATTTCCAAAAGCAAATTTCCAAAAGTTTAGCTTTCTGGTAAAAGTAATGATTTGGCAATGTTTTAATTACAAGAAATATAGAAGTTGACAAAATAAGATTAAAAAAAACAACTGGAAATATGTTTGAAAATGATTTCGCACAAAATATCCTGAAGTAATGAAAAACTGGGAAATGTAGTGAAATGACCAAAACCGGATTCGGCGGTCATTCATAGGCCAACTTCTTATAAGTAGTGACTGACAAGGGATTAAATCTTACAAGATTCTCCGTTAAACTTATCAAAGCGAAATCAAGCGCGCACCGGATTTGAGCGTTACGTTCACATAGCTTCTTGACCTATGCTGATTTCCGTATTACAGCTTCAATGAAATGTTTTACGGTTTCCGTTGCGCGCTTGATTTCGCATTTATAAGTTCAACGAAGAATCTTGTAAAATTTAATCCCTCGTCAGTCACTACTTATCAAAAGTTGGCCTATGAATGACCGCCAAATCCGGTTTTGGTCATTTCACTACGTTTCCCAGTTTTTCATTACTTCTGGTTATTTTGTGCCAAATCATTTTCAAACGTATTTCGAGTTGTTTTTTTTATTTTATTTTGTCAACTTCTATATTTCTTGTAGTTAAAACATTGCCAAATCATTACTTTTGCCAGGAAGCTAAACTTTTGGAAATTTCATATATTTTCCCAAGGGTTCCCTTTCTGAGCTGATTTTTGCTTAGCGATTCCCATTCTGGAGAGGCAAAACCTTTTATGAAAGCTTTTGCCTACGGTAAATATTTGAAGGCATCGTACGCGCAGAAAACCGTATATTATTTTTTCATGTTTTTGTGTAGCTTGGTCTCTCTAGGGAACGAAAATGTCGAAGGGGCCCATGATAAAACTTTAATTGTAATGAAAAGTCAATCGGAACACATTGTAAATACGAATTTAAATTCCGCGCCAAAATCCTTTTTGAAGTTTTTCTGCTTTTGGAGGCCTCGTTACTGTCATTTTCGGAGTTTTTCTGCATGTGGAGTTCGCACCGTAACTATTTTTCATGTTGTCTTACGATCGCATCAACATTCTAGGAAAAAGTGCTAGATGACTGGTGAGAATTGGTGGCGGATCTTCATCTTTGACGCCCTCCAATCTCATTGCCCAACGTTTTTGACGCGCCAAAATTTACCAGTGTGGTCCACCGGGCTCAATCATGAAATTGAGCCTGAAAAATGAAAATTGATTTTCAGCGCGAACGATGCCTTTAAATCATTACCGATCGGTGTGGTCGGACGACTATAACTCCTAAAAGTTGTGACCCGCAGACATAAAAAACGACCCTTTCTTTCCTACTGCGGTTCCTTACACGTTTTACGGCGTCGTGCGCACTTCCAGTGGGGTCCCGTACACTTTTTGCGGCGTCATGCGCTTTCCCACTGGGGTCCCGCACACTTTCTTTGGCGTCCTGTGCACTCCCACTGTTGGGCCGCACAGTTTCTGCGGTGTCCTGCGCACTTCCGCTTGGGTCTCGCACACTTTCTACGGCGTCCGGCGCACTCTGATTCCGGTCCCACACACTTTCTGCGGCGTCCTGCACACTCCCACTGGGGCCCGCACACTTTCTACGGCGTCCTGCGCATTCCCACTGAGGTTCCGCAGACTTTTTACAGCGTCCTGCGCACTCCCACTGGGGCCCGCACACTTTCTACGGCGTCCTGCGCATTCCCACTGAGGGCCCGCACTATTTCTGCGGCGTCCTGCGTACTCCCACTATGGTCCTGCATACTTTCTACGGCATCCTGCGCATTCCCACTGGGGTCCCGCACACTTTATTTGGCGTCCTGTGCACTTCCACTGTTGGGCCGCACAGTTTCTGCGGTGTCCTGCGCACTTCCGCTTGGGTCTCGCACACTTTCTACGGCGTCCTGCGCACTCCCACTGGGGCCCGCACACTTTCTACGGCGTCCTGCGCATTCCCATTGGGGACCCACACACTTTCTGCGGCGTCCTGAGCACTCCCACTATGGTCCCGCACACTTTCTACGGCGTCCTGCGCATTCCCACTGGGGACCCACACACTTTCTGCGGCGTCCTGAGCACTCCCACTATGGTCCCGCACACTTTCTACGGCGTCCTGCACAATCCCACTAGGAGCCCGCTTTCTTTCTGTGGCGTACTCCGCACTCCCTCTATGGTCCCGCACACTTTCTACGGCGTCATGCGCACTCCCACTGAGGGCCCGCACTCTTTCTGCGGCGTCCTGCGCACTTCCGCTTGGGTCTCGCACACTTTCTACGGCGTCCGGCGCATTCTAATTCCGGTCCCACACACTTTCTGCGGCGTCCTGCACACTCCCACTTTGGTCCCGTACATTTTTACAGCGTCCAGCGCACTCCCACTGGGGCCCGCACACTTTCTACGGCGTCCTGCGCACCCCCACTGGAGTCACGTAGACTTTCTACGGCATCCTGCGCATTCCCACTGGGGGCCCGCACTATTTCTGCGGCGTCCTGCGCACTCCCACTATGGTCCCGCACACTTTCTACGGCATCCTGCGCATTCCCACTGGGGTCCCGCACACTTTCTTTGGCGTCCTGTGCACTCCCACTGTTGGGCCGCACAGTTTCTGCGGTGTCCTGCGCACTTCCGCTTGGGTCTCGCACACTTTCTACGGCGTCCGGCGCACTCTAATTCCGGTCCCACACACTTTCTGCGGCGTCCTGCACACTCCCACTGTGGTCCCGTACATTTTTACAGCGTCCTGCGCACTCCCACTGCTGGTCCGCATACTTTCTGTGGCGTCCTCCGCACTCCCAATGGGGGGCCGCGCACTTTCTGCGGCGTCCTGCGGGCTCCTCAAATTCTATTCACACCAACCGTCTCGAACAGGGCACAATCTTCGGAGGAAGCTTATCAGTAACCGTGTTGATTTTCATTAGTTCATTTTTTAAGTTCGGTAAACGTCGGATGGTTTACAAAAACATGCTTATATGTTTTTACTCGTCTTGGCCCTCAATATTGAGGTTCTGCCAAAATTGAGCTTTCAACTCCAAAATTGAATAGGAGCTAGCTGCATCCATTTCCAGCCTCCTGCCAAAAAATCAGCTCTTAGCTCAACGGGAAGTGGTTACACAAGGTCGTGAACGCCGTCTGAAAAAAGGGAGATTAACAGTTTTTTGACCAAAATCACGTGGTTTTCACCATTTTTCTCCAGTGCCAACAAACCATTCTAAACCATTGTTGAGTATATATGCCAGCTTTTTACGCTCTTTCCAATAGAGAAAGAACCGCATCTCCACAGTCACTCTGAAAGCCGATTTCGGAATCACAGAGTTGCGCATGGGCGATCTGGTGCGCTCTTGGTGCGCACCACAATAACTTGTGGTTTGTATCTTATCTCTAAGGAGCTACAATGCAGCTCTTATCTCGCTTCCTTTAGAGCGGAGCGGTTGTTTCTCCACTTCTACCATTGTGTTTTCTCAAAAACAACCTCTCAAATTTGATGATAAAACTATCATAGCGGCATGGCAGCTTCCCCCCATCCAGAGATTGTCGATTTGGCGGTGGCACTATTCACCCAAATGTTGTATGATTATTTATCTTTAGTTTCATATCCTACAAAGAATTTACGGGTAGTGATAGGCTCACTGGAACTTGGAGACTTCCTATTGTCGCAAATGCCTCATTCCACTTCCGAAACCCATATTTCGGCTTCTTCGCTCAGTTTGTTTTGCCATGTGAAGATTCATGATGTTTGCAAGGCTGGTGTCCAATTGCATCGATTTCAGTTGCCGTCAACCCCAAGTGCTAAGGAAGGCGGTGTTGGTCAACCGGACAAAGACGTGAGGCCACCCAGCAGCACACGATCCCGGAAAATGGAAAAAGAGGTGAGAGTTTGTCAGGTTCTAGTTCATTTTCATGCATGAACGATTGTTCACCGTTTGTTTAATTGCCGACACCTTAACCCGAAAGCACTCGCCAAAACTACATCAAAAATTTTCAAGCACAAGTCTAGCAAGTTTGCAAGCCTGTTCCTGTAATGATCAGAATGAGATGGCTAAGATCCACATGGCTATATTCGTAGCAGAAGAAAAGTCCAGGCTCTCTCGTAATCATAGGGTAGTTTTTTTGGCAGCCCTAATGGCTGCCTAGTCCAGTCGGGCATGCCAATCGGTGCATGCAAATCCGTAATTGTGGAGGATTTAGGAGTTTTTTTGCCTGAGCTGGAGACTGGTGCTAAATGCTTCTGAAACTACCTTCTGTCTTCCAATTCTTCAATCCCCGTTTTTGCGATAGATTTCAGTGAGAATGGAAAAGTTTGCGAATTCCGCATCGTGATGCGCTCCTTTTCGGAATTATTTTTTTCTTACATCCAATTGTTTTTGCTTAATTTTTTTCGGACTAAAAAAAGAGGAACTCCGACTCAAACACTCCATAAGCAAAAGGATTGTCATTGCGAAAGGCGTTATCCTGCAACTTTTCACTTAAAGGCATCTTTCGCGCTGGTAATCAATTTTAATTTTTCAGGCTCAATTTAATGATTGAGCCTGGTAGACCGCACTGGTAAACTTTAGAGCGTCAAAAACGTGAGGCGATGAGGTTGGAAAGCGTCAAAGATGAAGATCCGCCACCAAATCTCACCAGTCATTTAGCACTTTTCCTAGAATGTTTGTGCGACTGTAAGGCAACGTGAAAAATAGTTACGGCACGAACTCCACATGCAGAAAAACTCCGAAAATGACAGTGAGGACGCCTTCAAAAGCAGAAAAACTTTAAAAGGGATTTTGGCGCAAAATTCAAATTCGTGTTTACAATGTGTTCCGATTGACTTTTCTTTACAAATGAACGTTTTGCATGGGCCCCTTCGACATTTTCGTTCACTAGAGAGGCCAAGCTACACAAAACATGAAAAAATAATATACTGTTTTGTGCGCGCACGATGTCTTTAACTCCTCTTTTGTGATGGATTCTCGTGACATGCGTTCTCGTGAGGAGAATTCAACCATCGACCTATTGCGACCCCGACTTTAGGTGGCGATGATTCCTTCATTTGTACTGCCAGGTTTGGTTTTAGCGAAGCCCATGTATCCGTTTCTCGGATTTGAATCCTTACGTCCTCAAATTGTACCCATAGGAGAACCCTGATCATTTCAGCCTCCGCCGCCTCCGAAATTTCCCGTAAAACCAAAGCCACCATCGAAGCATCAGCTGCTCATGGAACAAATCAAGGTCAGCCGTGTTTACAGCTTGCGTCAAGATTCATTGTTAATCGAAAAGTAACAGATGCCCTCTGAACATGTCATAGATAGCTGCAGTCAATCCCATGTGATCTAGTGAGCCCCTCTTTGAAGAGTCCCGTTGAAATTCTGGGTAGATTACTCTGCAGATGTTTCTACAACCTGAGGGCTGGCCTGCTCGCCGAGGGTTAATCGGATTAACATTCTGTTTTGCCCCACATAGGACTTGTTATTTGTATACTATTGTATTTCGCCATCGATTGTGGTTAGGCACATCAGTCGTATTCTGAGAAATAGATTACCTTAGGCTGTAGTGAAAACTTTTGTTTGGTTTTTTGTTCGCTTTTCTATGAAGAGACTGAACCGTGACTTTCATCGGTTTCGGAGAGCAGTTCTCACCACCAGGGTCATGCAGGCCGTTGTCCAGGACCTCGACGTAGCTACGTCCCCCCACTTGGAGATCAACCTTTTTGAAAATTGTCCCAAACTTTCACGTCCCCCCCGTGTTCTGAAAAAAATTAACAGTTTTTTGCGGTCGAAATTCTGAAAAAAAAAGTATTTTTTGAAGCTAACTTTTTTAAATAATTACTGCACTCCCTTTTTAGAATAATTGCTGAAAGATACACAAGGTGTCCCTGTCCGACTGATGAGCCTCGATGAGTGTAGTTTTGACCTGCTCTTCGCTATAGAGCAACAACATTTATAGTGAGAAAAAGTAATTATAATTGTGACACTGATCGCCTCACAAGATACACTATCTAAAATCGACGCATTTTGATGGAGTTTCTATAAGAACAATGACTGAAGACACTATCAAATAGCAGATACCGACAGAAGTCTGCATTTTGCCGGTTAATAAACCTCCAACTAGGTTTCCATCGAGACCTCCGTGCGGGTGGAGCCCTTGTGTGGGTGTGTAAAGGTCCACAGCTTCAAAAAAGTTCGGTTCCCAACTACTAGTGTTTAACCAGAGGGGGAGCGAACGAGGATGGGAGAGGGGTGATCACCGGCGGTGGTTTTGCGGGCACTGCACTGCACCAGACGCGGTTTGGCATTGGAGCGCGATATTTTTGGACGGCTCGCCGCAGTGGTAAGTAAAACACTTCGCTCAGGAATGCTCTAAATTGAGTAGTTTGCAAGCGAAATCGTGGAAGTGAGTAGAAGGTAGGCCAAAGATGAAAATTTAACCTTTAGGATCCTAAAATTGCTTTTTTGAAAAAAAAATTACCGTTGTCCAACTTCGGTCGAAGGCGCGGTTTTAGACAACGGTTTTGGACAATGGCGAAACGAGTTTTTGGCGATTTTCTTCGTAATTTTAAGGTCGTGGGAGGGGTGTTAGCTATCAGTTTGTGGGGAATTCCATGGAGAATCTTAATCTTTCTTTGAAAATTTTAAAATCCGAAATTTAATGGGTGACGTACTGTGCTTCTCTGGGCCAAATTCCGGTCCGCAATCGCGTCTCGACACGCTTTGCGACAGCGCGCATTTGAGTCGGAAGAGTTTCCAGCGCCGCACCTGCCGATCTGCTGACTCTAGGTGGGTTTTAGAATAAAAAAAAACCGGAATTTGGTCCAGATAAGCACAGTACGTTGTCCAAATTTTGAAGTGAAGAGTTTAAGCGGTAATAGGCCCGATTAATGAATGTAACTCGTCCAAAAATTCATTTCATGTGCTGAAAATTTGAATACTGTCTAAAATACGTCTATTTCATTGTTATGTAAGGATACTTTTCTCACATGTACTGTTGTGGTGCTGTGCTGTTGTTCTCTTTGATCTTTTTGTTGCTCTCACATGTGAGACAACCGCGTCCGAACCCCTCGTTCCAAGACCTGCTTTTTTCACAGAAAGAGAAAAGCGACTTAAAGGCAGTGTTCACGAAAATCTTCACTTTTGTGATTATTCGCTATATTGATTTAGTGACCCCCGGGTAGAACTAAAATGACGTACAATTTGAGAAAAACGCACCAGAAGTACATGAAATCCTCAAGTATCACCCCGCCTCTTAAGTATCACAGGAAGTGTTTGTCGTGACAAAGACAATCTTTTGTGGACCTGTCGTTAGCAATTCTCTACTCTCTATTGCTCCGTTATTTCCTTAGGGCCCTAACCAATCCTGCTTTTCATTAAATGCTCTTCTATTTTCGATTGACCCAATTTTGCAACGGTGACAACCACTATGAACATGTTCAACTAGTCCATGTGATAGAATTATGTCACTGAAATACGACGTTTTGAAGCGTTTCTCGCCGTTTCTTCAGATTTTTGGTAACACCTGGAGGCAAACGCATTGTTTTATGTGGAAAACTCAGGGACGAGAATCATCGTGAACACTGCCTTTAAAACACCCCCGATTTTTCCAAGTTTTGGCCCAAAGTTTTCGCGTCCCCCCCCCAAAAAAAAATCTCTAGACTTCGAAAAATTTTACGTCCTCCCAGTTGTCCAGCTGGACAACGCTCGCCTGACCCTGCTCACCACAAAATACCTGGATCCACAGAGAGTGGTTTCAACAGAAAATTAGTTCCTCTTGTATTGTATTTATGTTTGTACTTTACTATTTTTTGCTCTTTTTTCAGGCATCAATTGAAGCCGATAAGTTAAAGCCAAAGAAGGAAGTCAAAGCGCGCGTCTCACTTCTGCCACCACCGAGAGCTCCGCCTTCAAATCAGAACGAGAACACCACAGGTAAAAGAGTCTGCGTACATAGACGTCCTCGTATTCTCCTCCCAATTATCCCCCTTCGAACTGCTCTATCCTTATCCTATTTATCCATCACAGAATCCTTTTTCTTTGCTACATACATATGTGCATATATATAATGTGCCGAATTCTACACACCCTCTATGTTTTTTGCATATTGCTTTTTGTTTTCGGTTTTCTCAATATTCAAAATCGTGTGGTATAGTCGTCATGCACACTCGTCATTTTTTCTTTCAAAAATGCGTGAAAGCTTCTTCAAAGAGTGTTAAACACAACGATTTGGTCCGTTTTCAATATTGCAGATGATTGCTTTGGGTTACTTTACATATACCCTAAAGTAACGACCCACGAAGTTGAGGACAGTAGCGAAGAGGCCCCCAATAAAGCCTTCTTTTCCCAGTTGTGGAACTTTTTAAAAGGCTCCTCAAAGCATTAAATTCCCCTCTACGCTTATTTTGTGAGTTTGCTGCAAAATAATTCGCGTCGTGGGAAAAATTTGCGTCGTTTTGCGCTCTGGACTTCAGTAAGTGACTCCCTTTTGCGTATATGTCACCGAATGTTCCAAAAAAATCAGAAGTATTTCAATGGAGATGTTTTTATGCTAGGGCCTCTCGAGATAAAGAGTAGCACATGAACAACTATTCCTTTGGGTGAATGACATAGTGGCTATTTCGATGGTCTGGCTGATCCATGCAATTTTAACCCTCGCCCTGCTTGTTTTCGTCGTTTTTGTTCCTACCTTTCTTCGAAATGCCCCAGAGCTTAGCGGTTGTTAAATATCCTTGAAGGCAGTGAACACTGCCTTCAAGGATATCTAGCAACCGCTAACCTTTCTTCCAACCTCAGTATCATCTTTTATTCTCAAGCTTGTACTAGAGAGAAAAATTGAGGAGCACTTGAGTAGGTGGAAGGCCATTTTTTCCCAATTACACTTAGGAAGAGGGAAGAAAATTCCTAGGGGCAGTCGGTCTCCAAAGATTAAGCACTTTACACCTATTCGATTTTTTTGCACTTCTACGCCTTTCAGTTCCTCCTTGCGTTCGTTGTATTTTGTCTGGCGTTTTCTTGCTGCATCAACTTAAACTCCAGGGCATTTTTATTATGCCATGAGGAAATATAACTACATACTGATAACGGTGTCCAGACGGAAAAGCGATCGCTCGCTGCTGGTGATCATTGAAATCGAGAGCTCCCTAGAAATGACTAGAGCTTTACCTACATATGCTTGTAACTTACGGCGATTAGTTAGAAGAATCGAATCAATAAAGTGCTGACATACATAGATTTTGAAAATGTTTTTTTTTACTTTCTTTTCTTCCTTTATTCCCGATTGAGCGCGCATATAGGAGATTTCGATTTTTTTCTTCAGAAGTTTAGGTGTCTCACCGTTTAGTCAGTGTCTCGTGTAAAAATAAACGCAAGCAACTCTTCAATTTTTATGTCTGATCTGTTTGCTTGATGATCCATCTTTATCAGACATTACTGACGACGGCTCTCCCTAGTGACAAAAGAAACGAAAACGTGGAAAGGAGCGCGAGTCTCTTCTCCAACGGTCATGCTTCCCTCCGGGGAGAATTCTTGGTGATGCATAACTAACCAGATCGATAGGCAGTGCTCTTCATGGTTGTGTTCGTCTTGCTTTCTCCACACCCACATTGTCTTTCCGAATATGTCGAAGTCAGGATTAAATAGGTTCTGGGTTATTCCACAGGTTTCCTTCCATGGGCGTTTGGATCGGTTTTTGGAATGCTTTGCCATTTAGCATTTCCTATATTTCCACCTCGGAATCCTGCCACCCCAGCTATTCTTGTTTTATCGATTCTTTTTGCCTTCGAAGTCCTCATGAGTAAATTTTCTATATGAATTTTCAAATATAATCTAATCCAAGGTTTTCTTTTCTATATGAATTTTCAAATATAATCTAATCCAAGGTTTTCCTATTATTCCACGTTTCGACTATAGCCAAATTTTACATTTTCTGGCTTTCCGGATACTGCGAAACTTTTATTTTTTCAAATGTCCAATAGCCGATCATAGTCGGATTTTGCCCTCAATCATGTTCATCTCCTCATACTATTCTATAACCTAAAATTTTCTTTTTCCGAGACGACCTACCATAGACAATACCAGTTTTGTATCTGAGCTCAGGTCTTCTGTGGAAATTGCGGGGAGGTTTTATGGCCAATACGGCACACCCTTTTTAATTGGTCTTTGGTGAGGGTCGCCTCTTCCATCTTGTTTACGGTGAGGAAGAGGGAATAAAATAGCATTCTGCCTAAAAAATCGAGTGCTACTATTCAATAAGTTCAAATGATTCGGCTGGACAAGATGAAATGGATTTGGAAGCTTATTCAAAAAAAAGGCTTTAAGACATAGGTATCATTTTTTTTCTGAAAGGCGGTGGTCGCGATAGATTTGCTTCTCTACTTTATTCTCTGGAACCGTTTATATAATCACAGTAGTAAGACCTATAAGAAAGAAAAAATGCGAAGAAACCCTTTCTGGGATCAAACTAGATAACAGCCTCAACTCATCGGTCTTTTGATGATGGACGAGCTCTTTCCTTATGATAGATATCGACGATCTCTAGTATCAAGAACATCAGCTGGCTTGAAATCGGGATTTAACCAATGACCAATTTGTCCTGATCGGATATTTCTACTCTCATGTGCATTGCTTAAACATTGAAAGAAGATTTTGTTTTCATTGCTCGGCTGTTTTGACTATTAAAATTAGCATCTTTTGGGTTCGTACCATTAGGCACCCGATGACTCATCACTGATTTCTGATTCCAGTACTTATAAGTTAAACTACAACATGGAGGAGGAAAACTCAAAAGGAGGAGAACCCCGGGTTGGGGGCCGTCCTTACTGGGTATGAGATTCTTTGGAATCCATCTGTTGGGTGCCTACTCAGGCAAACTGGGGCGTTGACAACAGGTTGATAAGTTGTCATCCCATAGACCGCTCCCTGTTGACAAGTCAAATCGCGCGTATTGTCAGCCTGAGACCTGCCCGTTGCCCAGCGACGTCCGCCTGTTGTCGGGCTGTTGACAACTCGATGTGTCGCGTTTAGCGGCCTATTTAGCAGCAGTTCACATCCTACAGGACTGTTTCACCTAGCTTAGAAACTACTTCACACAGACACGCGTCGCGGTCGTCACACCGACACGTGTAGCGGTCGGCACACCAACACGCGTCGCGACTAGTCGTCCGGCCTCCACTGAGATCACCACCGGAGAGGCAGGACCTCCAGATGCTGGGCGAGGCCAAAGTACTGCAAACTTGGGTAATTGAACCGGATGCGCTACCAACATTCCCAGCATGCCGGAAAAAGCGTCGTATACTTCCCTGGTATCTAGAGCGCTAGCTGTGCAAGAGCTCGAAATCGACGAGATCATAACTCGCGGTCGTAATTGCTGTGAAACAGCTCGACATCGACCAGATCATAACTCCTCAGGCAAACTGGGGCGTCGACAACAGGTTGATAAGTTGTCATCTCATAAACCGCTCTCTGTTGACAAGTCAAATCGCGCGCATTGTCAGCCTGAGACCTACCGTTGCCCAGCGACGTCCGCCTATTGCCGGGCTGGTGACAACTCGATGTGTCGCGTTTAGCGGCCTATTTAGCAGCAGTTCACATCCTACAGGACTGTTTCACCTAGCTTAGAAACTACTTCACACAGACACGCGTCGCGGTCGGCCCACCAACACGCGTCGCGACTAGTCGTCCGGCCTCCACTGAGATCACCACCGGAGAGGCAGGACCTCCAGATGCTGGGCGAGGCCAAAGTACTGCAAACTTGGGTAATTGAACCGGATGCGCTACCAACATTCCCAGCATGCCGGAAAAAGCGTCGTATACTTCCCTGGTATCTAGAGCGCTAGCTGTGCAAGAGCTCGAAATCGACGAGATCATAACTCGCGGTCGTAATTGCTGTGAAACAGCTCGACATCGACCAGGTCATAACTCCTCAGGCAAACTGGGGCGTCGACAACAGGTTGATAAGTTGTCATCTCATAAACCGCTCTCTGTTGACAAGTCAAATCGCGCGCATTGTCAGCCTGAGACCTACCGTTGCCCAGCGACGTCCGCCTATTGCCGGGCTGTTGACAACTCGATGTGTCGCGTTTAGCGGCCTATTTAGCAGCAGTTCACATCCTACAGGACTGTTTCATCTAGCTTAGGCACTACTTTTCATCGACACGCATCGCGGTCGGCACATCAGCACGCGTCGCGGTCGGCACTCCGACACGCGTCGCGGTCGGCACACCAACACGCGTCGCGGTCGGCACTCCGACACGCGTCGCGGTCGGCAATCCGACACGCGTCGCGGTCGGCAATCCGACACGCGTCGCGGTCGGCACTCCGACACGCGTCGCGCTTTGCACACCGACACGCTTTGCGGCTGGGTCGCCCAGCCTCCCGCTGGGGTTACCACCGGATGGGCAGGACCTCCGGATGCTGGGCGGGGCCAAGGTACCGCAAACTTAGGTAATTGAACCGGCTGCGCTCTCATCATTCACAGCATGCCTGAAAAATGCGTCGTATACTTCCCTTGTATTTAGAGCGTTAGCTGTGCAACAGCTCGACATCGACCAGAGCATAACTCGCGGCCACGGCCCCGCCGAATATCGGCGCGTTGGCCAGCGGTGACTCATGATGGGCGGATCGACCTGTTGTCGACGCTCCAGTTCGCCTGAGTAATGACCTCCTCCCGCATCTCTGGTGAATGTCAATGAAGTTTGACTTTACACACCATTAGACTCCGATATTTTTTGCGTAGTTGTACGCCTGTGCAAGAATCGGCAACTTGGGAACCCGTTAACTCTGGTTGTATGCTCTATCTTGCCCGTTACCTTCGTGGCCTTTGAGCCGTTTGCGGACCAAGCTGATTTTTTTGGTTTTCTCAACAGGGTTCATCATCGCCTCTTTTGCCTTCGACTCTCCAGTATTCAGAAAGTAAACGTAGAAAATCTAAGGCCTGGGTCATTGTTGATTGGTCGGCGTAGCCAACCCGGTCGGTAATCATGAAAGACATGAATGAGGTGGGGTGGAAAAACACCCGATGTGGCTGACCCGACCGATGTTCACATGATATAAGGTTAGAACTGAATGATATCCGTGATATCGTGAGTTCTACGCGTCGGAAATCCATGATCTGCCCAATCAGTGGCGAAGGATCCTTGAATGTGATGGAAATTATTTTCTTGCGTGAACCTTGATTGTTTTTAAAATGAATGTATTTATTCAAAGTCGTGAAAAGTCTGGAAACTTTTGCATCAACCTAACAGATAAAACGTGTGTTCATAGATTTCTATATTCATAGGGAAAGCATGGTGGGAGGGGAAATTGAGCAAAAACCTGGAGTTCGGAACTGGTTTTTCTGAAGTGATTATTCCCTCGTGGAACACGTTATGGATCGTGTGAAACTCGGATAGTTCTCGACCATCCTGAAGGCTTCTGATCAGATAACACTTGTACCAGGTTCGCCAGATAAATACCATTGCTCAGAGAGTTTCGCTACTCAGTTATGGGTTTTAGTGCATAGGGAATCGCCACAGCAGTAAGTTTTTCAACGCGTTCACGGTATATATGCAGCATGCTTTCACTAAAGCCATTGATGGTAGGACTTCGGCGTATTTTGGCTACCGTAATCCGGCAATCGCTTCAGGAACCAAAGCCCGATTTCCCTCCGCCCTTTAGATTGGCCGTTTCACTCACCGCTTTTCGTTATATATCGATTAGCTTCTCTAACCCCTCCTTAACCACTGAAGCAGGAGGGTTTCGAAGAATTTCCTCGGAGAATATGAACAGCATTCTGAACTGGGCTGGAAGAGTTCTTAGATGAAGAGCTTTACTATTCCGATATTCCTTGGAGAAGCTTTTTTTATTCCAAGTTTTTCAAACTGCGGTCACCACTAAATTGCTCTCCGATTTATTTGAATACGACTTTTCGATATTTAAGAATGAAATAATTTTTTTTGAATTAAGAAGCATTTTCTTGCTTTCCCGCGAACGCTTGATTTTCCGTAATTCGGAGCCAGGCTTTTCTTAGCCGAATGAGTGAGATCAGGCAGTAGAGGCAGAAGAATAAATTGGCAAAGGCATGTGAATCACACCCAAATAGTGACGCTCCATAGTTTGAATACTTCTAGTTGATTTGGTGGAAAATTTTCCGTGCGCCTCATGAGTAGAGCAGGCACTGAAAAAAATATTCCCTTAGAAAACTTCTTCGCGAAAACAGAAATCATGGGAATTCTTGTTTGTTAGTATCCCATTTATGGCTCCACCCAAGGAAGATTTGCGAAGTAGTTCATTGCATAAACTTCTGCAACGAACAATTTCTGGGTATACACCGTGGTTTTCCACACTCCGCAAAGTTCTCACCAACCCGGGTTTTCCGTCCATTGCAAAATCAGGAGAGCCAGGAGGCCTATGAAGTCAATAATGAACACAACGTGAGATTTTCAGTTTGAGTGCCCCTTTTTAAGCTATCACGCCTGGAGTTCGAGGACATTAGGCTTGAATGTTTGAAAAAATCGCTGCGCTGGCAAGTTCTGATGTGATCCAACCTCTACATGGATGATCTAGTTCGCTCCAGAGCGAAATCGTACCGGAAACGCCCATGATTGAACTCAATGAAGCTGCGAAGCGGTTCCGATGTCGAGGGAAACGGGCTTTGGGTCCTGAAGCGATTGCCAGAACACGGTAGCCAAAATACGCCGAAGTCCTACCATCAATGGCTTTATGCTTTCACATGTTTGCAGCGCTTTATCACGCGTTAACAAGTTTAACACACCCCGTACTAGCGTTATCGTGTAAGCTCAACAGATATTTATTGCGACGCCAATTCTCTATTCACTGGAACTTCTAATTCCATAAATTTTCTGAATTGGTTACATGGTATCTTAGCCCAAAAATTGGTCCAATTGTAGTTCCAATCTTATGTTCAGGGAATTCAGTGCTGCTTACCTACGCTCTAACAAGGAATAAACAAACTCCTACAATTCGTAAGCTTTACCGGTGCTCTTACATAATTTATTCACGATTATTGGTGATGTTAAAGACCATGCGACCGAGACACCGAGCTAACCTGATTTTTGAACGCAGGGCTATCTCAGGCCACTATAGGCTTACGAGTGCAGACTCGAGCCCCCAAACTCTGTCAGTCAAGCAGGCCAGTTGTATAATGCGAATGAAAACCGGATGTGATTTCCTGCGCATGAGATGGCTCCAAAATGTTAGGTCGAATCGGGAAGGTTTCTGCTTTCAGGATGTGCGTGGTTACCCATTTCTACCTTCAGAGTCTGGTATTAGCAGGGGAATGTCAATTCTCTTACAAATCTGCATAAGAAAGGTTTCCGAATCGGAGGGTTTTGAATAGAGTCGCCGAGGAACCGGTCTTATGCAAGGAGGAAAACACACTTTGTCTCATATTTGATTATACTCTTGGTTTATTAGGGAATTATCCGTTTCTGTAAAGGACATTTGAGTGAGTTCCATGCCTTGAAGACAAAATCCATAAAATTTCTGCCCTTTCCTTTTTTCAACGCTCTTCTGTGCCACCGAGTGATTAGTTTTTCGCTGAAATTTAATTAGTACTGCTGCTTTTTGCTTCTTATCGAGCGAGGAGGCTCCATTGGAGGGTAGTGATGAAACATTACTGGACCAATATTGGTTTTAAAAATATAGACCTATAAGGGTTCTATTGGTCCAGGAACGAACTTCTGCAGACATGAGGTGTTGAATAATGGTCGAACATCACAGGCAGGCCGAGTTCACTGGTAATTACGCTGTGTAAAGGCTGATTGGTAACCTCCGAGAACTCGGCAACTGGCCCAGTTCCATCGCTTTTCATTAGTGGCTCCAATTTTTTTCCTGATTTCGTAACTCTATCTCGTAGCCTCGCGACTTGTCAAAAATGGATCCAATCTCGCCGATGTGATTGCATTGTTCGCCTAACGTTCTTTCGCCGATCCTCCATGTATAGCCTTGACCATGGGGGAATGAGGTTTTCATTGTGAGAAGTGATTTCTTTGAGGCCGAAACGGACCAGCCAATCACACCTCCTTCAGCGAACATTTGCTGCAACTCATCCCATTCACAGCTGTCTGCCCATACGCTTGTACGGGCACAGTAAGTGTTGCGGAAAATCGTTCTCACTCATAAAAGGCACGATCTTTTTTGCGTATAACTATGCGATGCGACAAGTTTGATCGAATGCTCATATCAGAAGTGCTGGGATTGATTTCCCTTGTCCTTAAAATAAAAAAAGGAATCATTTAGCATTTGTTTTGGGAGTAAAACTCACGAAGACAGAAAAGTTTTCCCAAAAAAATTCCTATCTTGGTACTCTTTCTGTTTAAGATCAAATGCTCAAACTTCATCTCTCTTTCGATTTCTATGTATTATGATTCGATCTCCTTCTGCGACTAAAATTTTAACTTCATACATAGTTTTAGACGCGCTGCAATTTCTGCAATTTTATTTATAGTCGCGTATTATGTTGATGAAAGCGTTTTTCTTGTAACCTCTAATTTTCAATCATAAATTCCTACAAATGCTGGAGTAATGCTGCAATAAACAACACTCGTTTCAACATTTTCAAAATGAACCACTCGTTTTGACATCGTCTTTGGGACATTCTGATGCCCTTCACTTTGTGTGATAACTAACCACACAGAGTCGCTAAAGGTCTCTGCATAGTAGAGAGTCAAAAGTCGCGCCGCCACGTTGGAGGATAGAGGGCGGCTACGCAGCTACGTCTCTGGACTTTATTCCTCATCATTGCGGCACGACTTTTGCCGCTGGACTATGCGTAGCCCTTAACGCGACTAGAAATTAATGAGGAAGAGTTGATGGACTGACTTTACCCTAAAGACCGGACAAAACCTAGGGTTCCATCATACTACCAAATTTCCAACTCAGCTGAGAAGTGCGGTTAGTTCAGGAAAACATATTAACGACCCTTGGCCGTGTGTAGCGATTTGGTCGAGCGAGCGACGCCGCTGCCGGCCGCGAATCAGAAGCCGGCAGTTTTCTCACTCATCACGATAAGATTTGTATGTCACCGTAAAGTTGTTTGGGATTGCACGAATAAGATCGGCTTTCGGCTTGTCTACATAGCTTCAATTCCTCTTCGTTCCGACATTGAAAGGTTTCAAAGAAACAAAGGGGTTCTTATTAAGAGTTATTCCCGAAAATATGTACATACGTTCACCTAGGGAAGTTGAAGGCTGTAGTAAATTGGCTTTTTTATGATTCGAAGGAGCCATGCCCTCTGCTCCATAACTTGTCAAGATACATAGACTTGGTGCACTCTTATTCTCTCTTCATTACTCCTGATGCTATTTAAAGAACAGGGCTATCTAGTAAGTACCCAAATCATAAGGCCTAGTTAGAATTGTCGCCGCTTTCAATTGCTTCCGGTTATTTCAGACGAGAAAATGTTGGAAACGCCAAAACGCTCCCCCAAGCAGCCTCTGAAGACAGTGAATGCAGCACCACCGCCGAAGCCAGCCGTTGAAAGACCGAAGAAGGAACGGAAACCGCTCTACGTGGCTCCACCTCCGAAAGGTTTGCTAACCAAAAAGCTTAACTTCGATTTTTCTCTGCAAGTTCGAGGTTACATTTTTGCGTTTTTTTGGATTTTATGTATATACATACATAAACATTTGTCAGATTTCCTTGTTTTCCAATTCCTTTGAATCTCTTCCCCATCATTGATTTGCAAAAGCTATTTTGTAGATTTAACATTTCCTAGTTTCACGTCGAATGGGCGAATTTGGCAACCAGTAGGGGATTCTTGACCGTAATTCAACAAATTCAACATGTTTCCTTCTAGTAGACCATTCGTGGAGTTGCTTTCCATCAACTGAAAGCTTTGTATCTTCTTATATTCCTTGATCAAACTGGTTCCTGTATCTTCCTCCTTATGGATCATTTAGCAAGTTTAGTGTAAGTCACACGCCGAAATAACATATCTTCCCTATTTTCTTTCGGATGCGTAAAAAAGAGAGCTTTCCTAGGATTCGTTCCAAAGCACTTTAGCCACGATTTTATGGACAGGAGCTCAGAAGCGTTCTGATCCTCTCTGAACTGAAGTCATGGGACACTTTGAGGCGATTATTCTAATTTTTAGCTAGTCTGCTGTAATCTTGATGTAAAACCGGGAAGACATTTCACTTACATCTGTAACTGAAATTATCCCTTTGTTCTCAATACTAGTATTTGGAATTTCTCGTGTTCATAGGTATCAATGATGGCCCCATTTGTGGATCTCGGGGACTTGAGCGGACCAAGTATGCTGGTATCCCCAGCTCATAAATCACCTCTGTTGAACATGCAGTGTTGGAATGCTGCGGCCCTTTTTATACTAGTCCTCCGCTGTCCCACGTTTCTTTGCAACTACATAAATACATCGAACTCCCTCTTTTGCTCTTTCCATTTCATTTTTACTCTGAAATATATGAATCGGTGACTTAACGTTTGCACCGAAGGCAATTTCCCGTCACTGTGACGCAACAATGATGATCTCCAGTAGGCTACGTATGTAACGTCGGCATGGATCCTGAAGAGACTTAGCGTTCACTGCCATAAGCTATAACATAGGTGCACCGAGTTTGCGCCAACCCTCAATGGGGAGCGCAAAGTCTCTTCACGATCCATGCCGATCTTAAATTCGTCTTGGAGCGCCCTGATACTTTTAGTTCCCTATTAACGGTTGGTGGAAGCTTGGTGCACATCTGTCATAGCAAGGCCTTTTGAAAGCTCTAGTCTGTCAAGTGGACGAGATTGCGGCGGTATATCTTCGCTCGTGATCGAAATCCTAGGTCTGTGGTGTCGCGATCGCCGCAAGGCCCGCCACTAAAGGTCGCGCGTCGTCTAGTTGCTGCACTGGAAATGACGGAAAATCATTCCATGTCTACATTTATATGTTCGAGATAACTACATATACACCCCACCTGAAGGCCAGAATCGCTCCGCATCGAATTTTGGGCTACTGCCTAATACGCAAAAGTAATCCATCGGGAAAATCAGATATGAGACAAACAATTTTTTAGGGTATCACATGTCGCATTGCAGAAATGGGATTTTCATCGATTCAGGTTTTGAATACAGCAAGCGTTATATTATTGAATAGCCCTGCTAACCTGGGTCCTAAATAACATTAAGATCTGAAAAAAGTTTATTCAGAAGGAAGCAGTCTCAAAAGGGTGCTAAAGCCGCCAAAACCGTCCCGGCACGCCCCCTGACTGGATCCGGCCAGCGGTAGTGAATGCATAAAATTTTCTCTCCTTTTTCAAAATTCACTCCTTCATTACATTTACGATTCAGAATTTCCCTAGGCCGCATGCGTAAAGGCCTTTTGTCAAATCTGGTCCAACGAAAGGACGTGACGCGGTCATTCGCAAGGGGTCGAGCGGCGTTGGCGACACTACTCTGCAGCGGGTTTCGATTGTAAGCGACTATCTACCGCCGCGCTTCCGTCCATTCATTGTATTAAGATCTATGATATACTTTGTCGCTGTCGTGGGCGACAAGCACGCCATTTAGCACAGATCCTGCAGCATCTAGCAGAAATCGTCCAGCAACGACATTGGCCTTCCCAAGAACAGTTGCCGCGCGTACGTCGCATCGACGTGTTGCGGAGGGCTGACATACTTCAGATGAGTCGTAGCCTGTCGCTGTTGCTGTCGCTCGTCGCTGTGTTGCGCATTCGACGTTAGGTTTAAAGGACTGTAGTTCTGCGACGGTGGCTGTCGCTGAACACAGCGGCAGCGACCACCACAACTCCAGTCCTTGCGACGGCGACGAGCGGCAGTTGTAGCGACAGACGGTGTCACATTTGCAGTGTGTCAGCCCTCCGCGACACGTCGCTGCGACTAACGGGCGGCAACTGTTCCCACAACGGCTGTTGCTTCGTCTCCGGTCCTGCCGGAATTAGTGCTAAATGGCATGCCTGTCGCTCACGACAATGACAAAGTATACCATAGACATAATTTTCTAGAAGAGGTATACGTGCGGTTGGGCTCGAATTTGCCACCGATGAACACCGTGTACTGAAATATTCTTTTAATCCTATAGTTGTATGTACTTGTAGCATGCCTTTACCCCATCTACTAACGGACAGTTTTTTCAGATGGCGTGATGTCTCAATTTTCGATTTACGAGATTTCAAACTTTCGATTTTTACATTTTTACGTTGGATCAAATTTTGGATAGACTTGGATTTCTCCTGTCGAATCGTATCGGGCGCATTAATGCCTGAGTGTATAATCCGGTCGGATACATAGTTCCCTGGAGAATAACCTAAAGCGGTCCGGTGGTATGGAAACTATTTGAAGACAGAACCTTGGAAGAAATTTATGATTCTTTGAACAGTGTCCGCGATAGAATCCTGTCTAGATTTTTTTCGGCATAAATTCAGCCGGAACCGCGACAAAAATGTTGATTTGCAAGGGACAAGAGAGATCCAGAACCAATATTTTACGCTTACACAATAGATAATAGGACCTGGTGAGGTTGCGGACTCGTCCTAAAATACGGTAGTTTCACTCATTTTTCCGGAACAGCTGTGATAGATCGGTGAGTCTGTGTTTTCACCGATATGACTACATCTGTGGGAGCAATGAAAACAGGTGAAAATATGAGAGTGGAAACAAAAACCTACCGACCAATCTCAATTGCTTCGAGAAAATGAATGATAACACCATCAGACTACAGTACGTTAGGAAGGGTCCGCAACCTCACCACGTCCTACTTCCATTGCTGTAGACTATACATACACTCTCTCACGAGATCTGTTTGTGCCTCGACAAAACCTTGAATTGATGGAGAGAAACTTTAGTGTAATATGTATGCAGACGATAAGTGTAGTGTAAAATCAGTAGTTCCACACATTTAGCTGATGTTCGTGTCCAGTAAACTTCGTTACCGATTCTTATCCTTAGTTTTCCAGAGACAATTCATTATTTCTATTCGAAGTTTAGCGTTTTTCGAACCGAAGTGTATTTCCTTTACTTACTTGACTTAATCGGTTGGCTTTTGCCTGACGCGGTCATTCCGCATCTTCACCGAGGTGTGCCGTCCTAGTAGTCAGCCGTGTCCATTTGTCACGGTCCTCAGCCACAATTTGAACACAATCCATCCATTGATCACTATTCCACTTCCTGCGAAGTAAAACATCGCGCCTGAATTGCCTTTCAATGCTGAGTGATTTCAAATCCTCCTTCACCACATCCGTCCAAAACTTTCGCCTACGTCCAGGCGGCCGTTTCCAGACAGGACTTGGAAGCATCCTTAGAGCGTGTTGAACAAGACGATCTGGCGGTCTTCTTAAAATATGCCCCAACAGACGACGGAAACGACCTTCCGTTGTCGCTTGAGATGGCATTGGGAGATGTTGGCACCTCCCTCGTGTCAAACGTAGATGTAAGGCGTCAACCTCGTTGTAGAGATCTTTGTTGTGGCACATCCGCGGCCAGAAATATCCGAGCAAACGTCTAAACAGCTTCCTCTCCGCGCAATCCAACCTTTCCATCAGCGCCTTTGGTGCTGCCCACGTCTCCGATCCGTACATCATTATAGGGCGAATAGCAGATAAGTAGACGCTCAACTTGACTTCCTTCGCGATGGGGGTAGACCACAAACACTTGGTCAGAGAATTGAGTGCAGACGTAGCTTTCGCACATCGTTGATGAATATCCGCTGCATAACTACCATCGTTCTTCAGCAAACAGCCCAAATAACAGAAATCGTCCACCAGTTCGATACGTTGTCCGTCCAAACAAACTCCCGTTGAAGGCCTCTGAGAGACCCACATCTGCTTGCATTTGTTGGGACGAAGACGAAGTCCATAGGCTGCGGCATACTTCGAAACGAGGTTCACAATCCTTTGCAGTTTTGCGTTGTTTTCAGCGAATAACAAAATGTCGTCGGCGTACTCCAGATCGACAAGGGAGCGTCCTGATGGTGTTAGGATCACGTCCGCAGGAAACTGTTCTGCAACTCTACGCATGATGTCAGCAACGGCGAGGATTAGGTCCTGCTACAGCTCCTTGCCTTACTCCTGATCTCACCTCGAAAGCTGACGTAAGTCCCACAGGCCTACGAACTGCTGCTGTTGTTCGTTTGTCCTCGATTAGTCGAACATACTTTTCCGGGACTCCATCGGCTCGCAGAGCGTTGCACAATTGATCACGATGAGGAAGGAGAGTCGAATGCGGCTTCGAAGTCCAAAAAAGCAAGCTGTAATGGCTTCGAATACCGCTGCCACGATTTGATTACTCTTCTCACAACGAACACTTGGTCGATGGTCGATCATCCAGGTCGGAAACCGGCTTGCTCATCTCTGGTCGTTCTTTCACGGTGTTTGATAAGTCGCTCAAGAATGATACGTTCTAAAACCTTGTACATGACACGAAGTAGAGAGATTCCTCTGTAGTTCTTAGGATCCGTGACGGATAGCTTCTTGTGAAGAGGTACGATGATCGCATGTCTCCACGAATCGGGTATCCTTTCGCTCATCCATATAGCACGGATGGTGTTGTTCATTTCTTGAATCCCAGACAGAGGAAGAGCTTTCAGCATTTCAGCAGTGATGTTGTCATCTCCACCAGCCTTTCCATTCTTCATTTTCCGGACACAATCCAAAACTTCAGACTCAGTTGGCGGTTCCTCACTGACATCGTAATGTGCTCTCTGAACATGCGGGAGCTCAGGTACTGATGGCGCTGGACGATTCAGTAGTGAACTGAAGTAATCCTTCCATAATGGCAGCGTCGCATCACCAACTACAACTCCATTGGTAGTGTTAAGGGCAGCAGAACATCTCTTCATCTTGCCGCTATACTGCCGTAACAACGTGTAGGCTTTCCACGGGTTCTTCTCCTCCCAAGCCTTCTCAAACTCCTTAGCTCTACGCGTCCATTCTCGTTCGCGGTCATTTTAAAGCTGCCGACGCAACTTCCTCCTGAGACGCTTCTCCTCCACGAAGTTTCCTGCTGTTCGGAGAGCACATACTCTGTTGTAAGTAGATGTTGTTTCCTCTGAGACGTAGGCGAGCTTCTTTCTGGGCTGTACAACCGGGAGTGCCTCTCTCGAAGCGTCCTGGATGCACTTGACGAAAGAGTCCGCGTCGCAAAGTTTCTTCTTAGTCCGTACTCCAATCTGAACAGAAACGCGTTGTCGGAATTTCCTTCTGCATTCTTCATCCCTGAGACTTGTCGTATCAACCCTCTGGAGAGGCTTAGCCCCTCGCTTCCTCTTATGAATCCTCGCAGTGAAGTTCAACAGAACTGGACGGTGATCCGAATCAAATGCGACATCCCACACAGCTCTAGATCTTCGAATGTCCGATACTGGAATATTCCTCGTCAGAACATAGTCGAGCTGTAGTTTCAAAGTTGTCATCTTCCACTTCCGCTGCTCTTTCAGAGATAGCTGGGTTGGTCCCTGCCACGTAAGCTGATGGCGGCGATGATTCCTTTCGAATGTCGATGCAATAATCAGACCACTGCGTTCACACAAGTCGACAAGGCGGTAGCAAATTGTCCGATGTTTGCTTCACTGGGAAGAACCATTTACCGAGTACTTCGGATTCCTGATCAAGTCCCATCTTCGCGTTTGCGTCGATTCCCACCACAACAGCATGTTGACAAGGTATCCTGGCTAGCAACGTATTGAGTTCCTCGTAGAAGGCATCCTTGGAATTGTCTTCGGCGGTTTCGGTGGGCGCATGAGCACTCACTATCCACAGATTGAATGCTCTGTGATCCCGCAGTCGCACAAATGCATTCCTACACGACGTTGAGCCAAATTCCTCGATCATACCATTGTAGTCCTTCCTTACAGCTATCGCACAGCCTCTCACTCTCCTATCATCAGCGTCACCACAGTAGATGACGTACTCTCCGACGTTGATGACTGGTCTATCCTTGAGGCGAGGTTCTTGCAAAGCAGCAAACGGTGCATGGCAGTAGCTCAGAAGACTGGACAATGCAGATTGTTGGATATCACTCGACAATGACCGGCAATTCAGGGTGGCGAAATTGTGGCTTGTGGCCAAAGACTCCATGAACTCCCTAGGTACGGATCCTAAGGTGTTATGTACCAGAGGCCTTAGTGTGCCGGACGGCAACACCTTTATGCAATGTGCGGGATACCTTAGCGATATAGTTGTGCACGCTATATCGCTCGAACGTTCCCTGTGTACACTCAAACGTCTGCTGGGTTCAGTAGAAGCAGGGGCACCAACGAGCAGGTACCAACAGACTTGTATACACACCCCCTGCATTTCCTTAAAGATCGTAAATACGACCACTGTAAACAGAATGGATTTGATACTGCGTTGAATGTCACAGAATATCCAGCAACAAATAAAATCTCAATTATAAGTTCAAGTTGATAGCAAAGTTACGCTACAGTTAACAACAGACGTTCCAACGAGTTCACAGTGGACTTCATGTTTTGACACCTTTATAGTATGGTTCAGACCCGGTGTTAGAGATTCCTATGAACACCATCAAATACGTCAAAAGGTGCACTTTAGGGTCAATTCGGGGAAGCGCTTTGGGCTTACCGCGTGGGTGTTACCGTGCTATTTGAGTAAACTCATAGCCACCAGAGAAAAAATTGATCTCTTATATGAAGTAGAATACAATGTTTTGTTTTGGTCAAAACAGCTATTGATGTGTGCGGGCCCAAATATTTGCCGTACCTTAGCCAATCTTGGTCCGATTTGTACCAGAGTGAGAGCCTCGCTGTCTGTAGTGTTTGAGTAATACGCACTGATCCCCATTGAGTCGGCAAACCCATCTAAGCAGTGAACGAACCGTCGAGAACAAAGGCTCCCCTAGCAGGAACCCTTGATTGAAGGTGGGGTTCTTTTTGAGCTGGCCGATTGTTGAATGCTGGAGTTCTTCTTGAAATCCACTTGCAGATTATGGTAATTGAACTTTGCTTTTTCGGGTCCGCCGAGAAGAATTATAATGATTGGTGAGACTTTTTTTCACCACCCTGTCCTAGAAATCTTGGTTTAAATGTCCCATTATGGCATATGGATTTCGCGCTTACTCCGGCCAGGACAATGCCCACTCCCATGAGGGTTTTTGATTTGTAAAGTATGAAGAAAAGTTTTCATGAACATGTTTGGTTCCTTCTTCAGAACGAAAAGTTGTCAAGACGTCTACGCCTAATGTGAAAAACGCGGAGAAGACAATCGACACTCCTAACGTCTCCAGAATAGAAGAAACACCAACAAAGGCCTCCATCACGAAGAGTGAGTATCACAAAATTGCCAAATTCGGATAATACTCATCCATTGAAAATCACGTAATTACCTTTTTGTATAGCGTTTTCAAACTTAGGACGAGTTACCTATAGGCTTCACCCAATATGAATCAGTTTGATCATGTCATTCAAACGCGGTTCTTTATTGACAGAGCGCGTCCAAACAAACCGGCCGCGGGTAACAACGCAAGCTGAGTTGTAGACGGCATTTGGCCCTCGTCTAGTGCGCGACTACATAGCTCTAGTGCGGCATCACGCTGCCAGCACGACATCGCACAGAACACAAGGAAGCGCCAGCACAATGCCACGAGGATGGCGCCACATTGCGCTTTCATTTCACGTGACCCGCCATGGAAACAATACAGTGTGGGGCAAATTTTTAAAGACTTCCTGGTTTCCGCTGAAATGAACATGATTCAGAAATTTCGAGCTTTTGCACTACTACCATCTTGTTCACAGCCAGACTGATCTTACTAGCTCTCCAGTAAGGTGATCGCTACCCTAAAGTAGTTATCATGCGGATACGTGGTTCCGAAACAGTACCGGACCGAGAGTCTATCAAAAGAACTTTGTATTGTCAAGAAATAAATGCTATCCCCCGAGAGCCTGAGGGGCACCCATACGCTTATACAAAGAAATCCCTGATAAGACACTCAACGCTTCCATTTCTTAGCATTCTTTCTAGTTTTCCAAGAATAACTTTTTTTCGAAATAAAGAGGATTTCCTGTATCTAATGAAGGCATTATCCACAATCAATATGATCTTTGAAATTTCTGAAAGGGTAGTGTTACTTGCAGGGATCTGCAGTACTCCTGGTAAGTTTTCTGCCTACGCACACCTCAGTTGCTCACCTTTCTGCCATTGAAAGTGTGCTCCTAGTTTCAGTTACCCTTCTTCATTATACACCCCTTTGCCCCTTCTTTACACGCCCTTCATATACAGTGCCGGTCGGAAGTGTGTGACCACCTTGACCTTCCTTAATGCTGTATCAGCGAATGTTCACGCGAAATGCTGACCCTTACCTTTCCGCGAGTAATTTGTGTTAACATGGTTGCTGTGGTTGTTAAAAGTCCTACGATTTCGGCTGCTACCGTCTTCGAAATATTGTCGATCTTGGTAACTTCCTCATGGCTCGGACCGTTGGAAACCATCCATCGCGTCTGTGAGACATTTCAGATCACTGGGCCATCACTATAGTCTAAAGTTTCACGGAGCAGTGTGGGAAGCAAAACCAGCTCTGAAAACGCCAAGAAGAGATTTTTCAACGTCTTGGTAACTGTAAATTTCATTGGATGACCACACACCGTCGACCGACCCTGTAGCTTTTGTGGCTTCTCAAGAGAGAAAGAGACATGAGAACATTGTTTCACGTTTCGGTTTAAAACATCCTGCGAAGTGTTATGTTTTCAGACAAAACTCAGTTTCCGACGTCTTCGTTCGCCGGCGGAAAACCGGGTCCTATTGGAAAGCCAACGCGGTCCGGTCACGGCTCCAAATCGCCAGCAGAAATCTGTAAGCGGTTTCTGCATACGTATGGTTTTGCTCAAGTGTTATATTTGCTTTCAACAGATGAGCTTGAGGGGGAATTTCGCTCTTTAACAGCAGTATAGCATGTAGTTTTTCATGTGTAATCAGAATAAAACCCAAAGGAGGCCCTGAGCGAGAGTACACGGAACGGGAGGGGCCCGAAAAGTAAACCTGCCTATTTCACTCGCTTCACACATGTCCTTATCGCGTATCCTTCCTTCGGCGATCCGCTGGACGTCGCCATCGCTAAGGTCTAGTGCATACTTCCCGCGACGCGAAATCGCGACAATGTATATCAGCAATACCGATTTCTGATAGATATAGATGACAAACACTACATATGTCGCGTCGCTCGCCGCCGGAAGTATGCTCTAGGCCTAAGGCCGGAATATACTGCCTGCGCCGCGACGCAGCGTTTATCATCGATATCGACCGAAAATCAACATGCCTGACACGTCGCTACCGCTGGTCTCTGGTAGTATGATATCGGCCTAATTCATTATTGCGCGAAAGGGTCCAGTGAATTAGCCCGGTTGACTCACAATACCTGCACTAATTCACTCAAAAAATCGCGAATTCGCGACTTTCCATCATAACTCGGCTCGAAGTGACCCGATCGGAGAGCTAGGGGCATATTTGGAATCAGCATCGAAAGCTCTTCATTATGAGCACACGCATTTCTTGACTTGCAAACAAGGCTTATAGGGTTAACAGAACAATCGAGTGAACGGAAACACCACCGACGTCCCATTCTCAGCTTAAACGGGACCAATCGACCTGGAACTTGAAGTACAACTTTACCTTCTGATCTTCTTTCAAATAAGCACTGCGGCAGCCCAATTTGGAAAAGTCTATTTTTCATCACCTTCACATATGCCAAGTCCATTCACGCTTCGAATGGGACCAGGTTAAGAGATCCCTGTTCTCAAAATTAAGAACTCTCGATGCTGATTCCAAAATTGCCTCTAGCTCCCCGAACGGTTGCTTTGAGCCGTATCATGACGAAAAGTCTTTTTTGCGGCCTTTTTGAAAAAAAATAGTGCGGGTATTGTATTTCCGTCTCCAACATTTTCATGTACTCGGGAACGGAGCATGAGAAGACAGAATGAAGAACTAAAACTTTCAGAGAAAGGCAATTAAATCTGTGAGGTGATTATGTCAATGAAAAAAAACGACAAGATCGCTCTTCGCACTCTTTCTCAAAGCGGAGCCCATGAGTTGCCCTACGGAATAGGAGCTTGTTTGCTGACTACGATCATGAGTATGATCGATCATCCCATAACTTTGGTTAGAATGAATGTCTTATATTCTAGCGAAAGAGGAGAAGTTGCAACGGTTACGGACAGCCACTCTTGCCTGTGATGCTCTATGCGTTGTGATTTGTCGAACAGAAGAAGAGAACGCTCGGATGCGGTGTCAGCTGGAAGAAGCTAACGAGAAAATCGGTAGGTTGGAGATGATTGGCGGCCTTATATGTGCAAACCAACCCAGCAGTGCTTTCTTTTATCTAGTGTAAACCCGTGGGTTAGGGGTAACCAGCAAGCAAGAGTCTACCTCAAAGGCAGGGCTCTCGATAAAATCGGTTGTTGTGCTATCCCCATGGAATGGTAGCTCTGACCATCACAAAAGTGAAGATAAGTAAAAAATTGGAGTAAAAACGCTCAAGAACAAGTTATGGCTTGGTGCCCCCGCCCCCATTTGTCGATATTTGTGTAAAAGCCTGTTTTGTCGACTTTTATTTTGCTCCGAAAGTAATTTCTGAGCATTTCTGGACACTACTGACTACTTTTACAGCAACATAATTTGCGGATAAACAGGCTTTAATGAAAATCTCGTTAATTAGGGGGCCGGCCGACACCGGTAATTAGCCGTTCTACTTTGTTTTTGAGCGTGTTTCCCGCAAATTTCCGGGTTTTTTCACTTTTTTTTACTTTTGCGATGACCAAATCTACATTCTCATGAAGAGAGCTCAAAAGTTGTTTTTATCGCGAACCCTGACTTTAAAGGCTGTATTCACGATAAGAATCGTTTTTCTGCTTTCCCGCCTATTTTGAAGACAGTCCCATGCTGATTCCAATGATGTTTTTAGAATCGTACAAGACCTTCTAGGAATGGAGTTATGGTCCTTCGAAAATTGAGCTAGGGAAGCATGGTGGACGAGTTGTCCGAGGCTTGTAACTCCCCTCTTTTGCAGCCGATGTATGCGAGCTGACCTGAGTAAAGAGAGAAGTTGAGAATCAAGGGAACAACGGGGCTATTGATCGGAAACAATCGCTCATCTCACAATCTCGAGCATTCATTTGTTCATGGGCGTGGAAAGTGCATCTAGGGTGTGACGAGCTGACGAGTGTTGAACTTTGGGGTCGTAGGGGACCGTTCCGAGCTCATTTTTCTTAGTTTTTTCAATGTTAGGGTTGCGCTAGGCCCCGCAGCTGCCGATCTCCACCAAAAAATCAGACATGGTTTTTATCCTGGACACTGCCTTTAAAGGCAGTGTTCACGATGATTTTTGTTCCCGAGTTTTACACATAAAACAATGCGTTGGCATCCAAGTGTCACCAAAATTACGAATAAACGGCGAGAACTGCATTAAAACGTTGTATTTCAGTGACATTATTCTATAACATGGACTAGTTGTCCGGTTGGATGAACATGTTCACGGTGGTTGTCCCCGGTGGAAAATTGGGTCAATCGAAAATAGGAGAATATTTTATGCAAAGCAGGATTAGTTAGGGCCCTAAGGGAAGAACGGTGCAATAGAGAGTAGAGAATTCCAAAGGACGGGTCCACAAAAGATTTCATTGTCATAACAAACATTTCCTGTGATACTTAAGAGGCGGGGTGATACTTAAGAATTTCGTGTACTTCTGGTGCGTTTTTCTCGGTTCCTTCGTCATTTCAGTTTTACTCGGGGGCCAAACAATCGATTTAGCGACTAATCTCGAAATCAATGATTATCGTGAACACTGCCTTTAAGTGATGCAGAGATTCAGTTTAAACCTGCTCTCAACGCATGGCCTTATCGTTGATTAATCCGGCCGCAGATTGCGTTAGGGTTTTTGACTTTTTCCGGACTCACTTGGGTAAAGTAATTGTTCAACCCGAACTTACTTGGACAGGGTAATTGTTCGTGGATATTCAAACTGTTTTTCTTCCAGCTCGACAGTCGGAAATCGTTGATGACTTGCGAAGTCATTTGGCTCAACGCGAAAAGTTGCACCTCGACGACATAGACCGGCATAAGAACCACAACGAACAAGGTATTTTTAATTTCGAAACCATTTGTTTTTGATGATGGATAGGAATCATCCAGATCTGCTTTGAGAGGCGATCGAGAATATGTAGCACTTGCAGACGGTTACTCTGAAATCTGAAATGTGATTGGGAATTATGTTGAGGCGCCGTAGATAGGTGAACTTTTAGTCGAGATCCAGCCTGAAGTTCTTATTTGAAGCCTCAGGTTAAGCTAGAATTCTACTCGTAAACATCTTGCATTTCGAAGATTAGGCTGCTCGGTTACACCTGACAGTTCGACTTTATTTGTTGAACTATGTACTGGAGTCAGTGCTACTGCTTTACTATCATCTGCAGTTTATCTCTCTCTCTCTCTCTCCCTCTTTGTACAATGCCTTCCATCAGGCCCCCGTCATAGTGGACCGAACGCCGGACTGAGCCGTCCTCTTCCGTCCCTAGTGATCATGCGCTGTCTCGCGCCGCCCCTAGTGTGTCGGCTGCATGACAATTGATTATGCAGGTGTACTCGAGTGCACTCCGGCCGGCTCAGTCCGCCCACGAGGGGAAGATTTTTTACCTCAGTAAGCAATGCATTGCACATGTATCGATTAGAAAGGAAACGGCTAGATGTTGACGAACCAGGCGGGCTCAGTCCGGCCATATCGGATGTTTTTTTTCTGACGTGAGTGAGCAATGTATTATGATAATTTCTTATCGACCGGGACGACTACGGACGGCACATGCGTGCTCATTCCGGCCACAACGGGTGGTTTTCTTTATACTCGATTCGTATCATGTACTGTGCTTATCTGGGTCAAATTCCGGTGCGCAATTGCGTTTCGACACGCTTCGCGGCCGCGCGCTTACGAGTTGGAAGAGTTATCAGCGCCGCAGCCGCAGATCTGTTGACTCTAGTTGGGTTTTAGAAACTGGAAACTAAACAAAATTGAAGGAAACTGTAAAAAAGCCATATCGAGTCGGTTTTGGCGCTGGAAACCCGACTGACTCGAGTGCGTGCGGCCGCAAAGCGTGTCGAGACGCAATTGCGGACCGGAATTTGACCCAGAGAAGCACAGTAGATGCTTATCGACCGGGCTGGCTACAGCCGATCGGCCTATGTACGACTGGGCCCTCAGAGATTGTTTTTGTTTGGCAGTATTCTTACCTCCATGTCCGTAAAAGCGTCTGAGAACGGACCTGTCCGCTGTAATAAAGCTGTGACACCACCTTTCCAAGCCGCACACGGTTGACCTGATTCTTCTAGGGCATCCTACTGAGGCGAAAATTTTGGGCAAGTGACATGCGCGCTGAGCATATCTCTCCCTTAAGGGCAGTGTGCACGTTAATTTTCGACGTCAGTCTCCCGCCGGAAATCGAGAGGCCGAGGTCTCATTGGAGCAGCAGGGGTAAAAGAACGACTAAAAACTAGCCCGAAAGAGCTTCAATCGGCTCCGAGATCCGCTCGCGGTCGAGTTTTCTGAGGATGAGTTTGGTCCGCTTCTTCATTAGCATTGGAGGGTGAGCGCGGCTGAGTTTTAGCATTGGGGCGATCTGCACACGTTGTCTACTTCAGACCCATACCTGCGCAACTCATCCACCACTGAAACTTGGCTGTCAAGAAGAAGAGCTGATTTCGCAGCGTTTTTCATGATTCCTTCTTCACTGATGAAACATTCGGACTCTACACCTTCGTTTTCTGGTAAAAACTCTAAAACGATTTTTTCGCGGGCACTGCTTCTAACAGTCGATTTCAGAAACATCGGATTTCCGCTCAACGATTTTGTTACTGGAACGTGACCGGACGTCACGACATTTCTCCAGGAGAAGCCAAAACGTTTTCGAAAAATTAACCAAGATTCAAAGTCTCATTATATTATTCGAGTGCCGAGCTCAATCCCAGACGTCGAAATTCCACTACATTGCATTGATAGAACCGTTCCGCGGAGAAAACTGGATGCATTGTGAGGAACAGGGCCTATTGAGGCAAATACCGTTACCAGCGGTCACTGCGTCTCCGAGTATATTCCTCTTTTTTGCGGTCAAAGTCATCGGCGTAGTGTAGCGCGGTGCTGAAATAATACGCAATTGACACTTTTCATGGCGTCATCCGACCTGACTTCCGTTTTCGGCCATCAACCGCACTTCCTTCATGCTGAAACGGAACTCCAATATGTGTGAAACGAAAGCTCTCATGACCCATGCAGCAATTATCGATTCTGGAATTGCAAGTCACAAATTTATGCTCGATGAGGACTGATTCCCGACATTCTTTGCTTATTCTCAGAAACAACATTTTTCTTCTGCCTGTTCTAGAAGAAAATTCCATGATTAGACCAGCTCCTTGTCATTCAAAAGTTTGATATTTCTTGAGCTTCTGTTCAAAGCCGCTGCTGTGCAAAACGAAAATGTGAAATAAGTGCATGTTTCCTATTTCTGCCACGTTTCTCAAGTGTATAGCAGAGTTGGAGCACGACAAACAGCAACGGTTTCACATTAAACGTTATTCATTGGAAGTTTTAATCGTCTCCCACATTCCGCCAAAGCAAACATTCAATTGTTTCTAGACTGTCGTCTACATACTTTTTATCTTGATGCACGCAAAAAAATTTGACTACTGCGTCGGAAAAACTAGGTCGTATCCTTGAACAAAAATTTGGGAGAAAGTCAATAAGGGGAAGAAAAAAAACAACCATTTGGATGTTTCTCTACAGGAAAGCTCCCGAATCGGAATTTGCGATGATTTTTTCGGTATTCGCCGAATTGATAAATATTCGGCAGAATGGGGCAAGAAGACTGTTCTTATACCACTGGATTCGCCTCACGGAGAAGAACACAGAAATTACCTTAAAAATTCAGTTCGTCAAGTCCGAAGTGAGTTATGGTGATGTTGCGCTTCGTGCGTTCGAAAAAACTCTGGGAAACGCCTTTTTATTGCAACAAAAATGCTCGGGACCGTAGTTCAATTATGAATGCTTTGTCCAAATCTTCCGAAGGAAAAGTTAAATCTTACCATTTTCTGAACCAAGCGGAGTGTCTGTACATAAATGGAAGACAAACAACGTCTTAGAAGTACCGTCAGCGCGGATAGCTACGATAATTTGCATTCCCTATTGAATGTTAGCGCAAACTCGGCTTCATATGGTATAAGATGCGTGCACCAAGTTCTTCTGCGTTCTCCATTTGCGCCAAAAAATGGAGAACGCAGAGTATCAGTGCAATTCTTGCCGAGCGTATGAGAAAATCGCAGTGATCAACCCGCCTTTAAAATAGAGGAGTCGTCCATCTCGGGAACTAGTTGCTTATGTCCTTGTCGTGCCGAGTGATCCTAACTTCTAAACATATGCATTAAAAACGCCTTCTTAAAGAATTTTCGGTAGATGGAGCGCAATAGAAAGTAAGTTTTTCCAGATAAGTTCAATTCATACATAAGCGACGGCTAAAGTTCTGGTGCATCGAAAGTTAAAAAAACATTCGAAGGGGCGAAGATTGGTATGTCAAACCGCTACAAGGTAAGATAGGACCAAAATTCCATAATGATTTAGAGGTATGCTTACCACTACATATCTCGGAAAGCTAGTACTACTTTTACGAACCTCAGCGAAACATTAGACTTAGGAAGCCTCAGAAGGAGATCCAACCAGGGGTGTGCGAAAATTTCTGTTTTCTGAAAAACTGGCAAAAATTAGAAAAAAAACAGCAAAAATCAACAAAAACCAGGTCTATTGGACAGTTCAGGAACAAAATATTGCTGGTGGTCACCTTGCCCACAATTAACTAAATTCCTATGTATGTTTGTTTTGCCTTCTTTCCCCTTGCTGCTACACCCTATTCATTCCTTTGAGAAGAGGCAAATGCCGCGGATTATCAATAGAAAAATGAGAAATCCTATGCTCGGTAACGGTATCAAACATCTCATTTTTCTACTGATATCGCGCGGCAGTTGCCGCTTCCGCAAAAGCATCAATAGGTTGCTAAACGAAAAAACCAGCACTTATATGAATCGTGTTAGTTGGGGCGTGCGCACACTCAGCTGTTCTAAGCTGTTTTTGTGCATTTCTCTTGCAACTTTTTACTTTTCTCACTTTTGTGATGGTGAAATCTGCTTTCTCCTGTAGAGAACTCAGCAACAGATTTTGTCGCGAACCCTGCTCACCTACTCAGTACTTCGGCACATTAGGGGTTGCATCCCAGGGCAAAGATCGAGTGCGAACCTTCGCTGTCAGCAGCAGTTGCTGCTGACAGCGGTATATGATTCCTAGACTTGCTGGGGTTGAACCCCTCGATATCAATAGCAACTGCTGCTGTTAGCTGTCAGCAGCAACTGCTGACAACGAGGGATTCAACCCGTTCTGTGCTGACGTACTGGCGTTCTCTGAGAAATTCACCAGATCAATAGCCAAGAAATGCCTGCTCTCTGCGTGATAGCCGGAAAATGGTCGGGAAAATGCTGGTTGCCGCGCAATAGCCTAGAAATAACCGCCAAAAAATCTCCACCGCGTAATGGACGCCAAATGATGCTCTCCAGGGGATGTACAGCTCAACTCCGCATTGCCGTTCAGTCCGAAAAATTGCAAAAGCGTGCTGCGGCGCGGTTGCGAGTATCCTCAGACAGGGATGTGAGATCACCTAGGCACCAAAGGCAAAACCGCCCGGGTGATCCCACATCCCTGTCCGAGGATACTCGCAACCGCGCCGCAGCACGCTTCCGCAATCGGTGTGCACTTTGCGGACTGAACGGCAATGCGGAGTTGAACTGTACACGAGTTCCTGAGGCATGATTCGGATGTAAACACCGCGGTCGGTTCAACTACCAAACTTTACGGTACTTGCACCCCGCCTACCACCAGGAAGCCCCGTCGAGCTGCAGGAGGCCAAAGCGGCTGCTCGGCGAGCCGGGAAAGGCCGCATCGCGTGTTGTTGGACCTGTCACGTCTTTGTTATTTCTCGGTTCTTGCTGGGCTACTTCTAGGCTATTTCGTTTACAACATTATCTTAGCCGCCTAGTAATCGAGAAATAATCAAGAATTATTCGAGAAATAGCACATTAAGAACCGCTGTGGAGCCTGGTGGGCTAAGCTTAAACTCTCAGAGTGAGTGTCTTCAATGATGATCTACTTGTCATTGACGTGCCATCGCTACTATCAATGTCTCGTTAGTTATTTGTTCAGTCTCGTAGATATGGTATTACAGGTATAGCAGAGATGTTCAGAATTACACTCTCTTTTCTCTTGAAAAAAAAAGCTAAAATGCAATGAGTATTTTTTTCTGAAAAATTTCTGTTTTCTGACTTCTGTTTTCTGGCCGTTTTGGCCTTTCTGTTTTCTGACAAACTCGTTTTCCTGATTTCTGTTTTTTGAATTTTTTTAGAAAAATTTCCGCACACCCCTGGATCCAACTCGATTGCTCACTGCAGCAAAGGCGTCGCTTGCCATTGCGCCACCCGAGTCGTCGATTGGACAAGAGGGGCATTTAAAAATGGTTGTAAAACATCCTGATTAACACGAAGGCACGGTGAAACGGATTAGAGATTTTGGTTCTTTCTTTTCTTTTTTTTTTGGTTCTTTTTACCTTAAAACAGCAACGCTTCTGAATTAAAAAGTGTGCCTCACTCGCTTAAAGATAAAAGAAAGTACATATATAGAACCACGATAGATGTGCATCTCTCCACCTGTCCCTTGAAACCATTTTTTCTGTTTCTAGCAATGCTTGTCATAAACTGCCCCTTTCTAGCAAGATAAGAGTTTTCCAAGCAAACATTGGAAGTCTGCTGGAACAGCTTTTCCGTTTAATGTACATACTCCATGTTTACTTGCGCATCGTCATAAGTATATACTGCTTCCCCAACTTTTTCACACCTTAAATCTGTGAGCTTGCTTGCCTAAGGAAAAAGGCGATAAGCAGAAGTTTCAATAGCGCTTTTCTCACCCCAAGTGTGGGCGTGGCTGCGGCCTATTGCGCCGCCCCGAATTTCGATCAGATTTTCATGTGCGCTTATCTATACGTCATCTAAAACGGAGACAATACATACAACACAACCAGCCGGCCAGAGCTACCACAGCAGCAGCCGCCACCACTGAGGCTGAAGCCGTCCCAGTTGCCCCAGGGGGTTCCGTAGTGATTCGATCTACCTGCCCCGCCCCTTCCCTTGAATCACAAATCGATTCTGTTCTGTTGACTGAAGTGTCACTAGTCAACTGATTTATCGATATCGCCCTCTCCAATCAGTCATTCACACCGCTCTCCCTGTAATCGGTGCTCACCGTATTCCCTCACACTGTACTGATATCGTACCTGGATGAGCGCGGTTCATCAGCGACCGCTGCTGTTCTCGATCGTCAGCTCATCGCTGCTGATCACCTCGCTATGTGCTCTCGTCGACTGCGAAGGAAGACGCAGATTTCCAATCAATCTTTGTATTCTATCTGCTGGATTTGTTCCAGTTGTCGCTATTATTGTTACAGTTACGCGGTCCCATGCTGAATCTGTTGAGCGGCTCAAGGAACGCTATGAACGGCAGGTAAGAGATGACTATTATTCATTTTTGTTTTTTTTTGTTCTTTTTTACAATTGTTTTGAACCTCTGCTGATCACCATGTCAAAGTTTATTCACATTGTGATGCATATCCTATCGGCGTGGGATTTACAGCTCTTTTTCTTCTTCTTGTTCTCCCTAGCGTCTCTTTAACGAATTTGCACGGCCCGTTTGGCCTGAGAATTTCGACGCACTCTATAATTCTTTTTTTTTAAATTTCTTCCCGCCCGTTCTTTTCTTCCAGTCAGAAGCTGCCTCGGTTTGATATCAACCTATTCCGTACGCAGGATTATTTTTTCAAATATGAATAGACATTCAGTCGTCCCAACGCCTACTACGAAAAAAACCCACTACTGACCCCGGGACGTTGGCGGTCGGATCGCGGGATGGTTGCTGTTTAACCTGCCATGCGGCCACGATCCGACCGGTGTCACTGTCCGACAAGGGAAGTGTTTTTAGTGGTGAACGCATCTGCGAAAACGACTAGTATTGTTAGTATCTTTTGTGCCTCAATAGTAACACTGCGCAGTATCTCGCCCAGAGCTGCAGGTTCTAAGAAGTAATAAGCGTTTTTCAAGCTTCGCGGACGGGTATCCATCAGGCTTTTTTTTGGTTGTTTTGAAAACTACTTTGGGATTTCGCGCAAAACTGGTGTATAGGACTTAATTAGGGGGCTGAAAACAAATTTGAGGTCCAGTTTTCAAAATTCCTAGGTTTGCTGTTGGTCACGGTAGGTAATATGCCATTTTGGGGGGCAAAACCTATCATAGAATTTTGAAAATTGACATATGGACACTAAATTCGTATTCAGCAGCCCGAATAAACCTCGCGTGAAATTTTTGAGTCAATTCTGGGACTTTGATCGAACTACCGTTTAACCACCGTAAATCTGTCTAGGCTGTCGAAAATCGAAAAACGCACTTCAGATTCGTGTTTAACATTCCAAATAAGCTCTAGAGAAGCAATTTGAGCCATTTCCATTAAAGCGTTTCGGAAGTTGCCAGAAGTTGCGTTTCGCCCTCAAATTTTCCCCGATTGGAGGCTTTGAACGATTTTAGTCGAAAACTTTGGAAAATCGACAGATAAACCTTGAAGGCATCGTACGTGCAAAAACCGGTGCCTTATTTTTTATGTTTTTGAGTAGGCAAGCTCATGAGGTAAGCGATAATAGCAAAGAAGCCCTAAAAAACTGCAAGCTTCCCAAAAATAAACGAGTTTAAAAACTTTTAATAATTCAATTCTCGCCCCTCCGTCGAATTCGGTGTGTCCAGTGCAATACGAAGTTTTTCTGAACGTCGGAAGTGGTTTTAGGCTTTGAACTTTTTAAGTGAGTAGATTCCTTCTGCCCTTCTTCTATCAAAATCATTTAAGAATAGGACGTTTTCACTGTGCAAGTTTGGATAATGAGATTTTCCGAGATAATATTTCGCAATACCGTATCTCTTGCACCTGACATGGCGCTTCTGTTCCTTGTGTTAGATGGTTGGTGAGAACTGGTGGCGGGTCCTCATCTGTAACCCTTTCCAATCTCATGACCCTAAGCTTTTGACGCGCCAAAGTTTACCGGTGTGGTCTACCGGGCTCATTGATGAAATCGAGCCTGAAAAGGAAAAGTGGTTTTCATCGCGAACGATGCCTTTAAATTCGTTATAAGCACACCAAATAACCCACATGAGGAGGTTTTAAGATAAATCTGAAATTTTTCTTAAACGCATTTGGAACCTCCAAATCGCTACAAGAAACGGTCAACAAACTATTCGCACAAGTCTAAAACGCCACCCCTCTGTACATATAAACTTCGAAGAGTGTGCTTTCAGCCAAACTTTGTACACTGGAACTATTTTGGGCGAAAAACACGATTATTAGGTCTGTTTTCAGATTTCTGAAAGAGTACTGCTCGTTTTGGCAGGTACAAAGATAACGAAAAACGGCCGGTTAAGCTTGTAACTTTATGGAGCCTGCAGCTCGGAGCGGGATGCTGCGCAATTTATCTATGGACGCTCATGAGATACTAGCAATACAAGTCGTTTTTGCAGGAGCATTTACCGCCACAAACACTTCCCTTGTGAGTATAGTAATATATTGTTCGCATCAACTTGAACTTGTCTTAATAATATTTTACACTATTCCAAAGATCACTGGTGATGAATTCGGGTACTGAGGTTTTTTTGTTGCCTATGCATGCATCCAGAGCCGTGTATAAGCGTTAGCAAGAATAGCGATGGATCTGAAAATGTCCTGATTCGGAAGCTGAAATTTGCATGACATTGGTTCAACCGGCTTCCTTATAGTTACCTCATCCACAGGTTGGGGTCTGAGTTCTCGTTCACTTTATGGAACTTTTTTTTCTAGGAAATTTAATTTAATTCCAGTAAGCATACCATTGATCAGTGCTACAATCTCCATTACCGTGAGTGACCAGCCATCTCTCTGACATGCTTGGATTTCATCGGCAAAAACTTGGGAAGCTCCGAAGAGAAGAGCTTGCGAACATGAGACAACTTTGGCCGGCTGTGGATAGGAGCCGTGAAAAATCGTTTGTTCAGCAGTGTCCAACGTTTTATTGCCGAACCTAAACATAGAAGTCTACGCAATTCCCTGTGTATGCCCTCCGCGGGTTATAACACGAACATCTATGTGTAACGAGAGGGTGCCAAATGTAAACTCTTATATAACGCCTATATTTGTCTTTCTATGCAAAGTTTGTGCCGACTTTGGCTCCTGGTGAAAATTTATTAATTTATGCGTTTCCATGCATAACGCATACCACATAGAGCACAATGTTCGAATCAAACACATAAAGAGCACAGTGATAAACTTTGATTGTCGATGCCTTGCTTATTACGACTGAGCCAGGTAAAACGTATTGGTGTCTAGTTAGGTTTAGTGACACCTACTTGTTTTCTTGTTTTTTCTTTCTATATGGTGATTTTCGGTGGAGGTGAGGACATCAGTTACCTTACACTGGGATTCAAACGAATTCAGCACAAAATCCTTTTTTTTAAATCAGGCAGTAATGTGTGAGAGTTTCTCCGAAGAATTTCTCGTTTTATCTCAAATAGCCTTTTTTTTGTTTTTTTTTTCGACCTCGCCCTTGCTTGATACTTGTATTTCTCATTGATGGCTTTCATTTATCGAGGGGAAATTCCCGCATATGTACATATGTACATACATGCAGCGCGCTTCAGAAATGAGGTGGCAAGGTTTTTGATCATGTCGTGCCGACATATGCAGATTCCTAAAAACTTTCTATATCTGTCCCTTTCGTTAAAGATCTTCCGTAGAGTACGTGAAAGCTAGGAGCATCAAAGCGTTTATCGAATTAAAGGCAGTGGTCGCGCTCAATTATGCTCGTCTTCTTTTCCTCTCTAAACCCTTTTCTGGGTATAGAGTAGTAGAACTTATAGGAAAAAATCGCGGAAAAAACGTTGTTCTGGGCCAAATTAGAAGCCTGAACTTTCTTGTCTTTTGATGGTGGACGAGCTCACCCCACATCATTCGGGTCGATGACCTCCTATATCAAGAACATTAGCTGGCTTGAAATTGAATTTCAATCAATGAACCTTTGGATTTATGTACACATCTAGTCAAAAACATTGACTGAAATGCTTGATTCCATAGTTCAACTGTTTTATCAACTAAATTTGCATTTATTTCTTTCTCTGAGTGTCGATGATTTTCGACTGTTTGGCATGAGACTGTGATCTTTCTGTGCACGTGTGCACGAACTGGAAATTTAGGGTCTTAAGAACTCTAATTCTAGCCCGTTTTTCACGCGCTACCTTCATAGTTTTTGAGCTGTTTTCGATCTAAGCTGATTTTTGTAGTTTTTCGATAACGTTTTTCATCGTGACCACTGCCTTTAACTGATATGCTGAAGAGCCCCACATTACGGAATAAATGTCCGCGTAGAATGTTTTGGTAGCCTTTCGTCCTGGCCGCATATCAACGTATGTATGTAGAGAACAATTTTGATAGGTTTATCTTGTCTTGGGGCATAAAACGCCTGCTCAGAATTCATTACCGCTGAAGTTCGTGGACCCTGTATCTAAAGAAATATGGAGCGCATTACCTGAATCAAAAACGGCCCCGGTCAGAGCTCAAAATAGCTACAACCATTTCACTGATTTCGCTTTCTGGCGTCGGCTAATCATCGTACTCAAACAATATCTGAATTTCTTTGAAGATGTCTTGTCGCGCTACTCACATTTCCCCATCTTTTCGAAACAATCGATCGCTCATCGATTCTTTCAAAGATCGATGAGAAAAACGACAGTAGATGCAAAATCTACAACTGTTTTTAGTCGCTAAGTTGTTTTTAAGGAATGCTAAAACTGGCACAAATTTTTGGACCTAAAAATGATTGAATCCGGCTTCATTTTACGGCGTTTTTCTCTCATACTGTCCTAGTGGAGGATCCAACGGCTTCAGCGATAATGAGTTTCTAGGAAGACAACCTCAGCTTCAAAATGATTCTATCGGAGCAGATCCTTACGTTGTTACTAAAGCCAAATATGCAGCGATTCATCCGAAAGAAATTTGGACTCTTGCTCATCATTTATTTCAAAAACGATTTCACTCTCCGAATTTTGATACGTTTCGAAAGAGAGGCTCAGTGAAAAGAAACTACGATCCGAGTTATTTGGTAACCCGTATATACCGACAACACAACGTTAGAAACCTTGTAGGGGCGTCTGATACGCGACCTGTAGTGTTCAGGTTCATATTCAAAGTAAATCGGTTTGGTCGAAATTAGGGAAGGTTCGAAGCCTTTGGCGTCAGTGAAAAACTGGGTGAAAACGTTCCAGAATGCCTTCATAACGTTACGGATCTCCTTGATTTCGACGCTGCAGCTTCTCGCCAGATTAAAAGATCCCCCTTAGTCTGATTTAGCCAAGTCTTCCTCGATGTGAGAACGAAGAGTTGAACAACTCTTTGCTGTAATCAACATTCTCTCTGGTCATTTTTCCATGTAAAATACCCTTATTCTAGTATTCTAGCTAAGCATTTCGGAGTTTTGTTGCTTCAGCATCACCAAGGTGCAAGTTTTGGGACTCTAATACCACATATTTTCCAACACTTCGTGCCATTATGGATGACCTGGACGTTTTCTGTTGACGAAGTCTAGCCAAAATGAGACATTCAGGCGGCTTCAAAAAGGAACTCGATTGTTTGCTAACCACGTGCGAACTCCGTTAAGCACTGCGGTTTATGTGTGTGAAATGACTGTCACCGTACGGTGCCCAGAACTGATGTCATTCCCTAGGGTCAAAGAATATGGACAGAACTTTATTGAGGGTTCTATTCTTTCAGTTGGCTGAGAAGGCTAAGGAAAGTGAACGGGCATTGGAAGACGAGCGCTGTCGTCACGAAGCTGAATTGGAGGCAATGAGTCGACGGCATCAAAAGGTTCATTAATGATCTGTTCAACTCTTGTTTTTTTCCCAGTAGGGGATATTTCCATTCCGACCAAATGGTTATGCTCTCAAGTTCTGTAGAATCCTTACCGAACTTCTCAGAAGGCTTTAGGAGATACTGAGTTCCTTTGAGTCCAACAACGTTGATAGTTCATGGAGGGTTTGTTCTGTACTTCTTTTTGAGCAGTCGAAGACTTTATTTGAGAGTACGACTCTTTCTGCGATCGACTGTCGGGTCCTTTTTTGTTGGCTTTCGTGCTCTTGCGAATGCTCGGGAGCTGAAACATCGATAAAAATTCAACGTTTATAGCACTCCCAGGGTTAACTCGCTCATTTCCACTGTAACAGTTTTTTTTGGAGAGGGGCTCTTTACACACCGAAGGAGGAGTTGTCTCACCTTCGCGGTTTTAACTCCACTGGGGACCATTTCTTTTGAATTGAGTAGCGTGACGTGTCGGACTGCAAAGATGGGACAACTCCCTGTGTGTGTAGAGAGCCCCTATCCCTTTTTTGCAAAAATATGAGGAACGTCTTTTTAAAAGATCACCTCGCAATGCTTCTGCCCAGTAGCGTTTCAGGGTGAAGTAGAGGTTTCCATTGGAATTTGTGGTCAATTTCGATGCGTTCTGAAATCCTGAAACAACTGTCGTGCTTGTTTCGGTGTCACGATGATTCATTATGGAATATCCGTGATCCACTGCTGAAAACGCACCGTTAAATCATCTGATGAGTCGGATCGATTCCCGGTCTGACTAAGGGCTGACTGTTGCCCTGGCCGACTGAAACGCACATTATTGTATTCAGAACTAAACAAAATGACATTCCCGTTGGAAACTATCGCGTCAGTCAATATTTTTGGGCGAGCGGTTCTGGAAGCCTATAGAACTACAAAGGTCGATTAATGAGGGGTGGGGGTGGGGAGTTATCATGAGAATGGCAAATGGCGAATTATTCTACAACTTCAAAGCATTAAAAAAAACTTGATGGACTGGTGAAGGAAGAAAAGCGGGACTGTACAGTACAAGCTATCTTCTCACGTTGTTTGAAAAAAAAACTGACATTTCCCATCACGTCGATCGTTTCAGGTGGTTATTTCCATGGATGAGAAGATCGCTGAAGGTGAGAAAATGGTTGAACAATTGACTCTGGACAAGAAAGCTTTGCAAACAGCTCTGGCCAATGACAGTGATCAGCGAAATCAGGCAAGTATTTGGATATCAGAAGTAATTTCTTGATCAGGCCGCATTTTTTAGTGAAATCGCGCATCCCAGATTTTGTGGCTCTGACATATTTTTTGTGAGAGAACCGGCTCATTGGCTGGATGCGAGCCTCCGAACTGTCAGATCGAAGTATATTTGACTAGCTAGTTTTTGGAAATAGTTTACATAATTGTTCAGCGGAGCAGAACACCCTATCTAATTGATCGCTCACTTCTGTTATCTGTGGAGGTCTAAGAGTTGAAAACTTCGATTTCAGATGCTGACCAAGGAAATCAACTCACTGCAGACGGCGTTAGAGTTCAAAAGCAGCGAGATGAAAGAACTGCGGCAGAAATATCAACAGGTTGGATTAATTCTTTAATCGCTACCAATAAGCGTTGTCTGACCGGCCAGATGAACCCTGCTGCCTGTCGGTATAATCACCTTATAAAACTTAGAGCGGTTCCGATCGCTGAAATCTCCTCAAAGTCCTCAACGAGATCGTCTTTCTCGCCTAGGGCCGAGGCGGTTCTCCGCAGCTATGAGTGGCCGGAACGGTTTATCAAATTTTTTGTGCGATTTCATTCTAATTTTGCTGGTTACTCACCTAATTTCGGCTTTAAATTGTCCTTTTTTCACAAAGTATCCATCCATTTCTTACTGGTCGAATAGCAGACTCATCCATACATAGACTTCTACAGGAAAAAAATTGGCTGGGTTCACATGTGTACATGAGCATCCTTACTTTTCTGTCGAAAGATCATGTCCCAAATTGGAAGAGTAGACAGACGGTCGAATTCAGTTTTCCCTTTGTCGAACTTTTTTGGCGAAAAGAGTATGCTTTGGATCCCTCTTAGAAGAGTAATAACGGAAATACGACGAGAAATGGCCAGGAAGTGGGTGAAAGCGGGCAACTTTTTCACCAGCCAACCCATTCGATCTCATCCTGCCCACGTCATATGTATAGCAGTTGCCCTGCTTTCGTTTCGCCAGAAGAACAGTCTAAGAATTTTGGAATACTCCTTTTCGCGAATGGTTCTAACATCTCTGCATGTGCATTGGCCGATCTTATTTTTAAAGAGTTTTTGGTACAAGAAACAGAGAACAAAGTCATTTACCTAAAGATTTTAAAGCGCAGAATCAATCGCTGACCTCAGCTTTTACGCTTTATCCGCAGTCTCCCGAAACACACCTAAAGGAATAATTTAATGCATATTTCAGAAATTTATTTAGACAGTTCTTCTCCGGTATTTGAGAGTTCTGTAAGGACTTTCCTTTTCCTTTCCATATTTTTTTACGTCTACTTAGTAAACTTACCTTTTCAATAACATCGAAAGCTAGAATTTGGGTTTTTGTCATGAACACTGCTTTTAATAGTAATGACTCCACTGTCAAGCTGGAGTCCCACTACATACTTCGTGTCGTGCGAAATAAAAAAAGTCGGGCTGGTTTGCACATAAGTGAAAAATGTGCGGGTAACAGGCGGAGAAAGAAGTTTCAGAAAGCTTACTGGTCAGCTTTGTATATGGGATATTCGCGCTCCCGATAAATATACGACTGCTTTAGAAACCTTGTTAAATTTAACCAAAGTACAATTTAAGGTTGCGCTCCGAGTTGAGGAAATTCCGGTGAGGGAGCTTGAGATCACAAAGTTGAAGCACAAGGTCATCGAGCTGAAGCAAGCTCTTGATCAGAAGCTGAGCTATGAAAAGTGAGTTACTTTGAGCTCACGTTTTCGTCCACAGTGAATCTTTCCATATCATGAAGGTATGGCCTTTGTTTCATTTCTGAGGACACATCAGGTGACTGTCAGTCTGTGGTTTCGTCATGTGTCTGACAATGCAACATCTCAACAATGAGACGTGAAACGCGGCTTTGAAGATTTCATTGATCCGGCTTAGGAGCAGTTGCCTCGTAGCGTAAAATGGCGAGATTTGATCGCTATGTCTTCCTGCGATGGATATCTTTGACGCGCTGCGAAGAACATTCGAGCGAGCGCCCAAAATCAGTGTCAAAACCTAAAACACGACCCCGACGAAAAACTTCTCCTGAAGGTCAACTGCGGAGTGGCCGATCTGAGATTATGGTGGGATTGTGGGATGTAAGAAGTCAGCGGTTGAACTATTTCTAAGGGATTCAAACGTTTGGGCATTGCGTCGTTACTGCTCAGGTTAAGTGTGGTCAAAGATCGCGAAATTCATCAAAGGATTAGTGTAAAAACTATTGGTAAAACAACTGGAGTGTAGAGTACAAGGCTTGTTCGGAGTTCCTTGCCTCAGCAGTCTAGATATGCTAGTTCCTATTCAACTTTCAGAATGCTTGTGCACCAGAACGAGGAACTGAAGCGTCAGCAGTTGGCCATCGAGGAAGAACGCGAGAGTATGCAGAGGAATTTCGATGTGATGGTCTATCGATATGAGACCGGTGACGAAGTGGAGCAGTCTCCGGCATCGGTCGGACAGAAGCAAAAACCGTAGGTTCAATTATTAAGAGTTCCTGAGCGGATTAATTTTTACCGAAAGTCTTGTTTCCTGTTTCAGTGGCAAAGTGCAATTCCGCTCGAGGTCAAGCAATTCGGACCGACCGAATTCAAATACTCGGCTGTCACAAGTGTCATTCAGTGAGTGCCAATATGTTGATACCTGAATCAGTTACGGGCCTTTAAAGGCATCGTACACGATGAAAACCATATTTGGGTTTTTGATGTTTTCGTGTTGTACTATCCCTATAGTGACTAACGGTAGCAAACGCTCCCTCAAAAACGTCAACTTTTTGAGAAAAATCCATTTTTAGAAAGTTCATAGCAAATTTGAATTTCGCGCCGGCATCAACTTGGGATAGTTGCGCAGAGAATGCAAGGAACAGTTTTACGCTTCGTTCCTTGGCGCAGCGTTGGAAGCAATTCACCGAGGATGCCGCTCAACTACGACTTCAACTGAATTAAAATGGGCTACCCACCTGCTGCGTCCAGTGCTGCCGGCTGCTTTCGATCGATTCCGAATTCGAAATTGACTGGCGTGTGTATTGCGCCCTACGACGCGTCAAGGCACGCCCGCCGTCAGCAACCCAGGAGCTTTGTTCCTTGTAACAACGGATCGACCCCAAGGCCGGCCCCCCAAACCCAGGAAGCCAATTTGAGGTAAGCGAATCTTCAATCAGAGACGGTTTTGTAACTCCAAACTTTCTGAGTGACATTGTCATGGCCCACTAGTCCGAATGAACGCATAAACCCAAATTCGGTTTTCATCGTGGACGATGCCTTTAAGGGGTCTTATGGAGATACCACGGGTATTGTGGAGTGCCAAATGCTAGCGAAGCCTTCGCGTGCATTCCAGATCCAACCAACCCTTTTTAAACCCCTTATACGGTTTCTGAGTTGAGATGAAGTTTTGACGCGGAATGGTGAACCAGCGTTTGGAAACGATTCAGGGTGTTGCTCGATTCACATATTGGTGGGGAAGCTCCCTAGAAGGACAGCGGAATCTCCCTCGGTACAACTGGGAAACTTTCCACTTGGTCAACGGTCAGTCTCCGGCGCTAGCTACTTTGAATGTATTGCAGCAGCGTTTCGTACAGCAGAGAATAACGAAAACTCCTAAAGTGCTATTCCTGACAATGTCGGTGGAAGATGCCAGAAAATTTCTGAGGATCTCGTCAAAGTTAATGTGGAATTCAACAATTGTTGCTGATTTCAGGTGATATGGATCGTTCGTCAGATCGCGATTCGCTAATCCGATCTACGGTGTCGATGTACGCGTCGCAAGTACAATTACCAGAAAATCATGCAGACGACGTCATCTATGCGCCGGACGAGATCATTTGTAGTAAAGGTGAGCGGCTCGAGCTGGGTATAAAATTTTTTCCTCATTTTTTTCCTGGGTCTTTTTTTTTATTTTTAATATTCTGATGAGTGCGTATGATCTTCGAATTAACTCAACTTGATATATGTACACTGCAGATGGGTAGGTAGATGCCCATAAAAAACAGGAGATGCCCCTTGTTCGGGAGACATCTAGTCTAATTCTAACGCGCGAATTCCACCAATGTTAGAGCCGAATATTCTAGGGTAGAGCCGAAATTTTCGCTATATCACCTGCAGCAAAAACGGAATTTTTTTGGCTTCGAATCAGGAAAAGGGTGAGATATTTTCGCCTCGATGGTTCCACCCGGTCCTGATCCGTACTCGAAAGACGATCTCTGCTGCGATCAGTCGCATGGCCGTTTCTTCCTCATGGCGCACAGCATATCCATTCCTGCGGCCAAAATTCTTTATGGCAAGGTCCTTCAACCAGTGATTGGGGTCACCCTGCACGACCGGCCACACAGGGTCGACCCATCTTTCCATGAGTTTCCTAGACCACCGAAGATCGAATGGCCTCTCTGCGTTCAGCGTAGACAGTGCGGGTTGAGATGTTTGTTCAACACAGGCTGTGTTTAACACTTAAGAGACCGCGTGTCCACAATGCGCACCCACGGCTGTTTTGCCCCTCGGACCGCGTGTCCACGCCATAAAACTTTTAATATTTTTTACATTTCTATGGCATGGAGTCTTTCTTGATTACGGATAGGTTCTTTAAAATGTAACCTATTTACACTCACAGTGGTCAAGCATTTTCAGTGTTCCTAGTAATTTTACAAGCATTCCGAAAATGACAGTTTTCGATTTTTCGAGCTTCTTTGGCCGGAAAGAAATCGTTCCAAAGTCGGCTAAGAAGGGTTATCAATGATGCTTAGCACGAAACTGATGTTCTATAGTTGATTGTCGAAATAGTAGTGCCACCTATTTGAGATAACTGTAGTAGGTCATCATTTCAAATTTTCCTGCCTTGACCTCGAGGGTTATTCGAGTTGCTGCACAAAGTTCTGGTTTTTACTTTTCAATTTCCAATGAAATTTCTTTCGAATGCGGTATAGCCATCGGTCAACTTTGTTTAAAATTTCGCTAAATTTCGAGTGGAAGGTAACTTGGGGGGAAAGGGGTGAAAACCTAGAAGTAGTTCAGTGCTTAAGATTTTATTGAAATTTAACTACGGGGTATATTTGGAGGCGCTGAACAATGAAGTGGTGCATATTTCACAGTTTTCTAAAGCTTCGCTGGCGTCTGTCGTTCGTTATCCGTTTGTTAACGATTCAGGTTTTGGTGCGACTTCGCTCACGTGGTCATTGGGGAGATGGGGTGCTGATCATGAATCTGATCCCCATTTTGAAATTCTGATAAAATTTTTGTTGGTCGCATCAGACAACTTGGTAGATCAAAGTGTTTGAGTCCCTCAAAATTTCTATATGAGGTTTATTAGGGCATTACAAAGGAGACGTTTGTTTATTTTTTCAAATTTTCAATACTGTGGGTCCGCCTAGCACGGCTCAATCCTAACCAGGGATGAGCGGGAAAAAATAGGAAATTTCGGAAATCGGTTTTCGGGTTTCGGAACAAAAAATTTTTTTCTCGGGTTTCGGAAATCGGGCGCGAAACGCCTGAAAATGCGCGGAAATGAGATTTCGGAACGCGAAACGCGGGAAAATTCAGAGACCATCTAGTGCTTTCTTACGTCCCAGATTACCGATATTTTCGCATTCCGCGGCGTTTTCTGCGGTTTTCGGAATGCGTAATGCCAAAATTGCGCGAAACTGCGGATTCGAAACGCGGAACTCCGCTCATCCCCGATCCCAACCACTAGCTGTAACCTGAAGAAAATTCTAGAAGTCGACAACCAACGCTTATTTCGTTACCAGCCTTGTGCATGTGAAGCTGAAATAGCTTCCAAAATAAAAAAGCAGGTCCGCGAAAAAGCGGTGGATCATTGCTTCACCATGGCCTCACTCCAGATTTCTGTGGAGCGACATACTCTCAGGTGGGGTGGAAAAGGAATATTGGTTGTCTAAGTAATAAAGCCTGCTCCGATCAAAATGGTTCCCAGCGGACCGCGTGTCCACACTGCGCACCCACGGAAACGATTAGCCGTGGAGCGCACCGGTCCGCTGTGGAAATTCGCCGTGGAGCAGGCGGTCTCTTAAGTGTTAATCGCCACTTTGTGGCTCGTTGTTAAGGGTGACCTCCAGTAGTTCTCTGGGAGACTTTGCAAAGAATAATTTTGGACACGGGTATGGAGTTGGTGAAGGCCGCGGGGAAGAAACGGTTACTGTTGAGTTGGTCGCAACTGATATCGCCTTTCTAGCGCGGATCAGGACAGGGTTGATCGATACTGGCAAGAATATCACATTTTTTCACCATTCGAGGTAAGAAATGCCGTAGCTCTTGCAAGTGTTGTAGCGAAATTTCACGCATTTTCTCTCCAACTGGGGCTGAAAATTCTGTACTTTGGTGAAATTCTCGTTTCATAATTGGACTGCGCAAATGCTTCCGAGACCATGGCCATCTCCTTTTCCTGTGTGGTCCATATACTGCCCTTATCGAATCGATGTTCCATTCCTCAGTTGCGGAAAACCACTGTTGCAGTCTGTAGTACCATGATATTCACGCTGGGACAAAGAATAATCGTTCCAGAACCCTCTGTTCACGGCACGATTATCATCGCGTTGCGTGCTGCAACAGCGGCTGTCCGCAATTGCGGAGCGGAATCCCGCTCCGATAAGAACAGTAGCTACCCATGGGCAGGATGGTCGTCTCGTAAACCCCATTCCGAGAAGAAATATGAGCGACGGGCCTCGCAGCGTCAGCGATGCCGCGATCAACGCTCATTTGTTTGCAAATGGAGAAACGGGCACGGTACCGACGCTCACTCGCTGGACTAGAACTTACGAGGCGACCATAGGTATGTGGCGTAGCTCTGAATTTTTTGGAACTTCTCAATGGTCGGTTTTCCAGCGATGTTCTCATCTGTTTTCTAAGCCCGTAGAATGCAGAAATTGTTCCTGCCTGTGGAAGGAAATTCCAGATAAATTACAACACATTATTTCAAGTGAAAAAACTGGTTTTCATTAGTTGAGAATTACAATTTCAGTTCTAAACCACCAAGATGACTGCACCTCCGGTTGCTATTCGGACGACAGAGACCGAAGTGAAAACGGGTAACTTCTAAGCTATTTTGAAAGTTCACTCCAGTTCGACACAGTTTGAAGAGTCTCTGAAGTTTCTCCCAAGAAATGTTTCGCCGCTCAAAGAAAATTATTCTTCTTCTTTTCGCATTCCAGAAATATTCGCCATACTCAGATGGATTCCGGTATCGGTCTATGATGTACACATACGAGTCACTTGATCTCTTCAGTTATTACTGTTGTTCAAATCAGATTCTTTGCTGTCTATTTGTGTTTCAGATGTTTCCTTAGTCTTTAGCCAGTACGTATATAATTGCCATATGTAAGTAGTGAATCTGAGTATGTGTCTGTCTGTCACTCTGTTGCATTCGTTTCTATGTGTCATTATTGATTGATCTATTGATTTCCGCTTGTAGTGGTTTATAAGCCGTTATTAAATGATAATTCGTTTTGACCACTGTTGATCGTGCGCAATCGATACGAATTGTATTTGTGTGCCGCTTGTAAAGTGCTTTCGTTCCTTTTAAAGTTCTCTATGTGGGGTCTTCCTGTTTTTGGCCTCGCTGTATGTGTTGAATTTCTGAAATTCAGAATGTATTGTCGCATTCGCCTAACATTAACCTTGTCAGTTTTAATTTTTTCCCTGTTGTTGCATTTCAGTTAATAATAGATTTAAGAAGGTGTTTAATGTTTTAAATGTGTGAATAAACATTGATTTTGTCATAGTGTACAGCCCACACCAGGGTCAGGCAAGTGTTGTTCAGCTGGACAACGGGGGGTACGTAAGAATTTTTGAAATTCAAAGTTTTGTTTTGGGGTGGACGTAAAAATTCGGGACCAACACTAAAAAAGGGTGTTTTCAGTCGCGTTCATCTTTCTGAGTGGAAAACAGGTCTTTTAACGAGGAGTTCGGATGCGGTTGTCTCACATATTGTAATAGCAGCAAAAAGATCAAAGAGAGCAATAGTACAACACCACAACAGTACATGTGAAGAAAGTATCCATACATAACGATATTTTTGACTTAATCGGTTGGCTTTCGCCTGACGCGGTCATTCCGCATCTTCACCGAGGTGTGCCGTCCTAGTAGTCAGCCGTGTCCATTTTTCACGGTCTTCAGCCACAATTTGAACACATTCCATCCAGCTGTCACTATTCCATTTCCTGCGAAACGAAACATCGCGCCTGAACTGTCTTTCGATGCCGAGTGACTTTAAATCCTCTTTAACCACATCCGTCCAGAACTTTCGCCTACGCCCAGGTGGCCGTTTCCAGACAAGATTTGGAAGCATTTTTAAAGCGTGTTGTACGAGACGATCCGGCGTTCTTCTTAGTATATGCCCGAGCAGTCGAAGTCGACTTTCCATTGCTGCTTGAGATGGCGTTAGGAGATGCTGGCACCTCCTCGTGTCAAGCGTTGATGTACTGCGTCGATTTCCTTGTAAAGGTCTTCGTTATGGCATACACGCGGCCAGAAATATCCAAGCAAACGCCTAAAAAGCTTCTCTCCGTGCAATCCAACCTTTCCATCTGCGTTTTCGGTGCTGCCCACGTCTCCGATCCGTACATCATGATAGGGCGAATAGCGGATAGGTAGACGCGCAACTTGACTTCCTTCGCGATGGTGGTAGACCACAAACACTTGGTTAGAGAATTGAATGCAGACGTAGCTTTCGCACATCGTTGTCGAATATCCGCTGCATAACTACCATCGTTCTTCAGCAAACAGCCCAAATAACAGAAATCGTCCACCAGTTCGATACGTTGTCCGTCCACACAAACTCCAGTTGAAGGCCTCTGAGAGACCCACATCTGCTTGCATTTGTCGGGACGAAGACGAAGTCCATAGGCTGCGGCATACTTCGAAACGAGGTTCACAATCCTTTGCAGTTTTGCGTTGTTTTCAGCGAATAACACAATGTCGTCGGCGTACTCCAGGTCGACAAGGAGCGTCCTGATGGTGTTAGGATCACATCCGCAGGAAACTGTTCTGCAACTCTACGCATGATGTCATCAACGGCGAAGTTGAAAAGAAAAGGTCCTGCAACGGCTCTTTGCCTTACTCCCGTTTTCACCTCGAAAGCTGACGTAAATCCGACAGGTGTACGAACTGCTGCTGTTGTTCCTTTGTTCATGTCCTCGATTAACCGAACATACTTTTCCGGGACTCCATCTGCTCGCAGAGCATTGAGCAATCGATCACGATGAGGAGAGTCGAACGCGGCTTCAAAGTCCAAAAAAGCAAGCTGTAATGGCTTCGAAAACCGCTGCCACGATTCAATTACTCTTCTCACGACGAACACTTGGTCGATGGTCCAGCTTCCAGGTCGAAAACCGGCGTGCTCATCTCTGGTCGGTCCTTCCACGATGTTTGATAAGTCGCTCGAGAATGATACGTTCTAAAACCTTGTACATGACACGAAGTAGAGAGATTCCTCTGTAGTTCTTAGGATCCGTGACGGATAGCTTCTTGTGAAGAGGTACGATGATCGCATGTCTCCACGAATCGGGTATCCTTTCGCTCATCCATATGGCACGGATGGTGTTGGTCATTTCACGAATCCCAGACGGAGGAAGAGCTTTCAGCATTTCAGCAGTGATGTTGTCATCTCCACCTGCCTTTCCATTCTTCATTTTCCGGACACAATCCAAAACTTCAGACTCAGTCGGCGGTTCCTCACTGACATCGTAATGTGCTCTGAACATGCGGGTGCTCTGGTACTTATGGCGCTGGACGATTCAGTAGTGAACTGAAGTAATCCTTCCATATTGGCAGCGTCGCATCACCAACTGCAACTCCATTGGTAGTGTTCAAGACAGGAGAACATCTCTTCATCTTCCCGCTATACTGTCGCAGCAACGTGTAGGCTTTCTTCGGATTCTTATCCTCCCAAGCCTTCTCGAACTCCTTAGCTCTACACGTCCACTCTCGTTCGCGGTCACTTTGAAGCTGCCGACGCAACTTCCTCCTCAGACGCTTCTCCTCCACGAAGTTTCCTGCAGTTCGGAGAGCACATACTCTGTTGTAGGTAGATGTTGTTTCTTCTGAGACGTAGGCGAACTTCTTCTTAGGCTGTACAACCGGGAGTGCCTCTTTCGAAGCGTCCTGGATGCATTTGACAAAAGAATCCGCGTCGCAAAGTTTCTTCTTAGTCCGTACTCCGATGTGAATAGAAACGCGTTGTCGGAAATTCCTTCTGCACTCTTCATCTCTGAGACTTGTCATGTCAATCCTCTGGAGAGGCTGAGCCCCTCGCTTCCTCTTATGAATCCTCGCAGTGAAGTTCAACAGAACAGGACGGTGATCCGAATCGAATGCGACATCCCACACAGCTCTAGATCTTCGAATGTCCGATACTGGAATATTCCTCGTCAGGACATAGTCAAGCTGGAGTTTCAAAGTTGTCATCTTCCGCTTCCGCTCCTCTTCTGAGATAGCCGGGTTGGTCCCTCCCACGTAAGCTCATGGGGGCCATGATTCCTCTTGAATGTCGATGCAATAATCACACCACTGCGTTCACAAAAGTCGACAAGGCGGTAGCCATTGTCCGATGTTTGCTCCACTGGGTAGAACCATTTACCGAGTACTTCGGATTCCTGATCAAGTCCCATCTTCGCATTTGCGTCAATCCCCACGACAACAGCATGTTGACAAGGTATCCTGGCCAGCAACGTATTGAGTTCCTCATAAAACGCATCCTTCGAATTGTCTTCGGCGGTTTCAGTGGGCGCATGAGCACTCACTATCCACAGATTGAATCCTCTGTGATCCCGCAGTCGTACGAATGCATTCCGACACGACGTTGAGCCGAACTCCTTGACCATACCATTGAAATCCTTCCTTACAGCTATTGCACAGCCTCCCACTCTCCTATCGTCAGCGTTACCGCAGTAGATGGTGTACTCTCCGACGCTGATGACGGGTCTATCCTGAGGCGGGTTTCCTGCAAAGCAGCAGAGGGTGCATGGAAATAGCTCAGAAGTCTGGATAGCGCAGTTTTTTGGATATCACTCGACAGCGATCGACAGTTCAGGGTGGCGAAATTGTGGCTTGTGGCCAAAGACTCCATGACTTCAGGTACGGATCCTAAGGTGTTATGGACCAGAGGCCTTAGTGTGCCGGACGGCGACACCTTTATGCAATGTGCGGGATACTTTCGCGATATAGTTGTGCACGCTATATCGCTCGAACGTTCCCTGTGTACACTCAAACGTCTGCTGGGTTCAGTAGAAGCAGGGGCACCAACGAGCAGGTACCAACAGACTTGTATACACACCCCCACATAACGATATGATAGCCGTATTTGAGACAGTAGCCGAATTTTCAGCACATAAGACAAGTTTTTAGACGAATTACGTTCATTAATCGGGACCATTACCGCTTTAGTTCTTCACTTCAAAAATTGGACAACGTGCGGTCCCCCCGTAAATTCCCTACAAACTGATACCTGACACCCCCAGTTACCTTAAAATTTCGAAGAAAATCGCCTAAAACCCGTTTTCTCGTTGCCCAATACCGTTGTCTAGAATCGCGCCTTTGGCCGAAAATGGACAACTTGGGTTTTTTTTTGAATAGGTAACTCTGAGTTCACAGAGGTACTATTCCTATCCCAAACTTATCTTCTAGAAACTGAGATAAGATCGACAAGAAACTTGGAAACTTAAAGGCAGTGTTCACGATGAAAATCGTTATTCTGTTTCTCCACCTATCTTGAAAACGGCCCCATGCAGATTCCAATGATGTCTCTAAAATAGTACAAGACCTTCTGGAAGCGGAGTTATGGTCCCTCAAAGATTTAGCTAAGGAAACATGGTGGACGAGTTGTCCGAGACTGGTCACTTCCGTCTTTTGCAGCCGATGTATGCCAGCTGACCTGAGTAAAGAGAGCTAATGATTGGAAATCATCGCTCATCTCACGATCTCGAGCATTCATTTGTTCACGTCGAAGGGCGTGTGTCGCGTTTTTTGGGGTTTGCCTTGTGCTCGAAATGGCAACTTCGGGCACTTTTGAAGCGTTTCCTGGCTCGTCTTCATGCGTTCTTTCGACGTCAACGTTACGGTGTGCCCTTCCACTACACACTCCTAGTGGAAACAGAAACACATTTTTTATCGTGAACACTGCCTTTAAGGCCTTCAGGAGCAATGTTCCAAAGGGCAGTGCTAGGAGTCGTCGAAAAGTACCGCGCTCCGAAGCCAAACCGAGCGATGTGCGCAGAGCAAAGTGCAAAACCACTGCCGGTTATACACCCTCCCCCACCCGCGCTCGCACCTCTTCTAACTGAACAATGCTAGTTGGGAATCGAACTTTTTTGAACCAGTGAAAGTTTACACACCCTCCAAGGGTTCCATCCACCCGGAGGCCTCGATGCGAACCTAGTTGGAGGTTTCTTATCCGTCAAAGTGTAGACTTCTACCAGTATCTGCTAGTTGATAGTGCTATCGATCATTGTTCTTACAGAAACTCCATCATAATTCGTAGCTTTTGATAGTTTATCTTGTGATACCATCTATGTCACAATTTTAAATACTTCCTTCTCAATACAGGTTTTGTTGCTTTATAGCGAAGAGCAAGTCAACGCCACACTCCCTGAGGCTAATCAGTCGGATAGAGAGTGCAGTAATTTAAAAAAATTTGGTTGAAAAAATAACCTAAAAGAAAAATTTGACAGCGAAAATTGTTAGAAAATTTTCAGAGCCTGGGGGGACGCAAGAGTTTTAGACATTTTTCAAAAATTTTGATCTCCAAGTGCGGGGCCGTAGCTTCGTCGAGGTCCTGGACAACGGTCTGGCTGACCCTGGCCTATCTTCTGCCTCCATTAGGGCCTCTATTGCGAAACAGGTAACAAAAGGAGACCTCGAGGTAGAAAATGGATTATGAGCAGTTTGTAGATTACTGGAGGGAGTGGCTCTCATTCTTTCTTGCACAGTTTCCGAAACAGTGGAAAGACTAATGCATTCTAAGAACAAGTGTCAGTGGCGGCTCACGACTCAGAAGGTCAGAATTTGAAGAACACTCATGCGAAAATCTTGGCTATACGGGATCATGAAATTGCTAGATTCAGGACATTGGATAACCATGCATGATTATTTGTCGGTGAGCTCAATTATAATTGTTTTCAAATCTTAATAGAACAAGCTGTCAACCTCTTTGCTGCAATGACGACGATTCAATGAATCATATGGTGTCCTTTTCCGGGGTTCAAAAAGGTGCTCGAAATCTTTGTAGCTATAAATGTTGCCATGGCCGCTTTCAAAGTTCGTTAGCAGATGGTTGCGCAGTTCTCCCACGCTCCTTGAGTGCCGCCCAATCTACCTACTATGTACCTCCACGTTTTCATTGTTGTGCCTAATTACCATTGAACATTGAACAAACGGCGGCATCCGTCAAAGATAACCGTTATGATGTCAGTATAGCCCTTATGGAGTTTAAGCAATCTTAGACGCACCAAACCACTCACCTTTTTTTAAAACGTCGATCCCCTAGATGAGCCCAGCTCGGTCCAACGGCAGAGTTCGGTTCTTAAAAGAATTGCCATCACAATGATATGGGGGCCTAATTCACTAATTTCATCAGTCAGAATGCCACGATTTTAACCTATAAAAAATAGGAGCACAAAGTCCGGATCACCCCTGTCTCCAACATTACACCACGTTTTCTTCACATCTCTAACCACTCCAAAACAGTATTGAGGTGTATGCGCATTTCAGTTCACCAATACTGTCAAAGTATAGAGAGGCTTATGTAATTCTGCAGCCATTTAGGAAAAGGTGGGAGTATTACCCTTCATAGATCTCAGCATTCTGCCATCAAAGCAACTAAAAGCGTATAAAAACTACGTTCGTCCCTTACTTGAGAATGCCACCTCAGTTTTTTCTTCATACTATATGGAGAAAATATCGACTTATTGGAGAACGCTTTACCATTTGTACACGAAGGATTGTAATGCGTTGCTCAGGCACTTGGGTTATACTGCTCATATCAATTACCATAGCTTTTCTTTCCTTCTCGGCTCGTTATCTCAATCCTAAAAAGCAATAGCACTATTCTCTCAAAAATATGGTTTTCGAATGAACCAATATGAAAACGTTCAAACATGAGCACTATATATGAAACACTGAGCTAATTCAAGAGTCTCAACAAGGGCTTCTCGTTCACGCTTAATAATGAAACTTTTGAGGTGCGAAACATCAAACTGCCACCTAGAGGAGGTCTACCTTCTGAACTCGGATCAAACCTCAGTTTCGGAAAATGCCTGCGATGCTGTACAAAATCCCTCCGAATGAGACTGTAAGCTACGCGGTCGGCGGGCGTTTTGATTGGCCGCCGCAAAGACCTTTTTCAGATTTGTGAATCGACTAGCAGAAATATCAGCCGTTTAGTGAATAATATCTCAGTAAACCGTATCTCAGTAGTGGGAGGGCTCGTCCGAGAAATGCATTCGTGATGGCCGCTTTAGACGCACGACGACCGCATGGTGGGACAGTCTCCTTTGGACAGACTTCAAAAAATCTCCCTGTAAACCATATTGAATCAAAATCAACTCCAGAAAGGTAATGAATTCCTTATGTGATCTTGATCAGCATTTTATAGTCTGGTAGATTTCTTTCAGAATGCAGAGGAATATATACATATGAAAGATTGAATTTCAGGGAATGGGGCATCCCGATACTTTCGCCCGCTTCTGCATGTTTCAAGCCACCTGGTGACCCCTGATACTGCAAATCACCGATGCATGGCGCTAAAGTTGTCCGCCAGCAAACATGATCACTTTCAGATAGAGAATTTCACCCAAAGTTAGCATTCACTATGATTTTTTGGGGTAGGGCGTACTTCACTGAACCTATACAAGTCTTTACTATAGGAAACTGCACAACCATATTTAATCTTTACCACTGCCTTTAAGTCGACCACGCTTACAAATCCCAACAGCCCGATTGTGTGTGCGATTTTCATGATTTGTTCGATGAAATAGGAGATAAACTTATATTTACCTTTTCGGTAGGAAGCCCTTGAAATCCTTTGGTATGCGAGGGTAGTTACTCCAGTGTATAGAATCTTACCTGAGTGGGCGCCACATGACAGTCGTGGGCCATACAATACTGATCGTAAGAGTCTATTAACTCTGCTTACTCAACAGCGTTTGTGATCGTTTATGCTGCCTCGAATCGAGATGTGAGAGTTTTCCGATTTCTGCTTTGGCCTGTTACCACTTCCACGAAACTTTATGGAAAACATATCTATATATCGTCCATCACTGGATGAGGGATCGCCGCGACGCTGTTCGGCGGGGAAAATTGCGCGCGGGAAAACGAAGGAAGAGTGGCTATTGATAGCGCAATTTTTCCCGCCAAGCAGCGTTGCGGCGATCTCTCATCCAGTGACTGACGATACATGCGTAAATATGAAAAACATCGGTTAAAAAATTCATCGTAACACTGGAGTACAATCTCAGAAAGTCTGTCAGTTTCCAAAGCCAAGCACACACAATACGGCGTGTGTCATTTCGAGCACATCAATCTGAAATGAAAATTAAGTTTTATCTCCGTAAATTTTGAGAGGTTTCTAAATCACCCAGCCGTTCGCAACCAAATGTATTACATTTAGATGTACTTTCAAACTTTTGAAAGTGTTTCCAAATCAAAGTCTGTAGCTGCTAAGGAGGCCTCCGGACTGGTTTGCGGCGGGTTTTCTCAGTTGGGCGAAAAGGTACATATGTAACCATCATGCATTTTTCATGGTGGTCAAAAAAGCTGCTAATTTATTCTGGGGGAAAATCCGGTATTTTGAATACGAATCTGGTAACAGTTCCTGGATATTCTAACGATTACTGTAGGTTTCGGTAGATATAATGCCATTTAGCGTGGGTAACCCGCCTAAGTATGTCGAGAGTGGAGAAATACATAGACCTCAACTGCGTGTTCAGCCCCCCCCCCAAATAATCACCACAGAGAAGTTTTCAGTCAGATAGAAGACTTCGATCCAACTATCGTGTACCCACCGTAACCTATCATAGTCTAATAAAAATCGACAAAAGAATTTTCCATCCGTGCTCAGCACTACAAATAACTTGTAGAGAGAAGTTTCGAGGCGAATCTGACGTGGAGTCTAGGGAATCATCAAAATTCGCGTTCCACACCGGAAGTTTGCCAGGGTGAGAGGTTCCGAAGAAAAGCTGTTGACGTTTTCCGAAAATCGAGAAATGGGCAACAGTCTCTCGTTTCGGATCCCGAATAAATCCCAGATAAAAGTTTTGAGCCCTTTCCGGAAGACTTTTTTCGAGCCCTCTCTCTGACAACAAGTATTTCGTCTGATCCCTAGTAAATGACCTGCACCAAAAGAGAAAATCCCATCTTAACCCGGCTCGATAAAAGTTTGAATTTCCACTTTCACAGAGTCGGACCGCGGGCTTAACAACATAAAAATACTATCCGCATGAGCGCACCGGTATTTTGCGCTTTCTATTGAAGGTTGACGCGAACTCGGTGCACATATGTTATGACATATGGCACCGAATTTGCGCCCACCGTTAATAGGGAACGCAAAGAATCAGCACGATCCGTGCCGACGGTACAGGTCAACTTCTGCTTATGGCGGACTGACCAAGGAAGGAAACCGATCCAACAAACGCTCTTCACACTGAGGATTGACTTGCAGCCAGATATTCATGATTTATGAGTGGCTCACCCTTGCCAAGTTGTTATAATGCGGAAAACCTCACGCTCATCAGCCCAGTTGTAGGGAAATCCATTTTTTCCACGCATTTCACCACCTCCATGATTGTTTTGCCCCTTGGATCTGAGCAGTTGGCAATCTGAACGGAAAATTTTCATATTTTTAAATTATTACAAGCCTTTTAGAAGCCTGTTTTCCCCATTTCTCCAGAAATTCATTACGTTCCTCAGACTCAAAAACCACCTGTTCAATTTGATGTCTTGGTACAAATACAGCGTTGTATTTCTCGAGGCATGGTTCGTGCTCCTCCTTGATTCTAAATGCCGCAGTCAGAACACAGAGCAATAGTAGAATTGCATGGCGAATCATCGGTGAAGTTCCCGTTTTCTATATTATTCATGATGAAGGTTTTTTAGTAGTATACCTCAACACAAACAAGAACTTTTCAGTATAATCATTAGAGGCAGTTTTCAAGATGATTTTCGTCCCCGAGTTTTCCACTCCAAACAATGCGTTGGCCTCCAAGTGTTACCAAATTTTACGAAGAAACGGCGAAAAACGCATTGAAACGTCGTTTTTTAGTGACATTATTCTATAACATGGACTAGTTGTCCGGTTTGATGAACATGTTCACGATGGTTGTCATCAGTGGAAAATTGGTTCACTTGAAAAAAGAAGAATATTTAACGTGAAGCAGGATCGGTTAGGGCCCTAAGGAAAAAACGGAGCAATAGAGAGTAGAAAATTGCAAAGGACGGCTCCACAATAATTGATTGTCACAACAAACACTACCTGTAATACTTAAGAGGCGGGTGATACTTAAGGATTTCGTGTATAGGCTATAAAACGGCGAAATTCACTTGGTTCCTACGCGTGCTGGAGCGGAGCGGAGGTTAGAGACAGTGAGAGAGCGTGGGGCAGACGGAAGCCGAGGCCTCGCGCGGGCCCCTGGCGCCTCCAATGATGTGATTTAGGACGTTTTATAGAGGGTACTTCTGGCGCGTTTTTCTCAATTTTTCCGTCATTTTAGTTCTACTCGGAGACCACTTAATCAATATAGCGAATAATCTCAAAATTGAAGACTATCGTGAACACTGCCTTTAAAGGCAGTGTTTACGATATAAATCGTTTTTCCGTTCTTCCGACTATCTTGAAAACGGCCCATGCTGATTCCAATGATGTTTCTGATATCGCACAAGACCTTCTGGGAACGAAATTTGTGGTCTCTCAAAGATTGAGCTAAGGAGACATGGTGGACGAGTTGTCCGAGGGTTGTAACTTCCGTCTTTTGCAGCCGATGTATGCGAGCTGACCTGAGTAAAGAGAGGAGCTGAGAATGAAGGGGGCTAATGACTGGGAATCATCGCTCATCTCACGATCTCTAGCATTTATTTGTTCACGTCGGTGGGCGTGTGTTGCGCTTATGGGGTTTGCCTTGCGCTCGAAGTGGCAACTTCGGGCTCTCTTGGGGCTCTTCCTGGCTCGTTCTCATGCGTTCTTTCGACGTCGACGTTACAGTTTGCCCCTCCACTACCCATTTCTAGTGGAAACTGAAACACATTTTTTATCGTGTACACTGCCTTTAAGCAGCCCTAATACCACTGTTTGCCGTCGACATTTTTTTTTCGGATTCATTGATCTATCTGTATACAACTTCATTTGATAATTCGATGAAAATGGGTGATTGAATGCAGCTAACCTTAGATTCAAGGTCAGGCTTAGAACAGATGAAAGGCTGACTTCTGGGCTATAATTGGGTTTGGTGCTATATATATATATATATATATATATATATATATATATATATATATATATATATATATATATATATATATATATATATATATATATATATATATATATATATATATATATATATATATATATATATATATATATATATATATATATATATATATATATATATATATATATATATATATATATATATATATATATATATATATATATATATATATATATATATATATATATATATATATATATATATATATATATAATGTAATTGCGAAATTCGCTCGCAAACACAAGGAGTAACCTAATCACAACCCTTAGTTTGCGGTTCTGTCCAAAATGTGATTTTTATGACAGCAGGCACACGAAAAAGGGAAAAAATCAGGAGAAGCTGAAATCGCCACATGGATGAAGTGGTGAGGGAATAAAACTGAACTCAATAAATCCGAGCATAATCCATCAGCTATTCAAAAATGTTTTGGCGTTCGTGTCCCACCGCATTGTGAAATTGATGTGTATCAGAAACCTATGACGTTTCAGGAAAACATGCCCTCCCCAGAAGTTTTATGATCGGTGGACCAAAAAAAACAAGGTTTATAATCAATAGAACTTGTTCATCGACAGTTTAATCTCAAGAGATGCTTTACATCTCACAAAAGGGAAGCGTAACTGTTGTAGGTTTGTGCGGCACAACTGTAATTACATGCGAGAATGTTTAGGGAGGGGGAGGAGTGTATCGACCAGTTTAGAGTGGAGTCTATTTCCGCCGATCGCGTGCGTGTGCGCGCGTATTCTGCGTCTTTTTTCCCACGCTCTCTTGATGTCTCTCCCCTCGCTCCGCACACGCACGCGAAGGAGCAAAGAAAGTTCGAATAATAAATAGAAGATACGTTACCGATCGAGAGTTAAGACTCTCAACAAACTATTAGATGAGAAACATTTCCGACTTCCCACGCCTCGGTTCGGTCTATGCCAATAGAAGCCACACATAAACGACCCTATGTAAGGCAACTACGGTGAGGTGCGATCTTGCAACAGAGGGGAGGGTACGATTCCCCTAGGTGAGACTTGTTTTGTTTAGTCATGAACTTCTCCGTCTCATTTAGGAATTACTTTCGCAACTTAATTTTATCATTTCACCAGGCAATTTCACCTGGTCTGAACTTGCGAACGACTCGAAAAACTCAGGTTGAAAGTTCTATCACCCAACAATAGATTCTCCCACGACACTGGCAAACTTGCATAATCTTCCTGGATAGTCTAGTACGTGCTTCGTGTTTTGAGAACATTGAGCGGTACAAAATAGTTCATTATACTTACCCTCCTGCTCACTAACTTCCGTTGCTCCCTCAAAGGGATGGCATCAACCTCGCAACCACAATGGAGTGCCGTACAATGGATGAAAACACGCAAAACCTTTCGCGAACCTCGAACCACCCACGAACATCTCGAACTTCGGTTCCGAGGTTCGCGGCGCCTGAACTCTGCCGCGAAGCTGCTACACGTGCTGAGCGAACCAGACGCCCGTGCTGTATACGACGTATAAATTAGACAGTACTGGTGATTCCGAAACTCCCTCAATAACCCAGGTTGGCGGCATTCGACGACATCACTTGGGTGTCCTATCCTCCATAGTTCTCCCTTCCTGCTGGCAAAAGGGTAGATAGAAAAATGGTCAGGGAAGAAGATAGAGATTTCGAGGGACCGGATGATATTTTTGGTAAGATCCTAGAAGGGTTTTCGGCACCGTGGCATTACTATTTTCCTGTTATGAACCGCTCGGTAATATATTCGCGGCGCCGAGAATGAGCTTAGCGGAAGGTTCGCGGAGCATTAAACCTGCCTTGAACTTGCCGGGTCGACGCCTTGAACCTGATAGGTTCCGACTCGGCAGGTTCGCGGAAGGTTCAGGGCGAATTCTACCAGAGCATGTCCCATGATCTCCATTTTGTTGTTAAGGTTAAACGTTTTTAGCCCCGAGCTCAACACCTTAGAAGTTTTTCGAAGCATTGAAGATGGAAATGAGGAGTCCGTTTTCAGTTGTGCCGATGAATCTATACAGTGCGTTCAGAAAGTATAGGGACACCTCCAAAATCGAGGTTTCCAATTAACTTTGTGTTTGGTGATCAATACTGTTCATCAATGAATTCAGCATCATGGAAAACCTATCTTTGATTATTTATATAACAATTGTGAAATTTTGTAAGATTTTATCTCAACTTTTAGAATTTTTCGCCGTTCAAAAAGTATAGGGACACCCTTCGAAAATTCAGATTTTCAATCCAAACAAAATTTCCCGTTGCAAGTTCGCTACATAAACTCAAGATGAGTACATGTGATATCTTTATTCCTAAAATGGCTCGTGGTACTGCTCTATCTGCTGCTGAACAAGCTCAAATTCGTGCGCTCAGCGTTGCCGGGTTGAGCCAACTTCGAGTCGCTACCCAGCTCGGAAGATCTGTCAACTGTATCAACCAGTTCCTGCGAGATCCAGATTCCTACGGTACTGCAAAACGTACTGGACGGCCGAAGAAGAAAAGCAATCAAGATTCGCGGAGAATTATTCGGCTCTGCTCCAACAGCACTCTGTCGCTACACCAGATTAAGTCTGAATTATCGCTCAGTGTTTCGAAAACGACAGTCTGGAACACCATAAATGGCGATAAAAACATTTCCGGCAAGTGGTGAAGAAGGCCCCGTCATTATCTGCAAACCATAAAGAGGCTCGACTTGAATTTGCAAAGAGGAACATGGCAACTGATTGGGCAAAGGTAAGGCAGTCTCATAAAATCCGGAAAAAATCGAGAAATGACGCAAAAAAATTTTAGGTCATCTTTTCCTACGAGAAGAAATTTAATCTTGACGAGCCGGATGTTGCTCGATCCTACTGGCGAGATCTGCGTAAAGATCCATTGATTTTCAGCAGGCGGAATTTCGGCTGTGGCTCGCTGATGTGTTGGGGAGCATTCAGTAGCGAAGGTGTTTTGGAATTGGCCTCCACTTCTTGTCGCATGAGCTCGGAGGAATACCAAGAAACTCTTCGCACACATCTACTGCCATTTTTGTCCGGAACACGACGTCAGCGTTTCACTTTCCAGCAAGACAACGCGGCGGTACATGTGTCCAGGTCTACAAAAACCTGGTTTCTACGTCATCGAATCCGTTTGTTGGAATGGCCCGCGTGTAGTCCAGATTGTAACCCGATAAAGAATATCTGGGGCATACTTGTGCGCCAGGTTTATTCCAACCATAAGCAGTACAGAACGGTAGATGAGCTGAAGGTCGCTATCTGCATGAAAACGTCATCGCCAATTTGATCAATTCTATGCCAAAGAGAATTTTTTAGATCATTGCTAATGGTGGTGCAGCTATTTCATTTCAGATTGTATGTTTAATTCTTTCTTTGTTCAATAATATTTGTTTTTGTGTTGTGTCCCTATACTTTCTGAACGGCGAAAAAATCTGAAATCTGAATTTAATTCTTGTAAAATTGCTCAGCTGTTATAGAAATCAACAAATAGAGGTTTTTCACATTGTTGAATTCATTCATGAACAGTATTGATTGTCAAATATAACACGATTTTGAAAACCTTGATTTTCGGGGGTGTCCCTATACTTTCTGAACGCACTGTATGATAAATAATAATATTTCATTTAGGTACCGTAATCTACCGTTGTATTTTGAGACCAATAATGTGTACCATACTCGTGTTAAGCGCCTCAAATAACCCCTATGACTAAGTTCAGGTGAGAACTTTCTTATGTGGCCGTACTCATTAAAAAACGGGAGCTTTCCGAAAAGGTTCTTGATACCAGCCAATGTATGCGGAAGCGGATCTTGAACCCTACCAGGAGACTTCCTTAGTTTCGTGAATACGGCTACAGACTTGTCAAACCATGTAAAAGGGGGAAGGAGACACCTCCGTAGCAATTTAGGAGATTGAGAAAAATTCTGTTCCCATCCTCGTTCAATTTTAATCAGTTTGGGTTATTTGGGCCGACGAGCCCTGAAGTATGTATAGCCAAGCCCCTTCATTTTGAGCCGTTCGAAGTGAGGCTTATCGCGCTTATCATGTCTGAATCTCCCTTTCGTTGTTATATTTTGCCATGACCAACCGCTCCGCTGCTTGCTCCACCCGGACTAATCCGAGCAAGCTAGGCTTTAGTACATTTTTTCAATTCTCCAGAATCTTCCAGTGGGTTGAAGGCAGTGTTCACGTTGTACAAAGTACCTGAGACATCTGCAAAATTCTGTTCTGTTCGAAAACAGCTGAAGAACTGCAAAGGTTCCGCGGCGACTAATGCGCTAAGATTAGAGTTATTTAGGCACAAATCAGTGCACAGGTGCATAGCTCCGCACGTAGAAAGTGGAATTTGCAGCACTCATTTATTGATCACTAGTTTCGAACCAGTTTATGACCTCTGATACTACAAAACGTCACTAGAGTCGTGCACCAGCAAAAAAATCGACCGATTTTAGATTGCTATTTTACCTCCGATAGGGCGAGTGTGGGGCAGTGGCAGGAGGAGCTACTGTCACGCACACGGTCAAGTGATCGATCCTCGCCCAAGGACAACCAAACCTTCCATCCCTCCCGGGTCGGTAAATTGGCAGACTTGTTTGTGAGGATAAAAGCACTGAACCGAACCTCGACTGGCCCCTGCAAGTCATTGTGCAGGCCCAATACACATTCAAAAGCCTCTACGATTCTTAACCGAAGTCGAATATGTGGCGCGTTCCCAGAGGAATGATATACGCCGAGAACATTATTCTTCATCCTTCCATTTTACCTCTAGATGGGGCTTTTTTCTAGGTTTTCTTCTATAGATCGTACAGCAAATCCGAGAAAGACTTAACTAAAAAAACCCGGCAATCATATTTTATCGTGGCTACTGCCTTTACGGTAGCTAAATATGTATTCTTCAAGGAAAACACTCTTAACACAGCAGCATATTCCTAGCCAACAAACATGGGCATCTTGTTGAAAGACAATGTCTGGCTGAAGTGTCGATTTCGATATTTGCAGCCCCAAACCATCAGGTCTATTTCAGAGCACGATTGTCAAGCGATGCTATAACACTGTCATCATGGATATCGATCGTGATTGTGTCGCACGTCAATTCTCTTTCAAATCATGCTATATCAGAAATCGGCGATGAAACTCTAAAGCCTCTTTTACACTTGTCCGACCGACGTCGGACGACTCGTTATCGAATGTGTAATATCTATGTAACCTATCCTATCCATCTTATCTATCTTAACTTATCAAACTTGATAAAGAATCGTCCGACGTCGGCCGCCAAACTATGAATGGGGCTTAAGAGAGGCCTTGAATTAATGGAAAGGTTTGCGAGTCTAGTACTGGGATACGGGGGTCTAGACTGGTTGCTTTACGGTATTGCCAAAAGAAGCTCTCAAGATATTGTGATCCTATCGAAACACGCCCCTCATGTGCGCCTACATATATCAGCACAATATTGATTATTCCTATCATTGACTTTTGCGACGGCGGTTAGGATTCCTTTCGTTGATTACTACTTACATACAAGGCGCCGCAACGACAAGCCAAGTGCGCGCTGGCAAGGGAATCGCAGTGCCGCAGCGTTGACTTCCTGAATACGTGGCTACTTGAACTAACGGAGAGATTTAGACAAGAATTGCGCAAAAGGAATTGTTTGCGACTGTATTTTCCGATGATTTCTGGAACAACCAGAGCCCCGAGCATCCATCAATGGAAAAACATCGAAAACCTGCCCTGATCATGCCAAAATTCTGGGACCAACTTACGATATGTATAAGTGATTGATCAAAAACTATGTAATCTCCCGACACTTCTTTTGTAGCTTCTTTTTTTTGTGCTTTTGCAACTTTTACGCGCGCTTTTTTTCGTGACCATGCTACTGACCTCATAAGGGTGTGAATGATAGTCATACTCTTTTGCACCGCTTTAATTAAAGGGTCGCCTGAACCATATGCTGTCACAAAGCGAGAATGAGCGCTCAGCAGGGGATTTGGATTCTGCTGGGAGTGTCGCTTTTGGGCCCCCGTCATAGCCGACCGAAAGCCGGCCATCTTAGTCTTACCCGGTCGATATATCACATCACTTCTTCCAGTTTTGCGTGCTTCTCATACATATAGACCGGAAGGGACTATGACGGCCGGCTTCCGGCAGACTATGACGGGGCCTTCTATGAAGCAAAATGGCTCTTGTCAGTATACCTGGAACTTCTTTTTAAGAATGCTGACATGACGTAAACTGGACCAGACCCATATTTGGACCTTGGGCAACTGATTTTAGTGGCGCTCGTCCTTCGGAGTCAAAGTTCAGGGAGATTCTTCACCGTGAAAATGGGGAGATCAACTGCTGGCAACAGGTGTATTGCGTAGATTTATTCACACTAGATTAGTTAAACATATAAAGATAGAGATCACAAAAATACCCGTGTTTATACAATTTTTTTCAAAATCAGCCGTTATTGAAAGGAATAGTTCATGTGGGGGTTTTCCATGTAAGGAGAATGGGAGGGGAAGTAGTGCGGTGGCGGTTGCTGGAAGGCATCTTCCATACAAGGCGGAGCAGAGGCACTGCCAAGAAGAAGGCGTGGGTGCACCTGAAACAACAATCTAATTATTCAGAAGTGCAATTACTAATAATTATTAGAGCTCGCCTTCGCTTTTTTGGCAATCAGATTCTAAGTGTGTAATGTTTATTGGCCAAAGGTTCGTTTATGCCCGTCGTAAGCACCCCAAAACCTGGCTGGCATAGAAGCAAAAACGAGATTGAAGATAGTGTCCGAGCTCCAAAGACACAAAACCAGGAAATACACTAGTACAATCCACATATGTATATTAATTACTTTTATGTTTCTGTTCTCGACACGGCATTTGTTTGATTTGTTTGTTATACATACTGTTTTTTTTTTCGACGCACCTTAGCGTGCATTCTAATAAATAATAAATAAATATGTATTTCAACAATGATTATGTGAGCTAGAGAGAGAAATTCCAATAGAGCCGTTGATTTTAGAAAGATTTTATTGATCTCACATTGGATACGAGTACTTTACTGGGGACCAACGATTAGTGGAAATGTCCGTTTTCGGCCTTCACGTTTTTTTAATATGCGAGCTCCATTTGCCGTTTTCCGATAATTTGAAGCGAAATACGCAAAAAAAACGGGCCAAAAACGAATCGAATCTCAAAAATTTCCGTATTTTTCTGTTTCCTTCCGATACACTCTGACGCCGCTCTTGTCCGGTGGCTAAACTAGATGAGGAATCGTTACCCAGGGTCCAACAGCGCTGATTCTTTTTCTATCAGTGTTTCTTTCGAACGGTCCATAGGAACAAAACTTGCATCACTTGAAATGAAATTGATTTTAATTTACGACTTGAAAACACAAAAAATTGAGGAAAAAGGCGGACTAGTGAAGTTGGGAAGCGCTAAGAAACATTCATGCAGTTCCGGTCCAGATGTATATGAATGCTCTCCCATAAAAGGCATTCAAAATAATTCCTTTCACCCGGCTCCAACAAAATTATAAGAATTATGAGAAAATCTAGTTAATTACGCTTACTTTGAAGTAATTGCTACATTCGACATAAATAGATTCGTGTGGGCGAATTAATTGGAAAACTCTTCGGCAGAGAAATAAACTTCACTTGAGTGGTGCTAAGGTCATTGCGATTACTCAAATTACAAACCTGAAGAAGACTGGCCAACATATTCGTCGTGGTCTGGCTTAGCCCAACGGATAATTGATGAGCGTATTCCAGAGGAGTTGGTGGCTGATTGGTGTGAAGAATTCGTTGCAAGGCCAAAATGTAGTTTCTTAAATAAAATACAGCAAATAAGTCTAGTTCTATTCCCACATTAAATCTATAAGTGTGTGAGAATGCTGAAAATGTTACCTGGCCAGTCGAAGCGTTTCGATTTTGCTCAGTTTTTGATGCTGTGTGGTGATAGGAATGTACTGAAAAATGTATAAATAGAAGGGAAATTTACTGATAAAAACTTGGAATTCAGCGCGAAAATCACAAAGTGTTCTGCATGCGTACCTGTCTGAGAACATCGAGAGCATCGTTGAGACCGTGCATGCGTTGACGTTCTCGGCCATTCGCTTTCATTCTACGCATCTTTTTCTTGTTAACATCGTCGCTCATTGGTGTCATAGTCATTTCCTGAAAATGATCATAAACTGGGTTTCGAAAAATGTTCACAACGGGAAACAGAAGAGGAAAAGATTTTCATGGATAATAAGAAAGAAAGGTAGGACATGCTCCACCAAACTGTGATGGTCTACTATAAGAGAATTTGTAGGCGCTAAAAGGATGATACATATATTCCTGGACCAAGCGGAGGCAAGTGGAATGACCCGCCATTAGCAGTGCATGAGCCATTTATAGGCGCGAAAGGCCACGCCTATGTACGTCATGCCTCATTTGGTTACAGTATGGGCGACATGAGCCGCCAATACGGTAGGGGATTAGGAAAATAGGAGACGTAGAAGCAGGATGCATAGATATATAAAGGTAACACTTCATCAAATGTCCGAGCCTAAACGAGAGTTGGGATTTCGCAAATTTTCGCTTCACTGTTTCCAACCGCAACCTGTCTGTGAAGTTGGAGCAGCTGGTTGATATAGAATGATTCCTCTGTTCATGCTCTCAATTCACATCATCTGGGACCGGATAAACATTCAATATACAGCGCGTTTCATTATTATGGGACGGCCTGGAATTTTTTTGTAACACTTCTCCTGTTAATTATGGAGCCTTTCTATCATAATTATTGTAAACAGCATGGATATTAATCCCTATAGTCATCTTTCTAGATTAGAAAAGCCCCTCAGCTTTTTAGAACACAAATTTTTGTTTTTAGACTGTTTCATAATTTAAGATAGCAGGGTTCCTCAGCTTCATTGCAGTTGCTGATAATAGATAAAGAAACTGTTGTGCGACGAGAAGCGTGATTTTTTCTCCTTATCCGCGGCGATTCAGGGTTATCAACCTTTCATCAGGCAAGTATAAAAATATAACATCAATGCACATCAAATTGAGCAGTGTTCGAAGTGTTCAAGAGAGTGAGAACACACAAGTGGGTGGAGCTGGGAGGATATTCTTTCATAATTATAGGACACCCTAGGTAATCCAACCATCAAGTTTATTGTTCATACCGCCAAAATAAGGGCACACCGCCACTTTCGGTAATCGTATACAGATTGTATAATATCTTACTTTGGAGCTTTTGAAGGACTTCTGATTTGGTTCGGTAGCGCTCCTCTAGCACAACACGATTCAACACTTCCACAGCCTAAAAGGGCTATCGCCCGCGTAGACTCGACGTCAGAGTGTATCCTGAAGGATTCCGATGAGGTTTCTCATTATTAATACAGGCTGGCGATTCCAACACAGTCACGCCTTGTCTGATCGAGAACGTATTTTAGGACTGACTCACGTGGACCCTCGCCTTGTCTAGCTTGCATTTGAAGGTGCTGTTGACATTCGGTCAGAAATGTGAGAAAACACTGCGCCAGCCTTTTATGGCACCTAATAGAATCTATTCGAGTGGAAATGAAGGAGAACTCATGCTTCCAAAACCAATGTAAGCGATACTCCAGCGAAGTTCCATTTAGAGGAATTTCTCCGTTTTTTCCTGGAGTTACGCCAGCAGCACGTTCTTGCACACTATCCACACTGAGTGAACTTCTTCTGGCTCGAAGACACTCTACAGGAAGGAATTGGCTACTTCTTCTTTTCGAGAAGGATCCGCCATATGACACCTGCCAGGCAGGTGAACCCTCGTATTCTCAGTTTGACTACCCGTGGTTTCAGCACGAATTCTCGCGACTTGTGTGTCTGCAGCTGCGAGCCAGAAATTCTTTGGGAGAAGGAGTGTATCCTCTGTTTCCGAGTGTGATTTAAAGGCAGTGGTCACGATCAAAAACGTTATCTAAAAAACTACAAAAATAAGCTTAGATTTGAAACAGCTCAAAAACTATGAAGGTAGCGCGGTGAAAAACGGGCTAGAATTAGAGTTCTTAAGACCCTAAATTTCCAGTTCGTGCACAGGTGCACAGAAAGATCACAGTCTCATGCCAAGCATTCAAAAATCATCGACACTCAGAGGAAGAAATAAATGCAAATTTACCTCATAAAACAGTTGAACAATGAAAGCAAGCACTTCAACCAATGTTTTTGACTAAATGTGTACATAAATCCAAAAGCTCATTGATTGAAATTCATTTTCAAGCCAGCTGATGTTCTTGATATTGGAGATCATCGATGCCGATGATGTGGAGTGAGCTCGTCCACCATCAAAAGACAAGAAAGTTCAAGTTTCAAATTTGGCCCGGAACAGCTATTTTTTCGCAATTTTTTCTTATAAGTTCTACTACTCTATACCCAGAAAAGGGTTTGGAGAGGAAAAGAAGACGAGCGTATTCGAGCGCGACCACTGCCTTTAATCCCGTTCACCGCGCGCGTTTGCGCGTGTACGCTGCGTATCCTTCTCCCCACACTTTCTCGCTGTCTCTACCCTAGCTCCGCACAAGCGCGCGTGGGAACAGAGTAAATCTGGCACGGAACCAGAGGATACGTCATTTTCACATGAGTAGTTTTTGAAAGCGGCATCAGCTGAGGTTTCCATCGGAAATTGTCAGATCAGAAATAGAATCCAAGTTCATAATCCAAGTACAGTCGGCACAGATCGCACTAATAGTTCCCGTTCCCCTCTGACAGTTGACGCAGACACGGCTCATCCATTTCATGCGCACCGTATCAGAGCAATCCTATCCGTCTGTAGACCTGTTTGGTCGAATTTTGGGAAGGTTTGAATATTGAGCGAACTCTTCCTTTGGATCGTTACGGAAAGCGAACGAAAGTTCCCAAATTGATCCCGGTTTCAGATCGCCTTTAAAAGGCTACTGATGTGCACCGGATGTTGGGGATTGTCGAAACTGAAGGAGTTTAAGATCCAATTCTCGCTAATACAATGCGCTTCAAAAGTATAGACGCATCCCAGTAAAATTCGGTAACCTGGTTCTCAGCGAATTCACCGCAGGAGCCATAGCTACCTACAATTGAAATCGTCATGAAACCCTAGTGTGCAAAATTTCATGGCAGGAAGTGGAACAAAGGCTTTGTTTTAATGTTTAACCCTAGATTCGGCCGTTTTGAAACATTGAGAAAAGAGAATAAGCACAGTTTTAGTCGATGGAGCTTCCTGGCTCAGGCTTAGAGTGACTAGGGATATGTAGGTGTTCACAACTCAAATTTCAAAGCCTCGACATGCCCTATCGAGTCGAATCATGCAAGGATGTATGAAGTTTTTTGCACTGGTATGACCATCCTGAAAATCTCTGAGCGATTCCGCATTTTCCTGAGGTTGGGGGGCGCGATTCTGCATTATTCTGACTTCTGAGGGAGTAAAGCAAACTTCGAAACATCAAAGAAACCGTTTACTCAAGAAGTTCATGGTCCTGATCGATCTCTTTCCAACTCGATCAGTGGCGTTCGGACAATTTTTTTTGGCTTCTGACATGAGGAACGCGGTCTGAAGTTTCAAAAAGCGGAAAAAAGCTTTGTTACTCATTGACTCCGACCTGCAGTACGCTCTACCAATCCACAAAACCAGTGGAAGTTCTGAACGCGAAGATTATGACGACAGATTTGACAAAATCGGCTCTAGTTCCACAGACATCCTGAACCTTTTTCAATCGCAATCAATATTTGAAAATATTTGAGGTTAAGATAAGCTTCTGCTTCCCGCAAAGAATCTCATCTCACCGACAAAAATCATCTGAAAGCTTAATAACCCCTAAAAGTTCTTCAGGTTGATCTGAGATGATAGTGTCGGAAGGGCGTCTTCTTTGAATCGCTGGAAGAGTTTCCATGTAAATGAAGAGTGTCAAAGTCTAGAATCCGCATCAGCTATTCTAAGATTGGATTTCAACCTGCTCCCACTAAAAGGAATTCCTTTGAAACAACATTTTACGAGCTTTCAGTAAATGCTCAAGCTGAAAATAGACATGCGTGAATTCACAATGAAGTTTGACGTTCCAGTCTTCTTGTAAATGTGCATGGAATCGAGCCAAAGTCAATCTTCATTCCTTTATCGATGTTCATTTTAGCTAGTCTGACATCCTTCAAGAAACCGAAAACCTCCCAGTGGCATATGGGCTATGCATCAGAGTGCAATTGTTTGACGTGAAGATCTGTGATTGTATTCTGGCAGTAGTAATAAGTCGACTGACACTGCGATCAAAGACGCCGTTCGATTTGCATCCGCTGAATGCGATTAATTAGATTCAGCGGCGGGAGTGCGCGCGGCGGAGTGGATTTACAGAAGGGATTTATGGTGGCTTTTGTAGTCCTAAGAGAGCCGACTGACGCGGGAAATACGGTCAGGACACGCGCTACGAGAACTTCTTAGGACAAGATTAGTAGGAAATCCACAATGCAAATGTATGCGAGGACATGTTGGTGCTTTGCTGGAGAGTCCGCAGCATACTTGTTTTAGTTTCTATGAACAATCGAACTCCCAGTAATGCTGTTCCCACATTTCAGTTCTGCCGCACATTTTTTCTGAGGTGGAATCTAAGTAAAAACCTTTCAAATCAAGCTTCTGGCTTAAGGACGCTTTGACATTGTCATATTGTCAGGGGATAACTTTCTATAAAAACGAAAAATTTCAGAAAATGATTTGGGGCAAGATGATCTGAAGTTATGTGAAGCTGGGAAATGCAGTGAAATAACCGAAATCAGGATTTGGGGGACGAGCATCGACCAACTATTGAAAAAAGCGAGAGATGGGGATGGGTTCTAGAGCTTTTCAGAAAACTGGTCTAGCAAATATGGATATGGAAGTATGGATTGACGCGCCCAACTTGACCTGCAATACTCGCGCTAGGTTTTGTAAAAACGGGGAACGTTTGTCAAACTTGGCGAAAAAACGTGCGATGCTCGTAACTTTTTTGAACGAAGACTTTTTGAAACCTACCTCTAACTCTTTTATGAGGCAAGTAAACGGTGTGCGACCTCGTCGCATGCTATATACGGCATAGCTCTAAGCTGAAGCGCCGGAGCATATAAGCTGGTCGCACCTTATTGCGTCGATTGCGTCAGCAGGTGTTTGCCGTTGCGCCGCTAATGAAAAGGTTTCGTATGGGATTAGGATCATCCATTACAAAAGCGCACCGACGATGAGGTCACGTAGGCTGGCTCCCTAGATTGATGACTGCGGCTTTCGAGCACCGGAAACGTGCTGTGAAAGCTGGAAGAGGGTTGGAGTGGATCGGTAGGCTTTTGGGAAGAGGATCTTATGTCTTAGTGTGCAAGCAGAGTAGCACAAACGAGACCTTAAAAACCTGCATGTGGTACCAAAACTCGAGTGTGAAAAACTGGTTGCCCCATCTTGACAGAAAACCACGAACATTTTCTGGGTACATCAAAAAACGGAAAAGTGTAGAGCAAACTTGCTCTTACATGGCGTGGCTGCGCGTACGCGCCCAAAACCATGCCCGATTGTTCGCTATTTTTGCAGGTGTGTATGCCTACGAGGTTGTGATATAAAACAAACAGACCACACAAAACTCTCATACTTTGGAAAAAGTCTTGTTTTGATTCCCCCGAGCCTTCAACTTTCTTTGTTTACGCCTATCTTGGTGTGTTATGTGTAACAAACGAACGTCGGGAATCGGAACATCTAATATGGTTTGGCGCCCTGAGCTCCTTCCGTTTTTCTATTCCTGGAAATCTCTAAAATGAGAAGTACACCCGATTGAATGCGAGGATCTCTCTGGATAAAGAATCATGAAGAAGGATGACCTAAAATTGTCGTGGATCTTCAGTTTCTCACGCTAGACCGCGAGAACGCATCTTCAGACCACTAAGTGGTCTTCACAGGGCTATTGTATTATGGATGCGAGGTCTCAAGCTTTGCCAGCTATCTTCGATTGGTTCAAACATTAGATTGAAAAAAAACAAATGTGAATTTTTCTTCTGGCTTTTAAGGCAGTGTTCACGACAAAAACCACTTGCTTTTCTTGGGTGAAAGAGAAAGTTTTGAATCTGGTCGTACAAGTACTAGAGGAAAAACGAGAAAGTTTGCTCAAAAACGGCCAGAATTAGGTCTCCGATTCTCATAGGTTAAGTTCAAGGTGGACGAGTTGAGAGACAAGTAGTGAGATTTGGACGAGTTTTCAAGATACGCGGATCAGCTGATGGTCTTTAATCTACATTGGAGAGATTGAAGATGTTTTCTGAACTGCAATTTCGGTCGGAAGTAACTGAGAAAAGTAAACATTGGATTCCAGAAAAAAAAAAGAATTCAGACAAGTCGGGTCCTAAGTGTTTCCGTTAGAGTTTCGAACGAAAACACCACCAAAAGCAGAAGTCCTTAAAAAAGAAATAGAATAGAAATTTAGTTCGAGGAGATAACGAGGCTAAGATGCTTAAAAATTACTCAAAAAGGCAAAACAAGAAGGAAAACTTACCTGACAGTCCGCGCTTTTCAAAAAACAGACGGACAACTTGTACTGCCTAAATTTTATATCAACTTAACATTAAATTTGAGGTAAGATATCTTCTGTTTCCAAAGATTCAGGAGCTTACTATACGTAGCATCCTCATGCACGTTGTAATTACATGCATTCGGCAGTATTCAACCTCTGCCCCAAGTTTCGGAAAATTTCGCAACAACAGGGACGAGTCGCTCCGCTACCAAAATTCCCCGAAGAAGCACGGCATTGATGGATGATCTCTGCGGAACTCTTTGGCAATTTGCCATCGAAATCATCCACTGGTTCACATCTTCGTCAGAAAAGGAAGCGGGGCGGGCATAGCAGACCTAATTGGCTAACAAAATTGCAACTTCGCGATCGCTTCTCTCGGATTCAAGCTCTTTTCTACCGCTTTCTTCGACACTGACCCATCAGCAGCAGTTAGCATAGTTTTCTACACTAAAAATTTAAAAACAAAACCAATCGTGTACACTGTCTTCAACACTAGTGATTCGAACCGCGACATCGTCACTGTCTAAGCATCGTCAACAAGCATTCGGATATGCTCACTCTTTAATGTTTATTAGCGTTCGACTACTATAAGTTACTGCGATTATTGCAACGATGGTGGTTGTGTAGGTGTGAATGGAAGGTCGAGAGGATAAAAGCTGGATTTGGCGCCTGGCCAGAGTCAAGTGCCATTCAGACCCATCATCATCTAGTAATTCCGCACTTCACTTGTAACTGTGAATTGTCGCTGTTCGCAGCAAGAAGGTCGCCTGAGCATCTGCGCAGCACTCTTGGAGTATGTAGTGGGTGGTTCTTGAGAGGATCACGGGAATCGGCTAGGATTTTATGGACATCCACAATATCTGAGCTATACTAGCGTCGACGACTTACTACGTTTACTTCATAAAATCAATGATCATCGTTCCGAGAAGTTCGCGAAAACATGGAACCTCTGTCGTTTTATGCAGATTACTGATCGTGCTAGCATAAAGCCAACTGCCTAAACCCAACATGTTTGCCGTGAATTGATTCCGGGCGCCTAGCAAATTTTCCCAGTGTCAAAGGATTATTGTGAGAAATCGAAAATTTTCGCTTCAAGTTGCTCGCCAAAAACCAAACACGAAATACCCTCGAGTAAGGAAGATTCGAGAAAGTGGCAGTAGCGACGGAACGGCCCTCTGAATGCATTTTTGGTCGTCAGCCCCATATAACTGCAGTCGCTACATTTAAAATCGGTGACGCAACAATGGTGTCAATTAACAAACGAGATCTAATCAGGGTGAGCACCTGCAGTCGACCGAGTCCTGCTAACCTTCACATACTAATGTGACCTCATTATAGCGATCTCACAGTTCATACAGTTTTCGATACCAAACATTTTTATACCGATAAAGAGTAACGCGGACTGGCACTTTGCGTCAAGAAGTTCTGAGTGTGAGCTAAAATTCGCAATAACGACTGAGAGTCACAGTCCTATTTCCGTCAAAGAGAAAGAAAAGTTGAATCGGGTACTGGAATTTTTCGCGGAATAAAGTTCGAAAATCACAAGAATAGTCGAGAGCACGAACTGTGTATCTATCTTACGTCGAGGATTTTTTTTTGGTTTGTGGAATGAGTACACCGAAAGGGAGGAGCCCCGGACAAAAGGGCCGAAACGCGAAGGGCGCCGCGGAGATCTACTATGTATTTTTATGTCGTCGCTGAAGCGTGGCGCGCGTAGCATTCAGTTGGTCAGAGGCTCCTCTCTTTTCGCATCCACAAGCTAAATTTTCTAGTCGAGCTGAAAACTGGAATTTTCGCGAGTGCTGGTTACAACTTCAATGAAATCTAAAAGGGTTTTTCAACTCAACGCGCAATCTTTGCAAACCCAAGCTATTTGCCGACAGCGGTCCCTCGGAACCTGGGTCAAGCAGCCCTTCGGACACAGTGCGCTCGTTGCTGCGAACCCGTCCACTTCCCCCCTCCAAACAATGACTGAATTCAAGCTAGACCCCGCCCACTTTGCTGGAGACAAATGCTAGTCAGAATTGCAATTGTTCAAATAGCGAATAATGGTTTTTGTAGTCTTTCAACGCCATACACCTTGCTCTAATGGGCTGTAGCTCAGCGGCTCGGTGAAAGAGACCCAGCAATAAAGTACATAGAAAACAGCAAAGCCGCTTATGTAGAGTAAAAAATAGAAAAAATAGGTCGTTAAAAAAAGTGGTGAAGAAAGGCAATTTTTCCGGTCTCTGCGTCCTTAATTTCAACTTCTGCAAGGCGGCAGTCGATCAGAAGCTGCATCTACTGAATGGTTATCGAGAACTACTTTAGTTGGTTTTTTTTCAATTTTTTTTGAAAGTTTTTCACCTAACCGTGTGGTGTTTGAACACTTGCCATTTGGGCGAGCATTCAATTCGCCAGTGGAACAACTGGTGGTTGTGTGAGAAACATTCTGTGGTGAAGTTGAATCCAATCCAAGAAAAAACGAATTGAAAAAATCAGGCGACGCCGAAGTGCTTCCGATTTCCTAGACGAAAATAGTTTTCATCGTGGACACTGCATTCAAGAGCAGTTAAAGGGACATACTTCAATCCATGGAAATAAATGTTTGTGTCGTAAATTTCATTCCTCGCGTGTGGTATCCCCCAGCCCAAAGTTATTCTCGCACTCTTTTCTTCCGTCTTCTTCAAAACAATTGTTTTGGCATTTTACGGGTAGGTCCAGAAGAAACTGTCTCCTTTTCTCCAAAAACCGAGCTGGTGGGTCACGTCTAAATAAAGCTATTTATTTATTACATTTTACAATTTGGGATTATAGAATGCTCCGATTTTCTTCCAATTACGGCTCAAAATGTCCTCGAAGGACTTCTTCACCATGCAATTTTTCGGCAGTGTTCCCAAGACGTACATATGTATATCAAAGGTTTGGAGCTTGCACGAAATCGTGGAAGTTGAGTTTTACGCTGACATTGCAAGGCCAAATTCCGTTTTTGACTTCAGTGCCTTAGGACGCCAAGAAGGATGAGAGAAGGTGGTAATCGATTCATCTGAACTTTTGGGAGTAATTTGTAAAATAAGGGGGGAATTGATCTATCACTATTGAAAATTTCATCAAGAGTCTTGTTTGGCGGTGTTCCAAAGAGCAGCCTCGCCCCCCGTAGAGGCGTGAAATCCTCAGTGTGTGATTGAATGATGACACGTCTCGGACGGATCAGCTCAGCGGGGCGGTTACGGTAATGGGAATGGCTTTTTAATGAACGCGCCGCGGCGTCTGTGCCCCGTTCTCGTCGATCATGAAATTGCCTGCCATTTCAATTATGGGGATGAAAATATTGGTTAGCTTCTCAGATTCTCTTTGTCCTAATCGTCTTTGTTTTGCTTCCTTGGCAAACGGGAAGCATCTCATCTTTCTTTGAGGACATCGTCCGCTCAGAAAATCTTGCTCCGTTTGACTTTTTTTGCTCTTCGCGGAAACTAGGAGAAATGTCTGAAAGACTCTAAATGCATTCAAATTCTGTGTGTTTGCCAACACATATCAATGTATATATTCATCATTTGTTAAAATGCTTAATGAGGTGCGTCGAGACAAAGAAAGATCACTATGTATGACTAACAAATCAATCAATCGCAGTAGATAACAAGGAAGCACTATACTAAAAAGGAAGCAAGGGGAGCCTCCTGGTCACTCATATCTGAAAAGTTCATTGTACTCTTCCTAAAGAACGAGTTACACTTTCAACCCTATTCCGACAAGATATCGTGAACTACATGGGGTGGTAGTAATCCGTATGGTAGCAGTGAGTTAACCGTCGCTGAGCGGGTGGTTATTAGAGTGTTGTCCGTTTATTCGAATAATATTTGAGTATTCTAATATTCAAAGAAGTAGATTATTCGGGTTATCCGAGTAATCGAATTTTCAAAAAAGGTATATTCGCTTATTCGAATAATCGAATATTCAAAGAAGCGTAATATCCGCTTGTTCGAATAACCGAAAACTCAAAGAATTTAAATATTTAGTTTATTCGAACAATCGAATATTGAGCATGAATAATTTGAATATTCAACAAGATCGCACCCCATTCTGCACTGATTCTCATCGCGGCAAAGATCGATATTCCGTCTGTTTTCCTGTTCTATGGAGTTGGGTCCCGAACGGATTCGCCTGACTACAGTGCACCATTGTTATTTCAATTTGGGCCGGTTTTAGGTCATTTGTTTCTCTATTCTTGCTCTTTTTCTTACCATTATTTTTTATCCTTTTTTTTGCTCTTGCTCATTTCTGACGACTTCCTTATGTGCTCTTGCAGCTTAGCTCTGGTACATTCCTTGTGACCTGTCAATTTCGATTATCACCAGCAGTGGAGCGGTGGGCTTCGGTGAAATATAACTAGTGATAAGGAGGCTTCGACGAAAAAGCTACCGCACCGCGCTGTGATAACCTAAAACATGAGTTCACTTGGAGTGAAACAGAGTCAACTCACTGTCTTGTTTTTGAATGGTTTGGGTGGTTGATGGCCCTAAAACGTGTTAATCTGTGATTCAGGTCGAGATTTTCATTCAATCCGGGGCCATCGACCACCCACATCATTTCAGTCGTCTTTATTCCGTATCTCCGATCAGTTTGAAAGAAGTTTCTGCTGAATATTCGAATAACCGAGTATCCAAAGAAGTGGATTATTCGTTTATTCAAATATTCAAAACAGTGGAGTATTAGTTTATTCGAAAAACCGAATATTCAATGAAATGGGATATTAGTTTCTTCTAATATTCGAATATTCAAAGAAGTGGATTATTAGAATTATCGTTTATTCGAAAATTCAAAAAAAAATTTTCGTTCCAACTCTAGTGGTTATCACGGGGTCAGTGAAAAGCAATTCGCCTGCTTGTTTGGCAGTAAATAATGTATGAGGAAGGTTTATTCTCCGACGCTACCCAGGCAGTGGGGAAATACAAAAAGCTCGGCTTAGAAACTGCTACCCCTGTTTTGAAATGAAAATCTGCGTTAACACAACTCTTTTTCTAGTTTTGTTTTCTCTTAAACACTTCTAAATGTCTTTTTCTCGTCCCATGTAGAACCAAAGGTTACCAAGCTGAATATTAATAATGTATCACCAAGTTTTTGTTTGCAACTCAAGAGAGGAAAGGTGTACTTTAGACTTATTAAGAGTTCTAATCCTGTCCTATACAGATAGAATAGTTCAGAATAGCAGCTGCAAGAAAATATACGATTTGTTATTCCTTCTGATTTGATATTGAGAAAATTTCATTTTCTCCTCCGATTTCCTATTCTCCACACCTCAGACGAAAACAGCCCACTTCCCGCCGGCCAAGTCGGGCTAGTCAACTTCGCGCGGCCCCAATTTCGTGAGCGTGACGCAGCGCCCCACTTCTCAAGGAGAGAGTTTCCCGCCTTCCCGCGGTGGGTCGGCGGGCAGTCGGCTATTCCTGGGGGTCATCGAACATGCACTCGTCGATTCCCACTTTGATATCATCATTGCACCACCCACTATGTACATAGAGTGGAGCCAGTGAACGATTGCTAATTGTAAGCAGAGAACGCTGTTTTGAGACACTTTCCAAAACCCTCTCTGTGTGCGACGCTTGTTTTAGGCAGGTGAGCCACTTCCGTTGATGGCATCTGCAGATGAAAAGAATGCAAGAGCCCATGAGGGTAGCAAGCATCCCCGTGTAAACTATTCCTTACCTGTGAAGAGCAATTAAAGATGAAGTACCCAGGAGCGAATTTTTTAGGTTTTGTTCCAAAAGACGTCAACTTAAAGGCACAGTACCCCCTCAGATGTGAATTTTGAGATTTTCATGTAATCAGGTAAAAGACCCCTCCTGTATAACACCTGCCGAATGCGTGATCTCAATCCCTCAGAATAAGCGGGTATAGGCGACCACCACGGGCCACAACCCTTTCCTGATTTCCGAACTCATACTCATTAGCGGCTAGGAGAATGGATGAATTTAAGAAGCGCCTTCGCTCTTCACTCCATCGCCGTTCTATCTCCTCATCCTGTTTTGCTCTTGTGCAGTGATTGCGAATGAAGAAGAATACAGCCTGAGACAACTCGTCCACAAATAATTCGCTTCAAAATACAGGCATTTTCAAGGAGCCATATCTCCGTTCGTAGAGGGTCTAGGACGATCTCAGAGATACCATTGTGATCAGACTGTGACAGTCTCCTAGACAAGGATGAAACCTGAAAAATAATTTCTTGAGTGTCCTGTGCCTTTGAAGGGTGATTTTTAAATGCCGCACACTGCTTTCAGATTGTTTTCTGACAGTCACCGGATTCGCCGTAAGGCGCTTGCAGAGGGGCCGCAGACTGCCTGTTCACCGTGTATGGTTTCCGTTTTCAATCTAGTCTGACGCATGGACCAGGCGGCTGGCCGTGCGGGGTTGGCGGCCTCAATGGAGAATGCAGTTCCGATTCGCGCGGCATGATCTACCGCCGCAGCCTCGTCCATTCATCAGACTAGAATTATTGTGCGCACTCTAGGGACGGGCAGTCAACGAAACGGCGCTGCCGACTCAGAACTTTGCAGACATGTTACGAACACCTTAGCAGAAATGTTACGCTAGTCTTAGGTAGCATGTTGCTATAGCTGCGGAAAGCTGTCCCTATGCGCGACAGATAGCTGTCTAGAAAGTTGAAGGAAAGCTGTTATGCTTGCGTGCTGAACGTGTCGGTAGGAGCCTCGCTATACTTCCGTGTTTCGCTGCCTGGCGCTCGTGTCAGATTTTTCGTCCGTCAGATTACGATACTGACAGATTTCCAACAACGCTGAAACCAATGGCAAGCAAAACACTAAAGCACAACGAGATTGTAACATGTACTCAAGACGTGAACTCTTGCTCGGAGTAAGCTTCCTTAACTTATGCGACTCGGACTCGATCAGGTTACAAGTCTGTAGCATTTGATTTTAACGTGCTCCTTCATGTAGTTATCAAAAATTTGGTAATATAAAGGCCCTGTCCTATGTCAAAACCTTATACTCCCCCCGCTTCATTCCTCACAATACCCGCACAAGATCGTTAATGATCTTCGAATCCTGGCATACATGAAGTTGTTATGTTGTTTTCATGCACTGGAATGCATTCTCATTGCTGGAGAAAAGTCATGTACACTGAATCGAGCGGCGGCCAGGTGGTACGCCGCGTGCGACGGTAAGCATGCGTTGAGTGTCGCGTGGCGGCGTAAAGAAACGAACGTCCATCAGTAACTTGAGAACGATTTCTTTTGCCGCCTGATTTCTGTGAGCGTGGTAGGTTCTAATTAAGATCACTATGAATTCTATATTTTTGGGTTATATACAGTAGGATGGAACGTCCTAGCATCCAAAGACGGTTCTTATGCTAAAATGCAGTCACATTATTTGTGTTGACTACACCATGCAACGATGAATCGATGGTGGTACGCCGCGACGCAGCACGCGTCGCGTGTCCTCGCCGTGCGCGGCGTACCACATTTCCTGCACCCCAGTGAATCTAGTGGTGAAGATGAACGTTTCTTGGCGGTTGATTGCGGAACGACAGGAAATTCGACTATAAGTAAATGTATTTCGGCCATGGTGCCTATTCCTCAAGCTTTCTGTTATGACCCTGATTTCGAAGAGTGGAAAACATTGGATAAGGAAACGCCTAGCTTTTCGCCAGGATAGTTCTCGAATTGAGGCTTTCAAAACATTTGGTAAAATGAAATTTTGTTTTGTGGACGAAACAGTGATCCATTAAAGGCATGCAGGAGTAACCTCGCCGAAAAAGTCTTTCATGACAGGTTTGTAAGAAAAGCGCCTGGACGTAGAAGATAGAAACAGCAATGGCAATAAAAAAAAAACACATGCGGAGCGGTTTTCACCAGAGCGGTTTTTCAACACTACCCCCACCATTTACTATCATTGCCTTTAGTACCGTTTCCAAAGGCGATGTTTACGATGAGCTTCGTCTGCAAGTTCTTCAGATGGAACTAGCATCATGTGTATCTAAAATCACGAATAGGCAACATAAAAAGGCTAGAACGGACCGGCTTCGATATTACGGAGTTGAGAAAACCCGCACTCACGTCGCAATTTTGTCTGCTCAAGGGTTTCAACCTTTTAGAGAGGATAAGGGAACGTTTGACACGGAGGTCGGCTTTATAGAATCCCCGAGTGTGCGATCCGTGGCGAAAACCGGAGGACGGGGCGCTATATCAGTATCCAATACACTTCCAGCTAAAACGCCTGCTTCCACTCTGATAGCCCAGCGACCCTACCTAAAGCAGTCCGTAGAATGAGGTTGTGATCTACAAAACTAATGTTGAAACTGAACTGATCTACAAAACACTTCGAAAATCACAGTAGCGACGTCTACTAATGCAGATAAGCTTCAAAAACGATTTTCGCGCAAAATTTGAATTCAGTTTAGTGTGCTCAGAATGACTTTTCTTTAGAAATTGAGGTTTTTAATGGACCATTTCGGCATTTCACTAGAGGCCAAGCCACTCAAAAACATGAAGAATTAGTATACGGTTTTCTGTGCGTACGATGCCCTTGAATCATTTTGATTACTTAACGGACAGTTTGCTATGAGCAAGGTGGAGTAAGAGTCCAATGCCTGGCGTATTTCAGGAGCAATTTTCCGAATTCAACATTGTCTCAGATGAAGTTGTCATTTGAACGTCTTTTATCATCATCGAAAATTATCCTGATTTTGCTCGGACTCTAACCACAGAATTTCATTTTCTGACATTCCGACCAAATTAAAACATATTCCAACCAACAGAAACCCACGGACAGGGTTCACGGAAATTTCTAAATCGAGATTACTTGCTAAAGCAGCTACTCAGAAACTCAACATGTCCGACCGCAGATTTCTGTCGGGTCGAACCCCTTTCCGTTTTCGCCCCTCACTTCGTCCAACTGAGACGACGTGGGGGAGAAATAAAATTTATCTCACTTGGGACTACGTGGAGGAACAATGCTAAAGGGTCCGACCCGACAGAAATCTGGGGATGGACCCCGTTCGAGCTGGGGTTGGACCCGGCGAATGTCTGAGTACCTGACCTTCGCGTAGAGCTGAATATGCAAAACCTTGGGAGACGCGCACCAGAAGTAAACCAAATGCTATAATCTCACCGCGCCTTAGTATAGAGAGCGAATATAAACATTTTAAAATATTAAGATCTAGACTGCACAGTATGTTCAAATATGGATATGAAAAGTTACTCGTTTTTACGAGAGACGACAGTGATCAAGAGATACGTGAAAAATGCGCTTCCGAATGCTATATGATACATTGCTAGACAACGCTGAAGATAACCTATTTAAAGAAGCGCGGAAACTTATTCCTCAGCTAAAGTACTGTTTTAGAGTTCCATCGCAGCGCTGCGCGATGAGATGTTTTCTGTGGGCATAGATCGATAACGCGCCGCTTGTGGATTTGCATATGAATCATGAAATTGCGCCGCGGTGGAACTCTAAAAACCCCCTAAGGCGTCGTTTATACTCCCGCCGCCGGCACAGTGCATTTCTGCATTATTGATCACGCGGCGCGGCAAGATCAATATCATAGAATAGCACTTCGCCGCGCCGTTCGGCGGCGGAACTATAAGCGACGGCTAAGGGGCCAATTAGAGTCCCGCCGGTGAAGGCGCGGCAGCATGTAATAGAGGAGTATCGATCATGTGGCGCCGCACGATCGATTCTCCTTCATTGCATGCTGCCGCGCCTTCCAGCGGCGGGACTCTAATCGGCCCCTAATAGATTCTAGCTAAAAATCAACGCGCGTCTTGTACCTATTGAGATCAAAAACTTGTCATTGGGCGTATTTGCTTTTTCTGGGACACGATTGACTTTTTCCTTGTTTTTTTTTCTCACTTACTTGAACGAATTGAGAATTTGTGCCTGCCGGGGTTATCATACATGTTACATCGGCCAGACTATAGCATAAAAAAGTACCACTCAGGTTGGCCCCTGCCTTGAACGAGGCGAAGCTATAGGGAAAGACAAGAAACCGCATATTAGATGTCATTGCAACTGTGAAAAAATGATTGTAAAAATCACGAGAACGTTCGCGCGAAATCGATTGAGCGAGCGGGCGAAAATTCGAAAATGCCTGCTTAAAAATGCCGTAATATGTTTGATGACTGACGGTACCATGTTTGCTCGCTCCCTGACTGCCCCGGCTATCGCTCACCTGAAAAACCCGCAGCGGAAGAATGTTTGTAAGCTGTGCGAGACGAGATAACATGTCGGAAACATGCTGAGGTCATTTTATGCTGCTCGCATGGTGTTCCAAAACTTCTGAATAAAGATACCACGGGATGTGTACTGTCTGTATCCGAGTTGTTGCCTGCCATTATAATGATCCGGGATATCAAATTGCTTCTTTTGGTCTTGAAAATTTTCAGCGGACTGTTATGAATTCAAGATTTAAAAAGGATTGCGGATGCAATCATCGCTTTTTACATGACTTGATGTAGTGGTTCTGCAGCTTTACGTGACAGACACTCATCACTGAAGTTCAGCGCTGATCCTTTATAGAGATGTAGCTAGTTTGCGGCTTATAGTTAGATGTGGCTGAATTGTTGTCAACTAAGACCGAATTTTCCGATGTTACGTATTCTCTGTCCCTAACAACTTAGCTTCAGGCCCAACTACCGAAAAGGCCGAATTTAGATTGATCAACATAGTTTTAAAGGCAGCGTTCGCGTTGGAACAAGTTTTTCGTTTTGGGTTCCTCTGAGAAAATCGAGCAGGAAAGAACGATGGAAATGAATCTCGCGTAGAACTGCCAACCCATCCGATCATCCCGCCTACATCGTGGAAGGGTCCATTCGAAGGAGGTCGCCGGGGTTTTATACGCTTCATCTTGAACGAATGTAACGTCCAATCATGTGCACTTTGTATTTTTTAGTGAAAAAAAAACACAAAATAGAGTCAGTCACCTAAGATTGAGTTATCAATTTGAGAGTATTTGTATTGACGGTAAGGAACTGTTCATGAAAGGGATCGCACGTTTGCGTTGCTCAATACAGCTCAAATACCATACCTCTGAGTTGTTTTTGTCGCATCCAACTGCGCGAATGTTCTCGCTGAAGCCGAACGACAACATTAACACTGCTCTTTCAACAACTTGCGAGTGTGTATGCTGCCTCTGGAATAGTAGAAGTAATAAAGCTTTTCTACTAGATTTCAAGCCGGACGGAGGGAGAAGCTGAGCTGTGGATCAAATCTGAACCTCATCGTCCACAGTTACATTCCGCAGTAATCCACCGCTCCGCTGTCTAATCCGTCGAGTTCGAAAAATCGGAGTAAGACTTTTCGTACATCACGTATACATACTAACTAAACCCTTCCCAGGCTCCCACTCTCGTTTTTTTTTGACTAAAAAGCTATATCCATGCGTTTTTAATGTCATTCACATATCAGCAAGAAATCATGACGCGACAACGGCATGATCATTTTAGGTCTGAGAAATATGTGATAAAACTGAACATCCTACTAACTATATTTGGGTTGGTGTTTGTGTGTGTGTGTGTTAGTGTGTGTGTGTGTGTGGGTGTGTGTGTGTGTGTGTGTGTGTGTGTATGTTTGTGTGTGTGTGTGTGTGTGTGTATGTGTGTGTGTGTGTGTGTGTGTGTGTGTGTGTGTGTGTGTGTGTGTGTGTGTGTGTGTGTGTGTGTGTGTGTGTGTGTGTGTGTGTGTGTGTGTGTGTGTGTGTGTGAGAAAATGAACAGGAAATTAGTCATCGCCACCCGTCGTTAACAATTGAAACCCGGTTGTCACGCACACTGTCCACGCATGCAGCCTAGGTGACCTCCCGTGTCGAAGGGGGCAAACATTCTCTGCATATATTAGGATTCATGCGTGCCTATTGCTTCAGCTGTTCGTTCATAATCACTTTCTAAAGAGACAGCTTTCTGCGATGAGCTCAAGAACTGAGCAGGACATCAATCTAAACCGAAATCTTCACCAGTCCATGGAGAAGTGTGTCTTAACTTCCTCCGTAGATTCTCTTCTTTCGAATCTGTGTCTGACTGTAAAGGGTTATGCATTGCATTGCGAAAGCTCCCAGCGTGAGCTTTATTGAGCACAGTGTAAGTGATTTCTGTGAAAAGTTACAGTAGCGCGCAAGTCTTTTTTTTTGCAAAACAAGCTTTTTGTGACGTATTCTGCTCACGAAACTCTGAGAAATATTGCCGCGGCTCCGCCGAAACTCCTTCGGCTTGGCGCTGAGAAATATTGCCGCGACTCCGCCGAAACTCCTTCGGCTTAGCGCCTGCTGGAGGAGTCGCGGGGAGATGCAGGGCAGAACCGCTGACAATTCTTCATTGACCAAATCGCTGTAGGGTCGCGGAAGAGTCCTGAGGGAGTCGCAGTAGATTAGCGAAAGCTCGACCCACGGAGAAGTTGCGGAAAGGCCGCGGAAGAGTTAAGGGTCGCTGGGGAGTTGCGGGACAGTCCGGGATCGCGGTGGAGTCGCGGAGCAGTAGCGGAAATCGCTTCGAAATTGACGAAATGAATTTTAAAGGTAGTGTTCGTGTTCCTCTCAGTGCGGCAAATGTAGAGTCATTGCAACTTCGGTATCCTGTTAAAAAATGTGTATTTCCTTCTAAAATTCATGTCGACCACAGATCAGAGCATGAACGATTTCTGCTATCATGATCGTCCGACCAGTTCATAGTGAGGGATTATGTGGTGCAAATATTGCATTTCTCGATGCGTTTCTTGAGTTCAACATATTATTTTCTGACTTTATCGTGTAGAACTCAATGAAAACAATTCAGAAAATACTTCAAAATTGAAATCGGACCACATTGAAGCAAGTTATGGCGATGCAGCGCTTTTTATTTATTTATTTATTTAATACGCTACATAAGGTAGACATGGAAAAATAGGGCAGAATATACATAGACGAAAGGCAAAATGAAACATTACAACGCAAGAAAAATACTCGAAACTGCGTTTAAAAGATGGAAAAGAACGGGGCACATTCAAAAAGTTCAATTTCAAAGAGGCGAAAGCAGAGCCAGCTCTGCATGTGGAACTGTTCAATCGGAGGTTGGTTCTGGGAATCCCAAAAGAAATTTTCTTTGAGCTTTGTGAGCGCAAAAAACGCCTCGCATGCTTCTTCTGCAACAAATTGTGCGGTACAGTACGGGCTTGAAGGCATCGTTCGCGCTGGAAACCACTTCTCATTTTTTGGCTCAATTTCATGAATGAGCCCGAAAGACCACACCGGCAAACTTTGGCGCGTCAAAAACGTAGGGTTATGAGGTTGGAAGGGTTAAAAGATGAGGATCCGCCACCAGTTCTCACCAGCCATCTAGCACAAGAAACAAAAGCGCCATGTCAGGCTCAAGAGATGCTGTATTGCAAACTCTTATCTCCGAAAATCTTATCATCCAAATTTGCACAGTGGAAACTTTTAATTTTTAGTGATTTTGGTAGATTAAAGGCAAAATAAATTTTCTTACCAAGGAGGTTTAAAGCGTAAAACCACTTCAGACGTTCAGAAGAACTTATTGCACTGGACACACCGAATTCGACGGAGGGAGCGAAAAATCAACTTTTCAAAAGGGTTTTAAACGCGTTTATTTACCCAAAATCAGGAGTTTTTTGGGGTTTCTTTGCTATTATCGCTTACCTGAAGAGCTCACCTGCTCGAAAACATAGAAAAATAAGACACCGTCTTTTGCGCGTACGATGCCTTTAAGGCTGTTGAGCACAGCGAGGCACTGCTCTGCGACTCAAATAATCCTAAAGCACGCCCACAAGTACGCCGCAAAGCGGCGTGGGTGTGCACCTTGTGATGAAACAAAGGCTTAAAGACGCCGAAAAAATACTCCGCCAACGCGTAGCTACATAGATGCCTCACACGGAAACCAGATATGCCCAGGGTTTCGGAGGCATACAGTCTGATTTTGACACGAGAATTTACGTAAGTTACGGAAAGTTTAGCCTCAGTTGGTGAAATTTCAGCTACAGCGCCCGCATATTCTACGTAAATTCTCGCTACAGCACCCGCATATTCTACGCTTATTATCGTTCCAGCACTGGGTCGATCGACCCACCCAGTCTTGATCTGTACTAGAAAGGCGATCCCCGCTGCTATCGAGCGCATCGCCGTTTCTTCTCCACGGCCTGCAGCATCCCAGCGGCCAAAATTATCCCTAGCAAGGTCTTCCAGAGAGCGACACGGGGTCACCCTCCACGACCACCCACAGAGTGTCAAGTTATTCGTGGGTTGACTGGGCCAACACTGTTGAAACCGCATCCCTGCGCTCCGCGTAGCCAACGCGGGTTGAGATTGTATTCCAACACAGGCTGTCGCTAAATCCGTAGATTCTCGCTACAAAATTATAGCTAGAATATACGGGTTTAGCGTCAAAGAGATCAATGTTTCGAATTTAGCCTTCGTTTTTACGTAGAATACGCGCAGAATTTGCACCCTTGTAGCCTTGACACAAGAATATGCGGGTTTTAGCTATCGTAGTCAAAACCCGTAGTTTATCACTACATGGAATGGGGCGGTGTTTCAGGCCGCGCCCTCGGAGGCATCTAGCTACGCGTTGGCAGAGCATGTGAAATAGTATTATACTCTGTTTGTCTTGAATTGCACAAAACACGGTCCGCCAATAGTCCTCTAATTGGCCCGCTAGTACCGTAGTGTACTTCCACGACGCGTTCTCGGCAGACCCGGGTGTGCACCTGGTGTGCAGAGCAATCGATTCGTCAATGCCGTCACTCGGGTACCCACCATGCCACTCGGGTCTGCCGAGAACGCGTCGTGGACGTACACTACAGTACTAGCGGGCCAATTAGAGGACCATTGGCGGACCGTCTTCTGTGCAATTCAAGATAAACGGAGTATACTTTTTTCGTCAATTTTTTGTGCGGCAGAATACCCATTTGTGTGATGACGTGGACGGGGACCTGCACCCCCCCCTCCATCGTGACACCCAATGCTTCGATCCCCTCTGTGAAGATCAAAGATCACACCATGTGCATAACCCTGATACTCGCATATGAACTAGCACTCATAGATGTTTTCGACAGGCAAGCGCGATATTGGTTGCTCAAAAGCAGGTGATGTGGCATGTCTCCGAGAAGAATCTTTCGCGCTAGTACCGTGATGCTCCCGTGATCCGCGATAGTACCGTGTTCGTCCCCCCTAGTCCCACGATCCGCGTTCGTTCCGCGATAGTTACCCAATTGACTCATCCGTTGGCATTCTCGTTCGCGTTTCGTGATGGTATCGCGATCGTCGAGAGGTTTACCGCCCTAGTACTGTGGTGCACTCGCGATCCGCGATGGTACCTTGATCGTTTCCCCCCGGTTCCGCGCTCTCATGATGTGCAGATTTGTAAAGCTGCACGGAATACGGCAAGAGCAATACCTTATTGCTTCGTGCTGACCTAATAGGCAACACTCGCTCGGGTGAAACATTGAGAGGGCATGGATACGGTACGATCAGGGGTGGAGACTGGCAGGATCTTGCGACCGTCCCGCGATGGTTCCGGGCTCGGTTCATCGCGGTTCCGTGATGTAACAACCCGAATACATCAATTTATAGACAAGATTTGCCTTCAGGGTGAAGCTGGTAGAATCTCGCGATCGTTCCGTGATGGGCCCAAGCTCGACTCCTCGAGGTTCCGCTATAGAGCATCGTGGGAGCATCGATGAACGAACGCAGAACGCTCTCGGTTTGAGACTGGCAGAATCTCGCGATCGTTAGGCGATAGCCCCATGCTAGTATCCTCTCGGCGCCTACCAGAAACCGAGGGAATTCTATCCGTGAACGATCGCGGGGGAATCTCTCAGAATCTTCCTCCGTTTTAGAAGTTTCTTTGATAGTGCCCCTAATCGAAGGCGTATACTGCGCAAGGTCACCCATGGGCCTCAAATCACCCATGCGGCAAAACGAAAACTGCCCTAATGGCTAGGCCTTCTTGCAACTCCGCTCCTCTCAGGCACAAAGCGTCCATTGGCTGACGTTCTGAGTCAAATTTGGCTAATTTTCTTACACTTTCTCGGAATCAATTTTGAGAACAGTTTTAAGGTTCACTGCACGACTTCATTCATCAAAAGGAAGCCTAATGTCTTTGATACCAGCCCACATGTCGTATCGTCGATCACTGGTTGAGAGGTAGCCGCGACGCTGCTATGATTGCTTTATCATGAAAGTAGAGCAGTCGTTTGTAAGAAAACACAATGGCAGAAATGGATAGACGACCGCTCCGCTCCCAAGATAGGTATGCAAACCACGCTTCACCGAAATTTCATAAATTGCTTCACTGACAAACCATGGCAACAGTGAGAGAACAAAGTAGTTCTCAAGATATAATGCTACGCATCAATACCGCATCAAACGGTACGAATTTCAAGACCATTCACGCTTATCATACTGTGCTTATCTGTGCCAAATTCCGGTCCGCCATTGCGTGTCGACACGCTTCGCCGCCGCATGCTCTCGAGCCTGGAGAGTTTCCATCTAGGTGGGTTTTGGAAACTAGAAACTAAGAAAAATTGGAGAAAATTGTGTAGAAGAGCCATATCGAGACGGCTTTGGCGCTGGAAACTGACACGAGCGCGTGCGGCTGCAAAGCGTGTCGAGACGCAATTGCGGACCGGAATATGACCCAGATAAGCGCAGTAAATCCGACATTGGCGCACAGACAAACAGAAAAAGAATCACGACTCCAACAACGAGGCAGTTTAGAAAGGCATTCATTCCCTATGTTAAGACACACAAACCAGTAAAACGAAAGCGCCAAAGCGACGAATTGTGAAACAACGTGAGGACAGTAATCTCTAAATTACGCTACACCATCAGGGGAGAGGACAACTAACTCAACTTGCAAAATATCGTTGATTATAACCGGATATTGCAGTACATTAGAAGCAGTTGGAGAGGTGGCAATGATTTTCAAGAATTCTAAGTGAAAAAACCACATCCTATTGAAGGCTACGAATGTGTTATGATGTGTGGCGCTGCTGAGAAAGTCAAGCACCGAACGCGGTTCAGCGAATTACCCATTGTCCGCCCGAGATCTTTCCATCAACAATTCAAAATTCGACCCGACAAATCAGCAGTGATGTTTTTACGGCAAGTTCGCTATCACCTTTTTTGGAACCCCATCAATTGCAGAATTGCTCATAGAGATACTGAGACAGCTGGCAGTAGTCTAGGGCAGCCTTTGCGTCGACATGACGACTGATTTTGTCACCAAATGAAGCGAGAGTATTTCATTCACACAAAATCTTCAAACTAAAATAATGACAACTAAATAAAAGCACCCAGGCTCGCACAAAATAAGGGTACCATGACATCCTGCCTGACACGGTATAACAAAATGTGGCAGCTCCTGAACCATTAAAAATGCAGTCGCACCGATCGTCAACAGTTCTGAACCGATCTTCTTCTAAGCAAGCGAGGCACCGCGGCCTCCTTAACAACCATTGGATTTGTCCTACAGTAGGGGCAAACTTTTCCAAAATCTGAAACAAACGTTACTGAGTAGACAAAACTGAAAATTGGTGGAAACGAAAATTCATATAAGATTACTTGAAATTAGCCAGTTTTAGGGAAAGGTGTTTCTCTATGGAGCTCATATCCCCAATCAAGTTGTTTGCAGTATGAGAATGCTTACGAAGCAGTTGGTACACATAGCGTATTTGCAGTGGGCAAGCATAGTCCCACTCGTTCCGTCAATGCACATGAAGCACCTGTTCACCGACATGAAACAATTTAAGATTATCTTTAATTCTTTTGGCCAGCCCTGCAACGTAAAGTTGTGGTTTTCGGCCTTTCGTGATCGTCAGCTTATCAGCTAGGGTTAAGTAGAAAAATAATGCGGGAGGATAGGAATCACTCTTGTAAGCTGACCAGATTAAGTAAGTAGTGATGTCCGGGTCGTCGGTTAGCTTTGATCCATTTCTATAGCAGAGACAATGTGTCTCTTCAAATATCATGATGTTGGCCCGCTGGAAAATCTTCTCGCGCATCTGATCAACTGTTTTTGATTTCCGTGGTTCCAAAAACAGATCCTTCCAAGATCACTCACCAACGGTACTTTCGCCCAGTGAGAAGTTCACAAAATACGACGGACCAACTACGATGGGCGTGAACTTGAGGAACATTCGATCCATGACGAATTTCCCGGCACCGAACTAAACAAAGACTATTACATCTACTCTAATCTAGAAGCAAAAGAAGTGAGCAACCTGTGTCACAACGTCTGTGGCGGGAATCCAGGGATAAAATCGGTGAGGAGTGGTTCAGTGAAATGAAGTGGAAAAATCGAAAATAAATACATTGGAAATGGAGAGTACTTTTTGAGTCTCAATGCTTGGTCTCCGATTACTAGATCGGCTGCTCAGCTTTTTTCTCCCACCGGCCTCTTGCATGGCCTGCCTTCGCGCTCGGGAAAGAAAGTTTCAAAATCAATGAAGTCCTACCGCCGGGTGGAGAAGTGAAGAGACAATTTAAAGGCAGTGGTCGCGATCAAATATGCTTGTCATCCTTTTCTCTCTAAACCCTTCTCTGGGTCTCGAGTAGTCGGACCTGTAAGAAAAAATCGCGAAAACCCGCTGGTTTGGGCCAACTTTGAAGCCTGAACTTTCTTGCCTTTTGTTGGTGGACGAGCCCACTCGACATCATCGGCATGGATGACCTCTTATATCAAGAACATCAGCTAGCTTGAAATTGAATGTCAATCAATGAACTTTCGAATTTATGTACACATCTAGTCAAAAACAGTGACTGAAGTGATGCTTTCATTATTCAACTGTTTTTATTCGTTAAATTTGCATTTATTTCGTTCTCTGAATGTCGATGATTTTTGACTGCTCGGCATGAGACGGCGATCTGTTTCGTCATCGCTGTGCACGTGTGCACGAACTAGCTTCTTTGGGCCCTAAAAACTCTAATTGTAGACCGTTTTTCACCGCGCTACCTTCATAGTTTTTCAGCTGTTTTTGATCTAAGCTGATTTTTGTAGTTTTTTCGATAACGTTTTTCATCGTGACCACTGCCTTTAAACAAGAAACTGCTAACTTTAGAAAAAACAATCAAGGGACCCCACTCTGCGGAGAAAATCAGAGGAATTGGGCCAAAAATTTTGAAATCTTCGAGCGGCGACGCCCTCCGCGTCACGACCACAGCAGTATCTTCGGAGTGCATTATTCCTCATGTCGATTGGGGCGCGCTATCTCCTTGCCAGTCCCGATTCCGCCGGGGCAGTGCTGAATGTGTCATCGCACGATACATATGACCGGTGGTGGGTTCAAAAGAAAGAAGAGCGCGGCGTTGGTCTGATGTACGATGTGGATAGGCCCCCTTGGGCGAAGAAATGGCGCTCCCAGAAGGGTTCTCCTGTCTCGAGTGCGGTCAAGACCTAAAGTGATCGTCTCACGCAAACTTGAGTAACTTTCTTGCGGCATCTCGAGAAAACGAGGTCTCATGATTCTAACGTTCATCATTTAGTATAAAAAAGCTTTTAGGTTTGATGCGAATCCTGCGGGCAGCGTCACGGATTTTCCTCTCATCGCTCTTATTGCAACAAACTGCATTTCTGCAAAAAATCTGATATTGCGACACCGAGCGATCCGCTTGCCAGCCCGCACTTGGCTCGTCAGTGCGGCGCCTTGTCGAAAACTAAAAGAACGTCCACCGCACAGCAAGAAAGTTCAAGAAAGACGAAGATGACCAGAAACGAATGGATATTTTCCTCTAGTCCGGCCGTTTTATGCACAGGTGAGCTTTTTCTCGGGGTAAGCCTTTTCTTATAATTAGTGGTTGTAATAAAAGCTCATTTAACTGTGTTTTATGTTGAAACGCCACGCAATTAGTTGTTTTCTTTCGTTGTATTTTAATTCATTTTATTCATTCAGAGGCACAATTTTTGATTCATATTAAGGTATAATTCTAAGATTATTTATAACTTTGACTAGTTTTTCTCGTCAAAACGACCTGATTCATCACAATTTTGACGCTTGGAAAACTTCCGCCTAAATTCCGAATAATTAGGGTTGAGAAAACCTCCTTTCCAACTTCAATTCTAAACACATTTCGCGCGAATTCATCGCCCTTCAGAGTTACCACTTCAAATGTTCAATCATTCAACTTGTGCTGAATTTTTAGTCAATTGAAGGCAGTGTTCACGATAATCTTCAATTTTGAGATTATTCGCTACATTGATCAATTGGCCGCCAAGTAGAACTAAAATGGCATAGAAATTGAGAAAAACGCACCAGAAGTACACGAAATCCTCAAGTGTCACCCCGCCTCTTAATATCGCAGGAAGTGATTGTTGTGACAATGAAATCTTTTGTGAACCCGTCCTTTGCAATTCTCTACTCTCTATTACTCCGTTCTTTCCTTAGGGCCCTAACTAACCCTGCTTTGCATAAAATATTATTTTACTTTCGATTGACCTAATTTTTCACTGCTGACGACTGCCATGAACATGTTCATCCAGGCGGACAACTAGTCGATGATGTAGAATAATGTCACTAAAATACGACGTTTGAACGCATTTCTCGCCGTTTCTTCGTGATTTTGGTAACATTTGGAGGCCAGCGCATTGTTTTATCTGAAAAACCCGCAGACAAAAATCATCGTGAACACTGCCTTCAAGGGCACTCAGAAATTAATACGAAAATGAAGTGAAGGACATATGGATAACGGTATCAACTGAAGAATTCTATGAATTTCCTAAAACAACACAGATTGATAGCGGCAGAAAAAGCCTTGTATCGATTTCCCTTCATTTTTGCTAATAAATCTATCTATGTCCCGTCTAGAATAGCACCAAAAAAGCACTCTTAAAAAATTCTAATGCCGAAAGATTTCAACTGAATATTGTTTTACAAACTACAAAGTTCACCGTCATGCTGTGCTTGAAAACTTTTCCCAACAGAAAAGTCAACGCATGATTATTTTTCTTGCAAAGCATGCGCACTGAATTTCATAAGCTGCATAAGTTTACCAGACAAACAACGGAAAAAAACAAAGGAGCGAAACACAAGAGCGTGAAAAAATCAACGGAACTTGATGTATGGAAAATGTTTTGAAAGCAAATGATGTGAGGAATACAGTTCACTTCCGCACTGCCGTTCAGTCCGCAGTGTGCGCTGATTGCGAAATCGTGCTGCGGCGCGGTTGCGAGTATCCTCAGACAGGGATGTGGGATCACCCGGGCGGTGAGATCGCCCGGGCACCAAAGGCAAAAAGCGCCCGGGTGATCCCACATCCTTGTCTGAGGATACTCTCAACCGCGCCGCAGCACGATTTCGCAATCAGGGTGCACTTTGCGGACTGAACGGCAGTGCGGAGGTGAACTGTACCTGAGTGCGCACGTCAAACGCGCCGCGCGTCGATCATCTCGAGTGGGTGATTTCGCAATACAGGGTAGCAGAGACCCCGTCTGACTCCAAGTTTGCTATAATTCTCCGCATGTACCTTCGCAGGTTTGAGACCGCGATAATCAAAATCAAAACTTTAGCCGAACCTTGCTTTAAGCATGTAGGTGAGAGCTTGCATGCGACGAAAATTTCGGAAGCGTCAAAGTTTGCTCTCTTTCCGAGCTCGTTACAATAAACGGCGATTCGTAACGGCAAAAATTCTTTTACAGGGAATAAATAGTTCCGTTCCAGGATCCTCCCTGTATTAATGCGTGCTAGCTGGTTTGTATACATTGGATCCGACTCACTCATTTTCGGATATCCATCCGATTGAACCGAAATTTTCATGATTCAAACTCCGATTCACCGTAAAAACGTCAAAATCCGAGTGATCCAAAATCCGAATCACCATTAAAACGTTAAAATCCGAGTGATCCCAAATCCGATTCACCGAAAAAACCCTAAAAAGGGCGGTGGCTCATGGTGGGCGCATCAACCTGTTGTAGACGCCCCAGTTTGCATGAGACACTACAGAAATACAATTGACGCACAATGTGAAATTTCTGGAGTATTTTCTACGCATCGTCAGCGTAGATTTTGCTCATATAAGGAATTTATCCTCTTCGTTAAATTTGTTTTTTGCTAGTATGGCGCATTGAGGGTACGACTGGCTTTCAAAGCCATCTCTGGCAAACGGGGCAGCAGGAAGGAAGGCGCAGGGCAGGTTCACGTTTCGGGCCCCACCCTTGATAGTCGAAAAGGGGCGTTTTTGGGGCGGAGCTTCCGTCCGTGCTCCGTCCGTTCAAAGCAGTACACTTCAGGGAAAACCAGCCACTTCAGTCCGAGGGGAAAGGCAGGTGGCTAGCCTTGCACGGGCGGTGACCGGCCTTGCTAGGGCTGCTCGTCCATCCTGACACTACGCCCTTACTGCCGCAAATTTTTATATTCACCCTTCATCCTGCCCTAATACGCCCTTGCAAGCGATTTCTACAACACCCGTACTGCTCAAAAATTCTTTTTTTAGCGGTCTCACCCAAGACCAGGTTGTACTAGAGCGGCATTTTGAATTTGCCTCAAATTCAAAATCGCTCCATTACAACCTGGCTCTTGAGTGAGCCCGCTAAAAAATTCAGGAGCAACACATAATAAAAAATACAAGTACTAACAAACGCAAATTTATTTCTCGGAATTACTCATACAATAGAGGTTTAGCGTGTAACCAAAAAGCCTTTGAAGGTACTTCATGATGATCTGATGTTTGAGAGAAAACCGTGCTTCGGCAAACGCAATCAAGACTGTCAGAACATTACAACAGAATACATGCATGACGACCACAAGGTACACAAAGCCCAAAAGAGTTAGTTTCAGTATCCAAGAGATTGGTTTAGAGTTAACCGGGTTCGGATTGATGAGCAGATAAAGAGATATGGCACTACGGAATGACACTGCAGTAAAAGTGAGATAATTTGAATTTAAAGCATCTTGATCGAACCGTAGGCAGAGTAACGGGGGCAGAACAAGAAAAAGAAAAGTCAAAAACGTATACAACGCAAAAAAATACAAAAAAAACTCTCAGAAAAATTCGGGAAAGCTACTTGTAGTATGCAGTAAGTAACTTGAACGTCTCAAGTTACTTACTCATAGCATAAAAGTCACATACACAATGTGGTAAGCAAGTTACCCGAGTCGACCCTGTGAAGGTTCCCCTCGGGTAAGTTACTTACCACATTGTGTATGTGACTTGAATGCTATGAGTAAGTAACTTGAGACATTCAAGTTGCTCACTGAATATCACAACTCACATTCCCAGAATAGTCTGAGCTCGACGTCCGATCGACAGGGCTGTCAGCCGGGTTTCCGATGACTCCCTCGACGACAAGGCAAGATGGCGGCGCGTCCACATAGTTGATCACGCGTTTCTAAAAAAAAAGCATAACATAGAACAGTCTAAAACCAACTACTTGAGAAGTTATTTGAGGTAAAACTCACCTTCATTGAGACAAGCGCTCCATCTCTTTCCACGTACAAACGGACATCTGATCTGAAACGCAGTAATTAACTTTGTCCGACTTCTTACTAGAACACATCAAGTAAAAGCATAGAAATATGGCTCACATTTCTCGCACTGGTGCCCGCCTGTGAGGTGCCAGTCGGCTCTGGCCTTTTTCATGTCCGTGATGGCCTTCTTTCGTCCGTCTTCATCGAAACCCAGAGTCTTCCAGAACCTGAAACAGACAGCTTTAACACATCAAAAACGTTGAAGACTGAACGCTAGGATGAACTCGATACATATTGTTCTCCTGCGTCATATCTTGTAGGGTTTGATCGCATTTAACATCAAACAAGTCCGCCCAAGCGGTCGGCGGGCGTGTTGAACGGTCGTCACGAAGACTTTTTTGGAAGTCTTGTCGGGGCTGCAAACAGCTGACTGGAATATTACTCCTTCTTCGTGTAATATTCGTGTTAGTCGATTCACATGTCCAACAAATGCCCTCTCGACTTCCGTTCGACACGCACGCCGACCGCCTGGGCGGACACTCGCATTTAGACAGACTTTAATTCACAAAATTTTTGAAGTTCCAAAATAATTTTCAAAAGGTTATGAAAGTTTGGATGAGTGGGAAATATTTTCAAAACACGCTTAGTCGATTCAAGAAAGGGGTGTTCAATCGATTAATAGTAGATCTACGAATCGAACATGATCTGTTTGATTTCCTCTCATTTCTTATTCAATTTCGTATATAGAATTTTTCGCATTGATCAATTTCCACTGCATGAAACCCTATTTCTGCAACATCAAACAATCCAAACTCATGTAGACCCGGATGAAGAGATCAACGAACAGAAAATAGCAAATCAGGAGTGAGATTTAAATTCTTTAGCGGGCGAATATCTTCAAAATGTTCGCAAGCTGGGAAAACGAATTGTGGTGCGCGCGAAGCGCGCACCAGATTTGGTTTTGAATCGGCCACGCGCGCAACCCCTTTTTCGAAATCTCAGTTCAGAGTGAACGCAGAAAATAGGGCTAAGTTGCATTGAAAAGAGCGTAAAAAGTTGGGTATAGAACCCAGAAATGGTTTGGAACGGTTTACTGGTTTTCGAGAAAAAATTGAAAACCCGCTCGTTTTTGTTGTTAATCTCCTTTTTTTCAGACGGCGTTCACGATCTTGCGGGTACACTTAAAATTGAGCTAGGAAGCTCATTTTTGGACTGGAGACTGGAAATGGGTGCAGGTCGCTCCTATTCCATTTTGAATTTGATACCTTAACTTTGAAGGGTACCTCAAAATCGTGGGTTTACATACTAAATTAGCCGTGGAGCACGAAAACTGCTTGGATATGATACGGCTGTGGAGACTAAGGTGTGGGGTGGATCTGCAGCCAGCTGACACAGGTCGACGGAGGTAAGTACGGAACTTGTCAGAATTCGTACTCGTGACACGAAATCGATCGATAATCAATATTATCGATTTTCGAGCTTTTTGCACAAAATGCGGCGTGGAGTGGTGATTGCTGATGGGATTGGTTTTCTTGGTTGGGAAATTCTGCTCATCAGTCATTATCGATAAATAACAATCAATATTATTGATTTTTTTTCGCCTGTTACTGTTAATGATTTTTGATTGTTGATGGCTTTAAGTCACTTGGTCGGGAAATTCTTCTCACCATGCAAGATCAAATATTAATTATCAATAATATCGAGTTATCACATGTTGCTCGAAATGCAGCAATGAGTGGTATTTTTTATGGTTTTGGGTCATAAGTTTCAAAAATTGTACTCATACGACAATATCGTCTGTCAGATGTTTCATCATTTTAAAATGGGAATCGTTGAGCAAAATCAAGTTCAGAAAGGGAACCTTCGGGAAAAATATGTGAAATTTCTGAAAATTTAGCTTCCTGGCAAGAGTAACGATTTGGTATTGGTCAAAAAAAGTTTCAAAAATGTCTTGAAATATCTTAAAAAAGAGATTTGGCGTAAAATAGCCTGGGAAATAAAAAAGGTAGGAAATGAAGTGAAATAACCAAAAATGTGATTTGGTGGTCGATCATTTCACAAGCTTCTCCGTTAAACTTATCAAAACAAAATCAAGCGCGCAACGGAAACCTTAAGCCATTTTTGAAAGCTGCAATAAGGGAATCAGCATAGGTCAAGCCAGGTGAACGCAAGGCTCCATTCCATATCGTGCTTGATTTCGTTTTGATAAGTTTAACGGAGAAGCTTGTGAAATGATCGACCACCAAATCACATTTTTGGTTATTTCACTTCATTTCCTACCTTTTTTATTTCCCAGGCTATTTTATGCCAAATCTTTTTTTTAAGATATTTCAAGACATTTTTTAAAACTTTTTTTTATCATTACCAAATCGTTACTTTTGCCAGGAAGCTAAATTTTCAGAAATTCTTAGATGTGAAAAAATTCCATGTTACTAATTTTTTTGAGAAAGACTTCTGAACATCGTAAACCGTAAATGGTGTGCACCATATAAATGTTGCTGATGTCTTTAGTATGTGCACAAGAAAAAATTCGAAAAACACTGAAAAAGCAGGAAACCGTGAGGGAAGTACCGTGAGAGCTCAAAATGGCGTAGGCCTGACGTTTTTCTTGCGCTTGACTACGGAGGGATGAAGAGAGGCACATATAGTTAAGAATCAAGCAAAAATACATGAAAAATGAAAAATAATCAAAAAAAGTGCGGCCTGAAGCCATCTGATTAAATTCTGACCGATCGATGCCGCCACAAGGTCGATTGCGCAAAGCGGCATTTGAATTCGACCAATAGCAGACGAGGAGGGTGGAGCGTTTGCGTCGATTCTTGCGATGCAGGTCATTGCGGACATCTCCGAGCTCGCTCGCTCGCAGCACCAAGGGCGGATTTCTGTCCCCGCCCAGTCTCCGCCCACTTCCGCAGCTGACCAATCAGAATTTCCACGGCAGCAAGCCCGCCGCTCTAGACTTGCTGCTGAACCTTCGGAGGGTGGGATTAGAGGCGGACCTACCGCCCTTGCTGCTACCCCGTTTGCCAGAGATGTGTATTGATCGAACGGGCAACCCTGTTCGAAGAGGTTCTGACAGGAATTCACGGGTGTTTACGAAATTAATAAACACACTTTTTCAAGATAGAATTGGTTTGCAAATATTTTGATATAAAGATGATTATCAATGAACTGTTCTATCGTGGTACGGTAGGAAACTTTTTTTCTTGAAAATCTTCGCCAGAGTGCATTATACCCATTTGTATCCGACCGGATATCCGAATCGGATATTCGGATTCTGACTCACCGAAAAAATGTCAAAATCCGATTGATCCAAATTCCGAATCACCGAGAAACGTAGTTTTCGGATGGATCCGAGATCCGAATATCCGTTTAGCCTGTCTATCCGAATGACTCGGATTATCCGACGTTGTCATTTTGAATCTATCCGTTTGAGTCGGATATCCAAGACCTTTGATTTTTGATTTATCCGGAATCCAAGTATCCGAAATTTTTTGATTCGGATCCAATGTATACTGGATTGCAATTAACTACCGCGTTCGGCGAGTAAGTGACCTGGGCCCGTAGTAAACCCCCCTTCAGCCGAGGTAAATCAGGCTGATGGCTGTGCTGATAGCAGACCCGCAACGTGCGGGCGCACATGTTGAAGAATAGCGCATGAGGTTATCAGCCCGTGGCCTGGTCTGATCGATTCATCAGGCTGATAAGGTTCCCATCAGCCTGATTCTTCGAATCAGCCTGATGGCGAGAGTGGTGCGAAATAGCACACCGAAGCCGGAGTCTCATCAGCGCAGCCCCGTAAGTTACAAATAGTAGCTTACGGTTTGGGCTGACAGCTGAGATGTCCGCTCTGCAGTCCGCGTCGTCTCTACTGCGCTATTCCGCACTCTGTAGGGCGCTCTACAACTCATTGATTAATTGTGGACATGTTAGGTCTCATGCCAAAACTACGGATTTCATGGGGCTCGAACCCTCGTGGGTTCGCGTGCACCACTCCAGTTTTACCACTGAGCCACAGCCCGCACACAATGGTCTCTCCCATTCCCAAGTCACCGAACAGCTCTCTAGACAGCCGTTTTGCCATTGATTTCTCGACTGCTGATCGGCTGATAGAGGCAGTCAGCACAGCAATCAGCCGGGTGCCGCCAGCCACTCGCACTCGGCTGACGGGGGTTTACTACGGGCCCTGAGCTAGAAAAAGGCTGGCGATCGATGGTTGTATCAGTGCCAACTGATTGGCCGATTGCTGGGGCACCGATCCGCCCTTAGCGATTCTCAGAATACAACGAATTCGAAGACCTCAAACACCAGATTCTCGTTCCTACCAAGTCGAACGACATTAGCGAGAGGATGGGATAACAAATACGAAATTGAGGGCTGTGTCAGTGCCAATCGATAGGCGATTAGCAAGAGGCCCCTAGGCCACACATTGATCACAGAAAAGAGTAGTGTTTGGGAGCTGCACAATGAAACAAACTTGTCACAGTGAAATATAGATGATTTGCAAGCACTAGGTCACACAGTCTTTGGCATTAATGCAACATGGTGACTAAATGCAGTAACAAATACTATTGCCAATGCAATAGCAAGTGGAATTGCAATTTCATGCGCAAATACTATGGTACATAGAAGCAAGCATGCTTGCCATTAAAAAGCAACTGCAACTTATCTGAAGCACCGCGGCAAGAATAAACAAGAATTGCATTGCCGAATGCGCTTGCAAATAAGAACAATTCAAATTCCCCGCGCAAAAAGATGCGATGCCGATTGCAATTGCATTGCGAAACAGACTCAGAAATTCGCTGAGCAGCTAGGGCACTGAAACGGCCTCTCATTTTCTGAGCAGCATCATGGAGATATCTGCTGACGACCGCCCACCAGATTGTGATTGGTGGATGGACTCAGCGTTACAAACCCCATCGTCGCAGGATATCGTCCCATGATGCTGGAAGTGCAGCATACGTCGCGGAGCTCCGGCGCCCTATGGAAGAAAAATGTCCTAGAGCCAGCGGCCGTTCGCCATTGGATGGGTCCGCCCACCCCTCTTCCTAACTGGTCTAATCCTGACATGTTTAGACAAAAGTATTAACAATGTTGCTGGTATTAAAGGTTTCTCATCTCACAGTGTGTTTCAGTCGGCTCTTCGGAGTCGGACCGGGAAGGTGGCCTCAAGTCACTCACCAGAAGATCCATCGGATACCGGAGGATAATTTTTGTCGCCCACCGAGGGTAGGGGATTCCAAGGCTCGGGGGGGGGCTGGTACCCAACTGGGGGGTCACCTCCCCACGGCGCACGGTGGGGTGCACCCACTGCGCACCGTGGCATTGGGGTGACCCCCCCCCTCTGGGGACCCTAAAGCGGATTACCACAGTGGCTTGTCCCCGAGGCATGTCAGGCCGGAAACTTTTTGTGATGGTGCGCTCACGGCGAAATTCCAGTGTTGGTGCGCGTCTCGGAACACTGCCGACGGTGAGCGCACGTTGTCGCACTCGGACGCGCGCTGGGAGCAGCATAAGTCGCGAGATGTGGCGTGGATACCAAGGCTGGGAGCAGCATATATCCGTGAACTGGGGTTTCAAACGCAAAACTGGCAGCATCATATGCTGCGGTGGTTCCGCCCCGTTACGCCCACTTTTTCAGCAGCTAGGGAACAGCCTTGTCCTAGAAACCTCCATGATGTGTCCTAGCTGCTCAGCGAGTATGCGAGGAATGGATTTTTGATACTCCGCCTACGGATGGCTCGTTGCGTGCTAGCAATACACGCAGAGGAGAAGACCAGCGATAGCCCGTTCTAATTTCTTTTTGAGCACCACTCAAGCAGTTTTTCATTTTATTGATAGCCAGGCCCGAACTTTCATAAGGAAACTAATTGGTTGTATTGCGAACAGGGGTGTGCGGAAATTTCTGTTTTCTGATTTCTGTTTTCTGGCCGTTTTGGCCTTTCTGTTTTCTGATTTCTGTTTTCTGAAAATCTTGCAAAAATCAGAAAAAAATCAGCAAAAATCAACGAAAACCAGGTCTGTTGGACAGTGCAGCTTGTTTAGTCGATCATGTGGTTTTCCTCTTACTTGTGCTAAATTGTGCGATTGCTGCTAAAGGTAGGGTTCGCCATAAGAAATGGTTGTTATGGTATCCTCATGAAAAGGTAGACATGATCATCACAAAAGTGAAAATAGGTGAAAACTCAGAGGAAAAACGCTCAGGAAAAAAATATTGCTGGTTGTCACCTTGCCCACAATTGAAGGCAGTGTTCACGATAAGAATCGTTTCTCTGCTTTTTCGCCTATCTTGAAGACGGTCCCATGCTGATTCCAATGATGTTTTTGGAATCGCACAAGACCTTCTAGGAACGGAGTTATGGTCCCTCAAAAACTGAACTAGGGAAAATGGTGGACGAGTTGTCCGAGGCTTGTAACTTCCGTCTTTTGCAGCCGATGTGTGCGAGCTGACCTGAGTGAAGAGAGAAGTTGAAAATGAAGGGAAGAACGGGGCTATTCATCGGAAACCATCGCTCATCTCACAATCTCAAGCGTTCATCTGTTCACGTCGGTGGGCGTGGAAAGTGCATCTAGGGTGTGACGAGCTGACGAGTGTTGAACTTTGGGGTCGTAGGGGACCGTTCCGAGCTCATTTTTCTTAGTTTTTTCAAAGTTCGGGTTGCGCTAGGCCCTGCAGCTGCCGATCTTCACCAAAAAAATCAGACATGGTTTTTATCGTGGACACTGCCTTTAACTAAATTTCTATGTATGTTTGTTTTGCCTTCTTCCGCCTTGCTGTTACACCCTATTCATACTTTTGCGAAGCGGCAAATACTGCGGATTATCAAAAGAAAATGAGAAATCAGGGATTGTATTCGCCAGTAACCCGCCGGGTATCCGCCGGGTAGTCGAAGGGTAAATGAGGTGAAATTTCAGTACAAAACGCGCGCTCCACGGCCACCTCTCGCCTCTTTTGGCTTCCCTCGCGACCGCCGGAATTTTTCGAACAGCATAGCTGAAAAATGGCCGCTTCGCGGTGGAATCTTTTTTATCTTTTTGCAGTGATATCGATACGTAACACAGTTTGCATTTCCATCTTACATGGTGTAAGATGGGTTGATCTGCTCCTCTGCCGCGCGCGGTATCATCCCTTCCGCTTCCCTTCGACTACCCTCGGCGGGTTGTTGGCGAATACGACCCCAGATGCTCTGTAACGGTATCAAACATCTCATTACTCATTTTTCTACTGATATTGCGCGGCATTTGTCGCTTCCGCAAAAACATGAATAGGTTGCTAAACGAGAAAACCAGCACTTATATGAATCGTGTTAGTTGGGGCGTGCGCACACCAACCAATTAGCTGTTTTAAGCTGTTTTTGTGCGTTTCTCCTCGAACTTTTCACTTTTCCCACTTTTATGATGGTGAAACCTGCATTCTCATTAAAGGCACAGTCCAACCTCGAAATCGTGCTTCTGCTCTCCAGCCTATTTTGAAAACGGTCCGACGCCGATTCCAATGAGGTCTCTGAAATCGTACAAGACCTTCTGGGGACGGAGTTATGGCCTCTCAAAATTTGAGCTGCGGAAGTACGGTGGACGAGTTGTCCGAGGCTTGTAACTTCTGTCATTTGCAACCGATGTCTGCGAGCGGACCTGAGTCGGTAGAGAGACTGAGAATGAAGGGATGAACGGGGCTATTGATCGAAAACCATCGCTCATGTCGCCACTGTTGAGCTCGAAGCATCGTAAAAGGGGCGTGCCAAAGTGGCTTCCGTGTGTGGGCGCCCCAGGGTGGCTTCCCCTATATCTCGCCTATTCGGGCGAATCGAGAGCTCGCACTTGGCAGGTCTTATAAGGGGTGTGTCCACTTCATAATTATGTGGTCTTCTCAGATTTCGCCCCTGAGCTTGGACTGTGCCTTTAAGAGAACTCAGCAACTGATTTACCGCAAACCCTGCTCACCTACTCAGTACTTCGGCACAATAGGGTTTGCATCCCAGGGCAAATATAGAGTGCAAACCTTTGCTGTCAGCAGCAGCTGCTACTGTGCTGGTGTACTGGCGTTCTCTGAGGAATTCACCCGATCAACAGCCAATAAATAGCCAAGAAAAACCTGCTTTCTGCGTGATAACCGGAAAATGGTCGGGAAGTAGCTGGTTGCCGCGTAATAGCCTAGAAATAACCGCCAAAAATGTTCCGCGAAATGGACGCCAAATAATGCTTTTCAAGGGATGTGCTCTTCAACTCCGCATTGCCGTTCAGTCCGCAAAGTGCACGCTGATTGCGAAGGCGTGCTGCGGCGCGGTTGCGAGTAGCCTGAGACAGGGATGTCGGATCACCTGGGCACTAAAGGCAAAACCGCACGGGTAACCCTACATCCCTGTCTGAGAATACTCGCAACCGCGCCACAGCACGCTTCCGCAATCGGCGCGCACTTTGCGGACTGAACAGCGATGCGGAGTTCAACTGTACACGACGCATTCCTGAGGCTTGATTTGGATGTCAACACCGCGGTCGGTTCAACTACCCAAGTTTTCAGTACTTGAACCCCGCCTAGCACCAGGAGGCCCCGCCGAGCGGCAAGAGGTCAAGGCGGCTGCTCGGCGAGCTGGGAAAGGCCGCGTCGCGTGTTGGTGTGCCTGCCACGCCTTGGGTATTTGTCGGTTATTGCTCGGCTACTTCTAGGCTATTTCGTGAACAACATTATCTTAGCCGTCTAATAATCGAGAAATAATCCAGAAATATTCGAGAAATAGCCCATCAAGAACCGCTGTGAAGCCTGGTGGGCTATTTCTCGGCTAAAACTCAAAAAAAAACTGAGTGAGTGCCTGCCATCGCTACTATCAATGTCTTATTAGCTATTTGTCCAGTCTCATAGATATTGTATTACAGGTAGAACAAAGATGATCAGAATTACACTCTCTTTCCTCTTGAAAAAAAGTTGAAATGCAATGAGTACTTTTTTCTGAAAATTTTCTGTTTTCTTATTTCTGTTTTCTGTTTTCTGGCCGTTTTGGCCTTTCTGTTTTCTGATTTCTGTTTTCTGACAAACTCGATTTTCTGTTTTCTGTTTTCTGAAATTTTTTTAAAGAATTTCCGCACAACCTGATTGCGAACATCTCCTTTAACCCCATTTCACAGTGGTTGTTAGCCTTGATGGTTCGTTCATCACAACCCCCATAGTGTGGATATACATAGTCTTGAGTATTTCCACCCTAGTAAGCGTTTCGTTTTTCGCCGTAACGCTAGTACATAACTAATATGCACATAGATTTTATCGCAACTCGCACAAAAAATTCACCGTCTTCACTATCTCTACGTGAGTCTCAATAATCTAACAACAAGTAATTCTTTTCAGAAGGAAATATCTGTCCCTGGTTACGTAACCTGCCCAAAACAAAATCAAGACGGCAGCCATTCGTCTTTCCGTTTATCCGGTCGGTACGCGCTGCTCGTTCGAACATCTGGACGCAATGTGTGCGGCTGTAAAAGAAGCGATCCACGATAAATTGCTTCCCAAGGATTATGACTTTCGATGACTCGCCAGTGCTTCTGCGAACAGAAGTTTAGCGGAAACATTTTGCATAAAGAAATCCGCTTTTTATCTCCCTATTGTGGTGCGAGAGAGGGTACTCCTTGGCGAAAATGTGGTGAACTCAAGCGAGCTACCACTAAACACGCGAATCCCCATTTATGCAGTTATTCGGCTATCGTGTGCTTCCAAAACAATCTCCGCTGCAAAACGCTACAAAGCTCCCAAACGGCTCATAATAGACTTCACAATCCATCACACGTTCTCAGGCATTGGGGAGCTCCTAGCCCACGGCTATGGAGATTGGGGCGAAAATACGGCGAAGTGGCGCAAGCGACTTTGTCGCGGTATTCCTTGGCAAAGCTCGTGGGCCACTAGCGAAATGCTTCTTTCCAACTTTATAGTAGCCCACAAGTATACGGCTGTCCTTTATCGACGATTTGCTGTCGCTACTAGCCCACGGCAAAGCTGTTTTCGAAATTTGCACGTACGCTTGACACTGATCGGGTCAAGACAGATCGAAACGTGTCCAAACAATTTGCCACGTCATGGTTGGGCGTCATTCTTGATTTTTTTCTTCCTGTTCTTGTGATGCTGTCTTCTGACTGCAATTATCAAGTAAACTCCAAATACCGAGCGGTGCCTATTGCCACAAGGACATTAAATGATGATATCAGTTGCATTTCTATATATCAGTGTTCACGATGAAAATAGTTTTATTGTTTCTCCGCCTATCTTGAAAACGGCTCCATGCTCATTCCAATGATGTCCCTGAAATCGTACAAGACCTTCTGGGAACGGAGTTATGGTCCCTCAAAGATTGAGCTAAGGAACTTGGTGGACGAGTTGTCCAAGGCTTGTAACTTCCGTCTTTTGCAGCCGATCTATGCGAACTGACCTGAGTACAGAGAGAAGCTGAGAGTGAAGGGAGGAACGGGGCTAATGATTGGAAAACATCGGTTATCTCACGATCTCGAGCATTCATTTGTTCACGTCGGTGGGCGTGGAAAGTGCATCTGGGGGTGACGAGCTGATGGGTGTCCAACTTTGGGCTCTTTTGGAGCGTTTCCTGGCTCGTTTTCATGCGTTCTTTCGACGTCAACGTTACAGTGTGCCCCTCCACTACCGATTCCTAGTGGAAACTGAAACACATTTTTTATCGTGAACACTGCCTTTAAATCAAAGCATTTTATGGCTTTAAGGCAATCGGCACCGCTCGGTATTTTTTGTCTAGATCGAAATGTACCGAACAATGTGGCACGATACATAATTTCTCTGAAATGAGTCTTGTGATCTGTACCATAACTTTGATCTCATTTTTAATGTAACCGAGTTTCCTATTTGCTTGTGACACTCCTGTGGAGCTGGAACATTTTCGTTTTTGTATTTGGTTTTGGTGCTCGATCTCTAGCTGCAATCGTGATTTTCTTATGTTGTATTACAAGGTGCACACCCACGCCGCTTTGCGGCGTACTTATGAAACGCTTATTATGATGCATAAAATATGCGAATCATTTCCAAATGAGAACTTAGTCATTATCGGTTCTCGAAACCCACTCCGATCTCACACGCTTTCCCCGGCGCCTGGCGCGCCCCAGTTGGGTCCCACAAGCTTTCCTCGGCGCATGGCGCACCCTCAGTTGGGTCTCACACGCTTTCTACGGCGCCTGGCGCACTCTCCCTTGGGTCCCACACAACTCCCCGGCGCTCAGCGCACTCCCAGTGGGTCCCATATTCTTCCTCCGGCGCTCGGCGCCTTTTCAATTGAGTCCCACACATTTCCCCCGGTGCTCGCCGCACTCCCAGTTGAGTCCCGCACACTTCCCTCGGCACTCAGCGCACTCCTAGTTGGGTCCCGTACACTTCCTCCATCGCTCAGGGCACTTTCAGTTGGGTTCCGTACACTTCCTCCGGCGCTCGGTGCACTTTAAGTTGGGTCCCGTACACTTCCTCCGGCGCTCGGCGCACTTTCAGTCGGGTCCCGCACATTCTGCGGCCACCGGTCAACGGTCACCGGTCAACTCTTAGCCGTTTATTATTATGTATGATTTTTATTCTGCTATGCTTATTTGGATTTTGCGTATTTTTTGTAGCAGTGATATGTTATTTGGTGAATTTCCACGTTTGCGTGCAAATGAGTGCGCAAAATGGCAATGAACCGCGTTTATTTGGGAGCGCTGAAAACTCGGGGTGCGAAACTAGTTGGGGGGGGGCACTCAGAGTTCAAGTGAGAAATGAATGATTCTGCTTTCAAAAATCGATCAAATTTCATGGAATTTTTAGGAAATTACGAGTGATAACGTTATCGAATATCTGATAACCAGAGAAATATTCATTTTCATGAATGATTCTTTTCATTTCTATGAGTAAGTCTTGGATGCCCCCCCCAAATAGTTTCGCACCCTCATTTGCGCTTCTGTGATGATGGCGTATCGCGCAGTCGATTATGTGCACAATGTGCATCTGCAGACATGACAGACACTCCTGGGGCCGAATGCACATCTCTCCCCGCACGTCCCCGTCCCCGCGAAGGCCATCCATGATTGGTCATGGCATCTATAAATGAAATAGTATTTCCTTTTCAGATACTTTGTCCAGCTTGGAAACGATAATGAGAAAAGACGCCAGGCCCTTGTTAGGCGAAGAGAGAAAAGCGCGGAATGGACGGCCAACTGTCGACTCGCCATCACAAGGGCGTTGTGAGTTTTTTTTAAGAGGATACATTTGGTGTGATGTTCTCCAGCCTTCCCTCACATATAATTTTGATTCTTTAGGAATGATGTTCGTCTTTATAATGAAACGAACGACGTTCCAACCCCAAGATCGGTAGGTTCTAACGAATATGCGTCTGAGCCGGCCCAGTTTACTCCGAAGATGGTATTTTCAGAAGAAAGGACGTAGAGACAGCGGCAGTCCTGACGAGAATCTGGATGATGGAGTGGAAGAATGAATTTACTGGAGCAGCGTCACCCTTTCATGTCGATCAGCTGCCCGGTTTGAAGAGTTTAACTTCTGCAAGGACATGATTTCGTGGATTTTTTGGATCTTTATTATAGTAGCTCGTGATAACCGGTGTTCAAACTTTTCTTGTTGTGTTGTTGTTTATCTTACCTTGTTGAAGTATGTTTTTATTGCTATTTTTGAAGATCTTGTGAATCAGGGTCCCTAGGCCTTTGCTGCATCTCGTGATCTTGTGTATTTGGAGCCTTTGTTTTGGAACATGATCTGGTGAATTTCGGGTCCCCAGGCCTTTGTTATGAGAAATGACTGTGTGAATTAGGGTGCCTATGCGAGAATTAGGGTGCTAGGCGAGAAGAATTCTCATGTGCTTTTTTTGTCAAGTCTGAAATATTTTTGCGTTTAACTACGTGTCATACAGCTTGAATTCCATTATGAATCTATGTTGTTGGTGTTCACGGAACAACTTGAAAGAAAGCGGTACAAGTCTAGTTAAAAAGCTGTGTGATGGCGCATGAGCAGCACTCCAATCAGTGGCTTAGCTGAAGAGCGATTCAATACTTTTCGAGCGACAGTCAAAATCTGGGTTAGCAGCAGTAGAAGCGTGGTTGAACAGCTGTGCAACACTTGGTCGACAGCTCGTCAACACCACGAGGGCAGCACGTCAATTGCGGGACAATAGTCCGTCAATAGCTCGCAAACAGTGCGGCAGTATCGCGAGTATAGCACTTCAGCGCGATAGTAGTACGTCAATAGTGCGGTATGAACACGACAGAAGTGCGGCAATAGGAGTATTATAACGCGTCGACAATGCGACGATAGCAAGACGAAACCGCGAAAATAACGCACCTAGACCGCCACAACAGCGTGAAAATAAATTGAAAATAACGCGTCTAAACCGCGCCAGTTGCATAACAAGACCACCACAATCGCGTGACAAAACCGCAACAATAGCATGACAAAACCGCGACAATCGCATGACGAAACCACATCATAGCATGGCGTAATCGCGACAAAACCGCGTCTTTGCGGCGGGAGTGGCGCTGCTTTTCCACGACAATGGCACATCAACACCGCGACTATCACGATTTGGGGCTCCTAGCCCAGTTGTCCGAGCGCTCGGAGCGGCTTTCTTGTGGGCTAGGAGCGTCCCAGTGCCAGAGTTGCTGCTGTATTTGGGCTCTGCAGGATTCTCTTTCTCTCTCTCTCTCCCTCTCTCTCTCTCTCTAAAAATGCCGATGGATTGCGTTGCACGTGACCCCTTGATCATTTTTGATTGCAGGATTTTACCTGAATTTCGATTTCGAGACCTCTCCTAGAGTTGAAGCTTAGTCTATAGTTAGTCCCAAGAAACATGTGGGAACTTTGGGAAAGCGGTTTCCTTTGAGTTATTTCAGTTTCATCATAAGCTCCAGTTCACGAATTGGCGGAACCAAAAATGCGCAGCCATCATCCGCGTTTCTAGCCATCAACGAGATTTCTTCCGTTGAAATCGTTCATCACCGAGAGCCGCGAATGCAGTGCTCTAATAGTTTTGACCGGGAAATAGCCGCGAAACGCCTGCTGGCAGCGCAATAGCCGCCAATTAGCCGCCAAATAATGCTCGCCGCTAATTTGCCGCGAAATAGGCGAGAAATGGCCGCCAAATATTGCTCACCGCAAATTAGCTGAAAAATAATGCTCCCCGCGGATTACCCAAGTTTAGGGTATTTGGTCCTCGTTTAGCCTCTGAAGGCCCCGCCCAACCGCTGGCGTTCCTAGATGGTGGCACAGCGACTATTGTGTCTTGTTTACTTTTGGTTACTTCTCATCACTTCTCGGTTATCTCTCGGCTATTTCTTGACTTCTTCTTGTCCGTTTGGTGAAAAGCCGAGAAATAGCCGGGAAATCACCTGCCAGGATCCGCTGCGGAGCCTGGTGGGCTATTTCGTGGCTATTTCTTAGTTAAAACTCTGAGACTTAGGGCGAAGATCCGCCGCGTGGCGGCAGTACTCTGAGTTTTGACCGAGAAAAGCCGCGAAATAGCTGATAAATAGCCCACCAGGCTCCGCAGCGGCTCCTGGTGGGCTATTTCCCGACTTTTCACCAAACGGACAAGAAGCAGCCGAGAAATAGCCGAGATGTAAAAATAACGAGGAGTAAACAAAAGTAAAAAAGACGCAATCGTCGCCCGCTCGCCGTGCCACCATCCGGGGACGCCGTCGGTTGGGCGGGACCTCCAGAGGCTGAGCGAGGTCCAAGTACCTCAAACTTGGATAATTGAACCGACGAAGGTGTTGAAGTCTGAATCATACCTGGAGAGCATTATTTCTCGGCTAGTTTGTGGCGAGCATTATTTAGGCTTGTTTAGGGCCTTTATTCTATATCTCGGCCAAAACTCTTAGAGTACGACAACCCAAATGTCTTGCGAGTGCCCATATTTTGCTGGTCTGATCATGCTGTGGATACCGTTATTCTTCACTTAGAGACCATTTTCTCCAAAAGTAACGGCTCGTAGATTGTGCCAAACACCTACTAGATGGAGTTCACCTAGTCTAGATCGATTTACCGAAGCCAAGTTTTTGAAAGCCAGCTCAGTGATTGATACAAATCAAGACATGAACTCGAGGAATTGTGCGGAGCCCGCGGATCATGTTTTACTGCAATTTACACGCCAACCTGGTACGTGTGCCCTACGAAAAAAGCAGACAATGCTTACACGTAATAGACTTTATACCATTCGACAATAGAATTATGCATCAAGTAACAAAATTTACAATTAATGTGGGTTAACACAAAAAAGTTTTCTCGACGCGGAATCTTTCGTCGGATTTGCGTTCTCTGTCGGAGGCATAGAGACTGCGCGCCGCCTACATAGGTTTCAACATACAACAATCCATGTGAAAATTCCGCTTCGACTGTACAGAGATAGACCACTTTTCGGAGCGGAGGTATGGTCCGGTACAAATTTTGGACTACTCCGCCTCTAAGAAAGCGAGCGTGCCCAGGCGTGGTTCATAAACCATGTAGCCAACCTTCGCTTCAAAAAGGAGTGTTTTTGAGTTTAGGGCACGACCTGAGAAAAATGTTCAAAAGGCTTTTGTCTTCTGAAATATTCACAACAATGACCGGAAAAACACTTGAACTACATACACTGAACGAAATGTGAAAACGCGCATTCTGAATGACTGAAAAGGAAGAACTTTTTAAAAATTCTTGATGAAATACACAAAGAGCTTGGAGTTTTCTCCGTGTGGACATCATTGCTGCCATTGTGGTATTTCGACAGGATTAACGCCGGGTTCCAAATAGTCTGAAAAAAAGGAGAATGAGGTGGATTGGAACATTTCCAGCAAGTCAGCCTTCCGCAACACGTCGCTGCGACGGACACGCGACAACTGTTACTACGACGGGCAACGGCGTTGGTCCGATGCTGGTCCTGCCACGATTTGTGCTAAATGGCATGACTATCGCTGATGGCAGCGACAATGTATACTATTGACCATATAGAGTTCGCATAAAAAGTTCAGTCTGATGAATGGACGGGACTGCGACCGTAGATCACCCCGCGCAAATCGAAACCCCATTCTTCGGTGAGACCGCCAACCTCGCACGGCCAGCCGCCTGGTCTAGGCGTCAGACTAAATCGAAAACGGAAACCATACTATTCATCTCCGCAATGCCGTTCACTCCGCAAAGTGCACGCTAATTGCGAAGGCGTGCTGTGGCGCGGTTGCGAGTATCCTCAGACAGGGATGTGGGATCACCCGGGCGATTGGATCACCGGGCACCAGAATCGAAAACCGCCCGGGTGATCCTACATCCCTATCTGAGGGTATTCGCAACCACGCCGCAGCACGTTTTCGCAATCAGCGTACACTTTGCGGACTGAACGGTATTGCGGAGGTGAACTGTATGTGCTTATTTATTTATTTATACTTGCGCAAAAATATACGCGCAAGATTACAGATTCAAGCTGTCGGAAATCAGCCACCACAGTAAAGGTTAGGTGTTTTAGTACATTCACGGCAGGCTGTAGATTTCGACAGCTCTAAACAAGAGATTGCTACTATTTAATGTGGTCTCAATGTGTACACAAATATAATCTGCCGCGAACATGCCAAAACAGTTTAAACTATTGCAGCGGTTATTTTCTCAAAACTAGATATCGTAATTGTGTTTTGATTTGTTCGGGCAGGAAGGAAACTCACGTTCTGCTGACACTGCAGAGTTGAAAGAGCACGCCAACAACTACATATGCAAATGATTTAATGGATTTTTTAAATGGATTTTTTTTATTTTAACATTTTTTCCTTCTCAATTGTTGATGTTAAATCGGCGCGTGAAGTGTGAAGGCGTTCTGTTTTATGTTGAAGCTTGGGAAGCAACTTATTGAAAGATTGGGAATGAACTGATGAAATACATGTGAATCAAAAGCTTTTGAAGGAGGCAATTCAAGAAAATCGAGTCGCCGACTCAGATTGTTTGCAGTAAACTGACCTCCTCAAAATCAAGTACCCTTGTCTTGATTTCTGTGCGATACTGATCAGAGCTGCACTTGGTGTTGTTTTACAGAGATTGACCAAATTTGAGGATTGTCACTGGATTAGGTATCTACTTAGATTTCATTGTGTATGAACATCCACATATCTGAAGAACACAGTTCAATGTGTAGTTCACTTGTATTCACTACCATAAGTCAATCAGGATGCTGAAGAACCTATGGTGTCTTCGTAGAATTAAGACCAGTGAGCGGAAGATGCTGCGAAGGTACTCTGAGAGATTCACCCGCGATCGTTCACGGATAGAATCTCTTCGGTTTCTGGTAGGGGTCGAGAAGATGCTAGCATGGGGCCATCGGGGAACAATCGCGAGATTCTGCCGGTCTCGAACCAAGAGCGTGTCTCGTTCATTCATCGATGCTCCCGCCATGCTCCATCGCGGAAGTGCAAAGGATCGAGTACGGGGCTGTCGCGGAACGATCGCGAGATTCAACCGGTTTCAACCGGAGGGCGTATCGCGTCCATACCTTAATGTATTTGGAGGGCGTTACATAGAGGAACAGCGATGAACCGAGCCCGGAATTTTTGAGGGGCAATTGCGAGAATTTAGCTAGCCTCGATCACTGCCCTTTTATCCATGCCATCGCGGATCGCGTAAGCATCACGGTAGTAGAGCGAAACATTCTCTCAGAGTAGACCACCGCTCGCCATCGATACCCCGTGGAAGCTCAGATAAAAACAGCCTACTTCCCGCCGGCCAAGTCGGGCTAGTCGACATTGCGCCCTAATTTGGTATGCGTGGCACAGCGCCCCACTTCCCGCGGAGAGAGAGGTTTTCCAGTCTTCCCGCGGAGTGTCGGCGGGTGGTCGACTGCTATCGGAGGGGTGCGCGCATGGGTACAAAGAACACATCTGTCCCATTCCGTCTCTTTTCCTCGCTTACATCTTTGTCTTGACTTCCTTTGATTAACATATTTAATTGTTTTTCTAGCTTGTTTCAGTTAAGAATGAAATGATATTACATTTGAATTATCGTGAATATTGCTCTTATATCTGCGGCTGTTTTTTGTTTGCTTCACGTACACCTGATGTTATCTGATACATAACTAGGTCTGTTTTTTTGCAGGTTGCTATCAAACTTTATAAACCTGAAATACTCAAGCCGCTGATGCCGCTATTTCCGTTATTTTTATGCACATTTCACTGTGGGCGCCATTTTCAAAATTTTGTCGTAAGTACTACATACTACCTTTTACTCTTGGCATTAGGTAACGTGATGTCAGAAAACTTAAATTAAATGACACAAATGAAGTTGAAAATTACGGTAAAACTTCCAAACTTTTTTATTTCCTGTGGGATGAAATTGTCAGAAAAAATTTCAGGGAATATTAAATCAACCGGTAAAGTCTCATGCAAACTAGGACTCCTTCCATACCTTCTACCAACTAAATCTTGTAAAGAGTGAGCGGGATGTTGTCTCAGACCTTGTCCAAGTTTCAACACGGGTTGATAAAGCTTTCGAAAAAGCCAATCTGGGGCCGGATTCATCAACGAAATTTGGGGTAATTTATACCCCGAGTTTAATTAACTCCACTCCATACCCTAAAATAAACCCCAAATGTATGGTTTCCGTTTTCAATCTAGTCTGACGCATGGACCAGGCGGCTGGCCGTGCGTGGTTGGCGGCCTCAATGGGGAATGCGGTTTCGATTCGCGCAGGATGATCTACCGCCGCAGCCTCGTCCATTCATCAGACTAGAATTATTGCGCGCACTCTATGTATCGGATACTCCCATATAAACCCCAAAAATTGGGGTTTATTTTTTGATGAATCGCAAAAATTTACCCCGCGGAGTAAATTATACCCTAAAACCACGGTTTTATCGTTGATGAATCCGGCCCCCGGAGTATTAACATTTCTGATTTTCCAGCAGTTGACCGTCAGACTATGAGTGCGCCTCAAAACATGTCTGTCAAAAAGACATTACCTCGATGACTGTAAAAACACCTCTTTTCTGATCTTTTCGTCTGCATGTGCGGAGAGGAGGGGATGCGGAGGTTGCAGCATGGTCTGCACACGCACGCGTGATGAGTCATGAATATTTCGTTTTCTTCCGGTTGATAAAAGCTCTAAAAGATTCAACCGCTTCCCGAAACTCTCATGTTTGCCGAAAAATCTCATGATATTAATCTCATTATGAATCCCTACATTTTTATTTGTGATTGAAATTTTTCCTTGAGCAGCTGGAAGCTAGTCTATTGAAACGTGGGTGAGGTGACAAACGGTTGCATAAAAGAACGGGAGTCTCGACTGGACCGGATATTCAGTGTACTCATTAGAAACAAACACCTTCTACCCTTTCGGCGCGTTTGGTATAGGTGTTTTATAGGTTTCGTTTGGTATAGGCAGAGGTTAAAGATCGTGGCTTTCTCGTTCTGAAAATTTCTTGGAAGTTGTCCCGTAGAGAAGTAAGAGCTCTCGTCTTATCAAGATTCTATGTGCAAAATCGACTATGCTCTTGCCTCATCATGGTGAAGTTGACCCTCTACATATGTACTCGGTCAAAATGTAAGGCGATTGTAGTGAGAATGTGGGGCGAATGCAAGGTTTCGACTACTTGGTATCATTTGCTTCACCGTCGCCTCACAATTTGTGCACTGAAGGAATTTTGTTGGATGTTTGAAAGCGAATTTTTTAATGCACCGCCCTCATCGCAGCGAAATTCCGGTCCACAGTTGCAGCTACCCAGCACAATCATCATCGCGATGCGTGCTGCAACAGCGGAACAGTTTTTTGCTCCGATGAGGAAAGCATGTATCTACATATCCTCTGACTCCGAGGCGAATTTACTCTGTCCCATCGCGCGCTTTTGCGGAGCGAGGGTAGATACAGCGAGGTGTGGGTGAAGGAGACACAGCGTAGACGCGCAGACGCACGCGATGAACGGAAATAAATTTGGCTCTGAAACAGAGGATATATACACATACAGTACAGAACTGAGCTCTGTCGCGTGTTCATCTTAAGTGAATTTCAGGGCAACTTTTTTTGAGAACTGTAGGAATTCAGCTTCCTTCTGTAACATTTAGCGCGTTGTAAGATGAAACAACTGTGTAGAAATTTTTCTTTCTTGGCTCAAAATGTTTTCGAATCTTCCATTTAAAGGCAGTGTTCACGATAAATTTCACTTCCGTCATCTCCACGGTTTACGGAAGGTCTGGTGCCCTATATAGCAAGGCATGCTTAAAAAGGACACGAAAGACGCGTTTTTGAGCAAAAATAGGCCCCCTCTTGTTTACGTTGATTTTTGAGAGTGGAGGAATTGACCGCTAGAAGGATGATACCTATCAGTGCAATGAAGCAAACAGCTCACTTATCAGCACTTCCTTCACTTGATCATTCCTATAATCCGAGTCTTATTTGTTCCTTTCGAGGGGCGGATCTGGGGCCCGGGGCGTGTCTGGGGCACCAAAACGCCTGTTTGCAGCCGTTATTGTGCCACTCCTGGCTCGTTTTCTACCGTTCCTTTGGCACTGGGAGCCTAGGATCCTTCTCCCCTATCATTTTACTGTGGAAAGTCAACAAGGATGATCATCGTGAACACTGCCTTTAATGATAATGATTCATTGAAATTTCAGGAAATGAGTGCAACGGCAGATTTGACATCAGATTATTTCAATGGCTTTATCCTAGTATTGTAAATGTTGTTCAGCCTAATGACTGTCATCTAGAACATCCTTTATCGTTCAATCAGTAGGTTTTCAGAAAAATGTGCTTTCAATACTTTAATACTGCAGAAATATCTCTCACATCTCATTTCTCACATTGAAATTCGTTGTACCGCCTTTTCCGAAATTTCTCTCGCTTTCCCAGGCGTGCAGAGTAAGCTGCGCCCCGGTCGGTCATGAAAAACATAAAGCCTAGCTTTCTCAGATTAGTCCGGGCGGAGTAAGCAGCGGAGTGGTCGGTCGTGGCAAAACACAACAACGATAAAAAGATATTGACATGATAAACCCGATAAACTTTCTTTCGACCGAGTCAAAATGAGGAAGATAGGCTACGGCGGTGATAACATTTCAATATGGCTGGCCGCGCTTTACTGGGTACCCCGACGAGCTCGATTCTTCCGTGAACGTATTTCGCACCTATTACTGATGAGCTTATTAGGCACTTGCTTCTAATGTTGTTTTGTGGAAGTTTTTATTGCTTTGATAGTGGTAATTTTTAGTGGCATAAACGTTTTGGTGTCCAAGTTATATGATTATGATTAACACCTATTCCTTTAGTGGTTTGCAGCATCGTGACTGTGGTTTCTTTTTCAAAGTATACATGTACGTCGGCGAAAGGCTGGAGTAGCTGGAGACTAGGGAACGAGAGGCAGAAGGGATCTGTCACCAAGAGTTCATTCTCTCTTGTTCACTGATTTGTATCAAAACGACACGAACTTGGGTGGCAAAAAAATCATTCGGTAAACGCCAGCGCTATTTGACTACCGGGTGAATGTGAATGAAACGGTCGCGAAATATTTTACACTCATCAGAGAGAGAACCGAGATGTGCTGATGAGATGGCCGCAGAATGAAGGTAAAGCGGCCGCTGAATTAAAAATTGTCAGTTTGAATACCTACAAAATGCCTTTATAGAGCGGGCTAAATACCTGTATAACTGCCGCGAGATGCACCCAAACAGTTCTTTAACGTGCCGGAAACTGTAGATATAAGGTCCTTAAAACGTATTATTTTCGTCGGATAGACAGACTGCCGCAGAATGCTGGCAAACAGTTCGCTAAACGGCCGCAAAGTGGTGACTTGATGTGCGCGGGCAGACGACGAAAGTGCGTTGCCGACTTTCCGCCGTCGATCTAATAACGTCGCGCGGGAGGGGTTACGGGACGTCGGCTTATGGGACCGCGGGAAGTGTGCTGTCTGTATCTGAGAGGGTGGTGTCGCAAACACCGCTCTTGCCAACGCAATGATCGCGTCTCGTCTAATCGCTGACAAAATTTTGAAAGATATTCACACAGGTACCATGTATCCATACCTCCAAGACCCCCCCCACGATGCACGAATGTGGTATTACTAAAACGCTTACCTACCGATCCCACAGTGACCCGAGCTGGCCGTGGACTTTTGCATCGCTGGGACAACGCTAGACTACCGGTATAATTCTCTCTCACTGTCAAAGAATTGGAAGATGGAAAAATGATTAGGTGCGAGGAGAGAAATTTAGAGAACCAAGTGGTATTCTTGGAAGGATCCTTGAGGGGTTCTCACCAAGAACAAGTTTCGCAGCTGATCTGTGGAGCTTTGAACCAGCCAGGTCGGCGTCCCTAACCTGCCCGGTCGCAGCCTTATAGGCTAAAGTTAGTGTAATCAGTAGTCATTTTCTTCGACGATGTTCATAACCAAAAGAGAAACTTTTATGTTTAATGGTCCTTCAAACAATTGATCTTGACAAGGGAAGCTCCAGGTTAACTCGAAACTGATTGGCATTTGATGCTTTTTCGGATGCTCTCCACCGAACCGCTCCGGAATTGTTTCCGACCTCATCGTAATAGGAACTGCTGTCATAAGTAACGTTTCTGATGAATTTGATAAGAGCGACGCAAGAGATTTCCCGCTTTGTCCTGCAACATCATGGTTAATAAGTCCGGCATCATTAAGGGCTCACATCCAAGCTTTTTTAAGCAGATGAAATTAGCAGTCTTGAGCCATTCTGAAATATTAGGGGATCGGAAAGCAATGCCGTTTCTGCGCATGTCAATACCTGATTGTCATTTATCAGCGCATTGTTTGGTTCAGAGGCGTACCAGAGACATAGTGAGATTTTAGTGACTTCTCTACTTAAAGACAATTCAATTACAATTTTTTTGTAGTTTTGGGTAAAATGGCCAGCCAAATAGCAGAAGAGGTACAAATCCGGCATTGCATGCTTTTTGAGTTTCGCAAGGGAAGTAACGCGACAGTTGCTACAAAAAACATTCGCGATGTCTATGCAAATGCACTAGACATTCGTAGATGCCAAAGGTGGTTTTCCAAGTTCAAATTGGGTAATTTTGATCCCTCCGATTCGTATCGATCGGGGAGACCATCAAAATCAAAATGTTAAGGGCTGAAATGGAAGCAAATCCATCAGCAAGCTCACTAGATGGCAAATGACTATTGATAATGAGGGGTAACACATCACTGATTGAGAAAAAGAACTCGCTAAAAATGCATGCATTTATATTCAACGTGAAAAACGACATTACTTTCCGGTACCCCTAACAAAACACCCGCCAGTTTCAGCGCGCACACTCTGATTAGTGGAAAAGGGTGGTTCCTGTAACTATTTTACATTAGAAGCGACAGTACCAATGAACTAACCGAATTTTTCAAAAAAGCTTCCAAACAAATTCAAGACAGCGAATTCCGAAAATGTAGATAAACAGGTTTCTCGCCACCCTGAAATCGCAGGAACTGGCGTGAAAATCACAGCACCACAGCGGAAAGGAATTTTTCCGAGAAATAAGCAACTCGTACGAAATGAAACGCACTGCAGGAAAAAAACACAAAAAAATGTGCCAGCATAGGAGGAAGAATATTGGTGGACAAGCTGAGAAAGAAAATGCGAATACTGAATTGGGTCGTCTGGGTTCGGAATCAGAGGATTCAGGTCGTCTGGGTTCGGAATCAGAGGATTCAGGTCGTCTGGGTTTGGAATCAGAATACTATTATAGGAAAGTATGTGATTCTTGCCCGGCCACGATCACGGGTAATCAGGCTCGCGTTGAATATTGTTGGAACATAAAGAGCCAGACAGACGAAGCATGTAAATTCTGGAACCATCCCAATCTAACCATTATAATGTGCGATGGCAGAAGAAGTAAATAGCAATGAAGCGTCTCGTGCTGCTTGTCGTTTTCACCCTGACCGCAAAAGAACTGTCAAGAAGGTGAGACCAGCAATATGTACAATAAAGCGGATCAAATTGTTTCTGAGTTTGAAACTTTCAGAAGCGGGTGGGATAATTCGAAAGAAATCCAGTCTTGCCCACGAACCCGTCAAGAAGAAAGCTGAAAAAAAGAGCTGCACGAAAATGAAGCTTCCAGAGTTGGGACTTGTCGCGCTCAGAAATAGACGATTAAAACATAACGCGCATAGGGACCGTTTCCACTTTGTACAAAATTAATTTAGAACTGACGGTGATTAAGCTGCTGCGTAGGACTCGGTGCCAGCGATCACACACGGACGCTCCGTGTCTACCCGCGATAAGTCAGACAGAAGCGTGGACTGTTAGCGTGCAGAAGTAAGCGATTAAAACTTGGGTGCATGTATGTTATAACATGACTGCACCCTGTTTGCGCCATCGCATAGAAAGGAACGCGAAGTATCCGCATCGAGTGTATGTGGTGTTTCTGCACCCAAACATATATAGGAGGGGTAACGCATGGTGATGACGGGTAGTATGGAGCTAGATATTGGGTTTAGGAAGGGTCATAGCGATTCGGGAAGGCTTATGTCTTCAACTATATACTGCGATGCATCCGCCGCAAACCCCTGCAATCTTTCTAGAAACTATACATTGAATCCGACCCATTGACGATAATTGAAAAAATCGCTCTTCTCTGTTTTAACCTGATCTGAAAGGTTTACGTTTAGATGTATCTGGTCTGCAAAGGCATAATGATCTCGTCTTCTAAGTAACTAGGAGATTCTGTGACAAGAAATTCTTGAGTATCTGATTTTTTTTTCGGATGTCCCAATCAGTTCTAATAACCTTTATTTTACGAACCCTAAATAGAGTCGACGACAATTTCGTGTTCGCATGAATTTTATAACGAGTTTCGATTGGAAAACAACCTTTTCTTCAAGCATTAGGTTGACGGCGAAGTCAAAAACAGCTTTCGCAGTTTTCCGAAAAGAGTCGGACCCAATGAATACTAGAAACCTAAGACAGACCTCTCAATCACGCATTATAGAGAAGTAAATGTTATTTCTGTAATGAATAAAGTAAAGTTAGAGACTGTTTGACTCCGGCCTACTCCCATCTGGTCGATAACCATGCACAGCTTGTGACTCCGGAACAATTCCGGGCGTCTTTTCATTAGCCGGGTTAGCGTGCGAGCTATAAATATCTCTTGGGTAGGTCGCGGTCTGGCGCGGACGGACTCGTCCGAGTCAGACCGCGGCCTACCCAGGAGATACTACCGCATACTTTTGAAAACCGCATACTTGATAGGGGCTTCCTTGCACACAGCCTCCATTTCTCTGAGGGTTGAGAGAGGTATGGCTGTAAACTGGTGAGCGACATTTGCGGGTGAGTTTCTTGGAACTGGTGCAAGAGGGAGCAGGGATGGAGCGGCGTGGTATAACAGGCAGTTAACATATTCGCACCGAGTCTCCGCCTACGCACAATAAAGAAAGCAAAATGTCAGTGCGAATTGTGCCGACTGTATGCACTACCCTGTTTTGGAATACATTTCTATTCTAGGAAACCGCGATTGAACCCATCCAACTGGAATCACCACCTCGGGCCCGAATACCCTTGGGATGGGGGCTATCCTATACGGAGACTTTTGAAGGAGGCGTGAGTTTCGCACATTTAGGTTTTCCTAACTACCACACCTTATTCTTTTTTCCCTGTATTTTCCCAATGTTTTTGCTTAGAGTACGTTGCAGATCCTTTTGATAGGTGTGTTGCTATTGCGCATGTTCGCATAAGTATTCATATTTCAGCTCTCCGCAAATGAACCCATTTGAATGGGACCGCCCTCGAGGACCCGAATATCCTTGGAATTGGGGTCGTCCAATATGGACAGGGGAACCGATGCCGTATTCTAGGTACATGAAGGCTTCCTACCAGTCAGATTGATTAGACCATATAATTTTATTTATTCTAGGACCTGTTTGCTGTGATGATCGCTACATGATGGTTGAAAAAGGGAAGAGCATGGCTATAATATTTTACTTTACTCGCTACGAAATATCATTGCATTGGCTTGTAGTTAATGAATCATTGTTCTGATTTATTGGCGAAAATGAATCATTGGATATGCGAAAAACGTTCCGTAAGGCCTCTCCAAGGTTCGGCATAAGTCAGGCGACTAAAAAACTTTAGATCCATAAACTCTGAACTCATTCGCGTCTTAAAGGCAGTGTTCACGAGAATCTTCGATTTTAAGATTAATCGCCAAATCGAATGTTTGGCCCCTGAGTAGAACTGCAATGACGAAGAAACGGAGAAAAACGCATCAGAATGGCACAAAATCCTTTACTCTCACCCCGCGTCTTTACTCTCAGTGGAAGTTTTTGTTGTGACATTGAAATCGTTAGTGGATCCGTCTTTTGCAATTCTTCATATTGTGTTGCTCCGTTCATTCCTTCGGGCCCCACCTAATACTGTTTTGCTTTGAAGGCAGTTTTCACGATGATTTTTGTTGCTGAGTTTTGCACTCAAAACAATGCGTTGGCCACCAAGCGTTACCAAAATTACAAAGAAACGGCGAGAAACGCACTAAAACGTCGTATTTCAGTGATATTATTCTCTGACCTAGACTAGTTGTCCGGCTGGAATGAACATGTTCACGGTTGTTGTCACCAGTGAAAAATGGGGCTAATCGAAAATGGAAGAACATCCCAGGCAAAACAGTATTATGTAGTTAGGATCCAAATGAAAGAACGGAGCAAAAGAGAGTAGAGAATTGCAAAAGACGGGTCCACAAAAGATTTCATTATCACAATAAACAGCTCCAGTGAGAGTAAATAGGCGGGGTGAGAGTAGAGGATTTTGTGTCTTTTTGGTGCGTTTTTTTTTCATTTCTCCGTCATTTCAGTTCTACCCGGGGGTAAAACAATCGATTTAGCGATTAATTTCAAAATTGAAGATTATCGTGAACACTGCCTTTAAATACTCTCACTTTTATTTGGCTCCATTTTTCACAGGAGACAACCACTGTGAACATGTTCATCCAACCGGACAACTAGTCCAGGCCAGAGAATAATATTTCTAAAATAAGACGATTTAGTGCGTTTCCCGCCGTCTCTTCGTAATTTTGGTAACACTTGGTAGCCAATGCATTGTTTTGAATGGAAAACTCGGGAACGAATATCATCGTGAACACTGCCTTCAAGGGCAGTGGTCGCGATAAAACATGCCAGCGTCCTTTTTCTCTTCAAACGCAGTGGTCACGATGAAAAGCCTTATCGAAAAAAAAAACTGCGAAAAAAGCGGCTTAGATCGAAAACAGCTGAAAAACTATGAAGTTAGCGCGGTGAAAAACGGGTTACTCATAGGGTTTCTGTCTCGAAGATGCCAGTTCATGAACACGTGCACAGCGCCGCTCAAAGAGATCGCCATCTCATGCCGCGCAGTCAAAAATTATCGACCTACTCTAAACCCAGAAAAGAGTTCAGAGAAGAAAAAAAGACAAGCATACATATTTGATCGCGACCACTGCCTTCAAACCATTTTCTGGATTTAGAGTAGTAGGACCTATAAGGAAAATTAGCGAAATAAGGCTTGGTTTGGGCGATATTTTGAGCCTGAACTTTCCTGTCTTTTGATATTGGACGAGCCCACTTCCCATCATCGGCACCGATGTTCTCTAACATCAAAAAAATCAGCTGGCTTGAAATTGGAATTCAATCAATGTACAGTAGCCTTCGAACAGACCAGCTCGAATATTTTCGTTCTCATCTAGTCAAAACCTTGAATGAAGTGCTTGTTTTCTATATTCAACTGTTATTACTAGTTCACTTTGCATTTATTTCTGGCTGTGAACTTCAATGATTTTTGACTGTACACACATGAGACTGAGAACTTTTTGGGCGTAGCTGTGTGCACGAATTGGAAACTTTTGATTCTAATAACTTTCTTTTTAGCTCGTGTCTTGCCGCTTAGCCTTCGTGGTCTTTTAGCCGTTCGCGAATCAAACTGATTTTTATGGTTTTTTTCCACAATTTTTTTCTACGCGACCACTGCCCTTAAAAAACAGGTCCCTAGCACGCTTTCTGATAAAAAAATGTTTACTTTGTAAATAATTATGCAATCACATCCAGGGCGATGCGCTTTGTAGGACCTACATACATATATAGAGGGTAGATTTCCAAATGAGTTCGTTACTAAAATACCCGTACAAACAGATTGCTGATTGTCGAAAAATTTTTGAGGGAGACTTTTTAGAAACTGTATTTCTGAAGCATGTGATTCGTAGAGGTGCTTTCAAAACTCTTGATCGAAGAGGTTGATTTGAAAACCTGTCATGCACTTAATTGCAGAGAAAAATCAAGAACTTTTTTTCCTCATTGATTCTCAACTAATCTTTGCTCTTTCGAATTTAACCACTTCCTTGAGAAGTCAAATAGCTCGAACTCACACATCAAATATGCGCCTGAATAAACTATTTATTCAAGTATACCCAAAAGAGTCCACTATTCGGATACTTTATTATATAAGCATTTTACTGAATTAATCATTCAATTCGGTGTAGAAATGTAGTACAGATATAGACTCAAGTTTATGAAGATTTCCAGTTATGATATAGTGATACATGTACAGAAAAATTTCACGCTTCATAACCTTCCAAAATTGTTTCATACCTTACTAGGGCTTACCTTTGATTTCTCGCGGGTTTTTGTAAATCAAGTGTTCATAATTGTAGGTATAGGGCACAGCATTAATAATCCGTTTTCCTGAACCCCTAAATGCCCCAGAAATTTACAGGAGCTTTGCAAAAGTGGGCAGTTCCATAGCTTTGCGCAGATAAAAGGAGTACACGAATGGCAACTTCCGGGACGTTCAAAAAATGTATCATTTTGGACTGTAAGCTTTTTGTAGAGATTGTTTTGGGTGCTGATTACGAATGTGAGACCCATTTGTCAATATTTGAAAAATTTCATCTGATTTGGTCCAAAGCTTCAAAATGGGGAAAATTTCGCTGACAAAGTGCGACTTTAGACGATTTCGAGAATGCTGCGATAAAATCGCCTCCAAACTTGTACGAAGGGTTAGTCGGGCTGCCTAACACGAATTCGCAACCCGCTTATCGATTTTCGATAAATTTCGGTAGGTCACGGTCGGTATACGGTAGCTCGGTCAAAGTCTCAGATTTGACTCAGAACTTCACTGTGGGTGCTACTTGGGACGCTGAACACGAATTCGAGGTCAATTTTTCAAAGTTTTCAGGTAAGTAACGCCACTTGAAGGGCTTTATGCCTACCGTAACCGACAGTAACCCTTAGTCTGGCTAGAAACAGACCCCAGATTCGGGTTCGGCGCCCTAAACAACCCCCAGTTGAAAGTTTTGAGCCAAATCCGAAATTTTCTTTTCTGAACACCCCGACAATCCCTTGATGGTACCCTTACCTTTTTGTGAAGCGATGAAAACTCCATTCAAGGCACACGACACCCAATAAAATTATTTTCCAGATTCTATGCTTATCTTGGAGAGAGCCACTCTCTGATCACCTTGGTATCTCTGAAATCGTCCGAGACCCCCTACGAACGGAGATACGGCTCCTTGAGAATGCCTGCACTTCGAGGGTCAAAATTCCGTGGACGATTTGTCTCAGGCCTGTATTTCTCTTCATTCGCAGTCGCTGCAGGAGAGCAACACAGGGTGAAGGGAGAGACCGGCAATGGATCGGAGAACGACGACATGTTGAGAATTCATCCATTCATTTAGCCGCTATCGAGTTCGTAAATCTGTTAGGAGGCAGGGCTTGTGGTGGTGAGCGAAGGAGGTCGGGCCTGTGGTGGTCGCCTAAATCTCGCTTATTTGAAGGAATTGAGATCTCGCATTTGGCACGTGTTATACAGGAGGGGTCTTCTACACAATTACACGAAAATCTCAAAATTCATATCTGAGGGTGTATTGCGCCTTTCAGGAAATTTTGAGCACGGATAATTTAGGTATGTACCGTCACAAAAATGCAGCAACGACAACATGGTTTTCCGAATCTCCATGGGAAGTTTAAAGCAGTCCCTGGTTAGTAATCCCCTCTTTTCAATAGGCCAATCAAAGGATGGGATATGTCGTAATACAGTGTAATAAACACCACTCAACTGGACAGACTATCGAATGTCAAGTTGACATTCTTTGATGCTATCGTTCATAAAGGTCGTAATCACAGCGGGTTAACGTAGAGTAATCGGACCTGGTAGCTTAGAGAACTGTATAAAGGGAAGCTGTTCGAAACACATTAAATTTAATTATGCATCTTCAATCTACATGAAACATCCATGATAGATGAAAGATTGATGTGTTGTTGAAGACCGACCATTTGGTTAGCGACAATAGATGTGCTTTTCTGTATTTAGTCGAGAGGAACGTATAATGAGTGAATTGTTTCCTACAACAATTTCATAATCTCAGCACAGGTCGAGTTGATACTTTGCGTTCCGTAATGTGTGTTACTGCAAACTCGGTGCACGTCTGATTTCCCTTTCCGATTTAGTCTGACGCATGGACCAGGCGGCTGGCCGTGCGGGGTTGGCGGTCCTCACTGGAGAATGGGGTTTCGATTCGCACGGGGTGGTCTACCGTCGCAGCCCCGTCCATTCATCAGACTAAAATTATTACGCGAACTCTACATATAGTGTAGTTCACCGAATGTTGCACATCTACATATCAATGAGAAGCGGTCATTTGGAGATCGATAGGCATGGAAGTCATTGCACTACAACAGCTATCGCTCAACTAGTGGCCAAGATATTGCAATTCGATTCATGCATATTGATCTCAGAGCGATCGCATTGATGATTGGATGTGCAATCAGGTGAACTACACTATACATTCTATCTTTCTCATGTGAGTCCGGCCGAATGAAGCAGCGTAGCGGTCGAAAACAGCAAAGTATAACGGGGATAAGAAGATTTCAACACCATAAGCCCGCAATCCTTTAAAGAAAGGGTTCACTATACAGTGTTCAATGGGAAACACCATGCTGGCAGATGCTGGAGGGGATAGTGTCGAAGAAAGCGGCGAAACCAGGCCAGAATTCGATAAACGGTGGCGAAGTGAAGATTTCGTGAGCCCAGTACGCCTGCTCAGCCCGCCGCGCCCCCCGCTCTGACGAGGTTGTGGCGCCGCGAATGTTTTTGAGAGTGAAATGTCAAGCAACCAAGCCACGTCCAGCTGATCGATACACATTTTCCCATTCACGCTTGCAGAAACTAGCAGGGTGTGAGAACTCGTCCGCGCCCTGAGCCTGTACTTACGTTAGAAACCGTTATTTTAGCTTATTTTTGGATGTTTTTCTTCGCTGTTTCTTCACCATTCGCTAACTCGCAACAGAAAAAAACATTTTGACTCAAACTCGAAAGTGATATTCATCGCGAACACTGCCTTTGATGTTCCATCGAGTTTCGCTAAGATTAGGCTCAGATGCTTCGCAAAGCAAGGCATTTTCTCCGATAAGCTATTCCACGACTGTAAACAGTTGACTGGGATATCATACAGTATCCGTCTAATATTCTTACTTGTCGATTCACAAATCTAAAAAAAGGCCTCAGCGACGACCGCTTATGCCGACAGCGTGGGCGGTCATTCTTATTCTGACTGACTTTACTTTTTACCGCGACCGAAATGTTATATCATGCGTGCACTGAGTTTGCGCCATCGCTCAACAAGGCACGCAGAATATCAGTGCAATCCGTGCCGACTGTATGTATAATCTAGAAGACGTACCTGAGGGTTTCATTACATAGCCACTCATGTAGTAGTTCATGTGAGGTATTGGACAGGGCATTGTAGAAGGGATTCCCATCGGATTCATGAGACTTGAACTGTCTGAAAGAGGCACGATAATATACTGTCTTGCAGGATACAATCAATATATGGTTGTGAATCTCAACTGAATTAGGTACAACGCCGCCGAAACAGTTGCAACTAAGCGACACCGGAAAGCACCGTTCTGTTATAATTTGACTAGAAGTGGTCCGTTTGAAGCGAAGAACGAAAAAGGCAAAAAGGAGCCTCAAACGCTGCTTCAAAGACAAGGCGCTATTGTATGTATCGTCTGCCCGCGCGGCCGGCGCGCGTGTCTCGCGGCAGTCACGAAGGCACTTCTTTACGTCAACCCTACTAGTTGCCCTTCCAAGAAACTGTCTGATATTATATTCAACTAGTACTCGCGGTAATTGATATACAGCTGTGAGAAATACCTACACCACGGCCTCTCGACCCTCAAGCCGGCTGCGTGGGCGGACGACCTCATTCGGACAGACTGCATATAAAATGTACTGACTGATACCGCTATTCTGCGTTAGTCCGTGACTTCCTCGCCAAATATTAAACGACGTCTGAAGTCCATAGCCACCTTTTTCGTCGAAAATATCTACACCGAACAACTTGCAGTCGTCCCGCTTCATCTGAAATCGTTTTTGAAAAAAATACTGGTCTGTCCTTGTAGGAATCGTTCAATATACGAAGCTCGGTTATAACTTCCAAGTGTGTAGTAAAGTCATTCCATGGTGAGGAACTGGACGCTGGACTGCATGCCTTGCCTAAGTCATACCTTGGTTCTGAGATGTCATGGTTAGAACAGTTCGAAAGCAGCTTGCACTCTTAGAAACGTTATCAATTTTATTATTTGATGCTGTTGGTTGAGATTACACGGAAAACCCCAGAAAAAAAATGATTATAAGAAAGGAATATCATTTTGATCCGGTTTTGGATTGTAAGCGGGCAAGTTACACCGCAGCATATGGTTTCCGTTTTTGATTTAGCCTGACGCAAGCACCAGGCGGCTCACCGTGCGGGGTTGGAGGCCCCATTGGAGAATGGGGTTTCGATTCGCGCGGGGTAATCTACCGTCGCAGCCCCGTCCATTCATCAGACTAAAATTATAGCGCGAACTCTATGTGCATGGTCGTTATTTGATAGCATAGCTAGCTACAAGGTGGTTGTTTAGCAAAGCAAATACTATTCTCATTCAGCCTGCTGCAGTGCTATGAAACGCTTGCGCCGTTGAAAGCGTTAAAATCGTGCTCGTGAAAATCGTGCTCGTGCTTGATGAATCGATATTCAAAATTGTTTTTATTGAAAGGCGGAATTCGGCGAAGAAAATTGGCCGAGTCTCGACGCTTCGGTAGCTCATATTGGCTCTTTCTGACTTACTTTCGACGCTTCCGACGGCTTAGGTCTAGTGCATACTTCCCCCGACACGCGACCGCGAAAGTGGGTAACAGCAGTATCGAGTTTCGGTCGATATAGATGACAAACACTATGTCACTGCGCCTGTGACGGAAAGTATGCACTAGGCCTTACGCGTTCTAGTACAGGACGGTACAGTTCACCGCAATTTTAAAAGGACATGGTGCAGTTGCGGTCACACATTGAAACTACGCTGGAAGACGCCAGATTTCATTATCGATTGACAGCACAGCTGATTTTCCGAGTGAGTTACGGTTTTTCTTTTTTTTTTTCGTGTTTTCTTCGACATTATTTTTGTTTCCGACTCTTATAATATTACGAATAGGGGCTTTTCTTAGTGTGCTGCAGTTTTTCGATTTCAAAACGGAATTTAGAAAAAAAAAGAACTTTGAAGTCCGAACAAACGGCTAGTTTTCCTCACGCACTAAGAATAGCCCCTATTCGCAATAGTTAAACAGTCAGAAACAAAGGTAATGCCGAAACAAGCATGAAAAAACCGTAACTCACCCAAAAAATCGGCTGTGCTATCGATCGATAATTCCTTTTAACATATCGGTCTGGGCTGCCTTCAAAATATGGAATTTCGATACCATGTCAAGAACTAGTGTATTGAATACGTCTACAGGTTGCCGTGGTGTTACCCTGCTATTTGTTTAAATCTGTATTTTCCCCTCAACTTGTGACTTACCTGATCCAAAAATCGAATATAATCGGATGCTATTCGCAAGGTGTGGATCTTGCTCATTTTGTCCGATGGCATAGAAGGGATAATTTTCCGTAATATGGAGAAGGCATCATTTAGTTCCTGAAATTCAATTTATCATATAAGAAGCCTGTAGGAGACATCTTGCTATATTCCCAATTTCGAAATTGACATTTTTTTCAGCTAAATTCCATAGAAAGTCCATGAATTTGTTTGAAGTGCGGAATTTTTTCTCGGATTCAGGCGAGTCAGGACACAGCACTAGTTTTCTTTTTTGGAGGAGCATTCGATTTTTTTCGATTACAATTTCCGTTTGTATAGCAGAGTTGCACTATGAAAAACAACAACTTGCACCGTTCGCGCTATACTGCACGTTTTGACATGTTCTATGACAGGTTCCCCACCCATTAGTACCTTGAGTTGTGTGAACGTGTTAAAATAACCGAAGTTTATTGGTGGAACTCTACTATACACTTGGAAGATACTCTAGTTCTGAGATGCGCCTCTGGTGTGTAAAGTGATATTAATAGAGTGGCTTTTTGTAAAAATCTTTTACAATGTTATTACGATTTTTCAACCAAAGTTGAAACAATTATGGGTGGAAATAAAAAAGGTACCGTTCTTCTGATTCATATTTACGTAAGGATTCAGGCGAAAAAATATCAGGGCTATATCCTTACAGAAGAGAAAATGTTGAACCAACTAGTAAAACCCGGAGATAACCCCAACTTTTACAATATCGGCTATTCAAAATCATCTCGGCAGCCATTTGGTAGTAGAGTAGGCTTCAGAAGTTCCCACACAGCCTGGCTAATGGGCTTTTTCTCAGACCGCATTTACAACCACATCTCAGCGGTCATAAACACAGCCGTCTGCCGCACTCGCCCGCACTGACACGTACCGTAACCCTTACGCGAAACGGATCATTTTGAGATGTACTGTAAGACACGAAGTAATCTCTCACTACGGAGATGACTGCCCGAATCATTCCTTAGTAGAACTTGCTCAAGACTACTCTACAGAAACATTTTCTGGCCAGTCATAGGTATGGGGCACAGCATTAATAGTCCGTGCTCATAGTTCACTAAATACGCCAGAGAACTCCAAGAAACTCAAAAATCTAAGCTACGCAGCAATTTAAAGCACCTGAGAAAATGACTCACCTAGACACTCAGAACTGCAGCTCGAAAACTTCCAGAAAACGCATAGCAGGAGCACAGAGGATAGGAGTCAGTTTTTTTAGCCGCAGTTTTGAGTTTTTGGGCGAGTTTGATTCTGTATACAATTCAAAGGAATGGTTCGCAATAAAAACGGCTAATGTGCTATCCTCATGAGAAGGTAGATCTGGCTATCGCAAATGTGAAAATAAGTGCAAAGCTGTAGAAAAAACGCTCAAGAACAAGTTATTGCTTGGTGTCCGCTCGCCCCCATTTGTCAAGATTTCTATACACGCCTGCTTTGTCAACTTTTATTTTGCTTCTGAAGCAAATTCTGAGCACTTCTGGACACTACTGACTACTTAAAGAGCAAAATAAAGGGCGGATTAGCATGCATCAAATAAATCTCATTGGGGCGCCGGCCTACACCAGTAATTAGCCGTTACTCAGATATTCGTGGGGAAGTTCCCGAGAACGACAGCAGAACTTCCCTCGAAACAACTGGGGAACTCCCCCCGAATTGGGGGGAGGCGAAGGGGACGTCTCGACAGCAGAGTAATGGGGGGAGTTCCCACAGCAGGAGGTCTCTTGTTCTCCCGACTGCAGGTCTTCTCAGATAGAGACATCTCACTTCCCGCGGTATCACTAGCCGACGTCCCGTAACCCCTCCGCGGAAGGCAAAATAGATCGGTCGCGGGCAGTCGGCAGCGCTGTTTCGTTGACTGCCCTTATACTGTGAACACGCACTCTGCACGGCCCTTTCTGCCACCGCCTTACGGCTAATCTGATGATCGGACAGTTTGCGGCACATTTAAAAAATCACCCTTTAAGTAAAGGTCTCTCCTAACAAAATCCGCTCCTGGGGATTTCATCTTGAACTGCATTTGACAAATAAGGAGTGAGCTTCACGGGGAAGCTTTCTACACTCACTGCTTCTTTTAGCCTTCCCATTCGCGGATGCCATTAACGGACAGTGGTTCACCTGCCCAATGCCAGCGTCGCACAGGGCGCGGGTTTTGGAAAGAGTCTCAACACAGTATTCTCTGCTCAGCAATTGTTCATTGGCTCCACTCTAGTATGTGGTGCAATTATGATTCCAATGTGGGAATCGATGAGTGAGTGTTCGATGACCCCAGGAATAGCCGACTGCCCGCCGACACTCCGCGGAAAGACGGTAAAGCCTCTGTCAGCGGGAAGTGGGGCGCTGTGCCACGCCCACAAAATTGGGGCCGCGCGAAGTAGACTAGCCTGACTTGGCCGGCGGGAAGTGGGCTGTTTTTATCTGAGTTCGCGCGACCTTCCGACTGCAGATCTTCCCATTGTTCAATGATTGATCAAAAATCAGTTCGCTAGAACTTGCTGTTTTCGACAACCTCCTGTTCCTGAAAAACTGCGATCGGTTCAAAAATGTTCACCTCTGATTACAGAGAAGCTCATTAGCTCCTCTGAAATCCAGACAGAGATGCCTTACGCAGTCCTGGAGTGGCAGATCTACCATCTAAACCTGCGAAGTGAGACCAACTCGCGACTAGCCCGTCTGCATCATCGTATACGCTGCGGCTTTGTTTTCGCGTTCATGATGTTCGGGGGAGTCCATGAGAACAACCGTGAAGCGAACTTCCCTTGTTCTCCCCCCGAGTTGACTGTTTCGAACGCCTTATCGTTGTGTATACCCGCTCCTCTCCCCTCGGCCGAGTGATAACGACCAAATCAGGTCTATTGTCCTCGGGAACTTCCCCACAAATTTCTGAGTAGACCTATATTTTGAGCGTTTTTTTCAGCCAATTTCCGGGCTTTTCCTTTATGTTTACTTTTGTGATGATCAAATCTGCATTCTCATGAAGAGATCGGGAATCGTTTTTATCGCTAACCTTGCCTTTAGGTTGCTAGCTTAGTTTGAATTTTCGCCTTTCCGGAAGTCGCTCAAAGGTTTGCGGGTAAAATCTGCAAAAAACAAGCTAGAAAATCGACCACCCATTCGCTCCACTCCCCAGATCATCCCCCATTTCCTCTGCCCACATCAGAGTTTTCGGATTCAGAAGGGACGAGACGCGCCTTGAACTTTGACCAAAACCTACGTTCTTCCATTTGTTATCAGTTTAGCCTTATAGTGTAGTCTGCTCCTATGCGATATCTGCGAACGAGGAGAAAACACAGACCGAAGACGACTCGTCCACGAATTCCTCAATTTCAATTCTTGATTGTACAATTTTTGAGGAGCAACAACTCCGCTACTAGTGGATCCTGAGAGACTCTGGAGATACCATTTGGATCAGCCCGAAATTCTCTCCCACATAAGTGAGATGACAGAAAAACCATTTTGAGGTCGAAATGTGATTTTAACACTTGAGATACCGCTTTCACTACGGCGAACCTACACAACCGACCGGTGCGCTCCACGGCGAATTGTTCCCGTGGGTGACATGTGTGGACCCGCGGTCCGCTGTGGACCGCATCTGCTGAGGGAGGCTTTCTTACATGGTGCAGAGAATTGGAAAAAGGCCATCGTGAAGCAATGATTATTCATTTCTCCAGGGATCTGATGTGCTTTGATTTTGAAAGGAATTTCCAAGATGCTTTGAAACACAATTTTTCGCAAATTGTTTGAGCGTTCCGGTCCTGAATGGAACGTTTGCTTCCCTTGTGCCCATATGTCCATTTATGTCTGTATATGCGCCTCTCACGATCCCTCCTGCTTCTCAGGCGTAGTTGACCGGTGTGCATCCGGTGTGAAGAAATATTTCTCGTAACGTGTGAACCAATCATGAACTTTTCTGACATATCCGGCACGGCATCGCCATGATATTGATCAAAGGAGCTGTTTCCTCTCATTTTTCCATGATGAGGGGGATTGTCACGATCACAATCCATTGGCCACGGGTGGCTAGTCATCTAGTGGACATTAGGTTCGTAATAAGCAACTACTCTAACCTCCCTTGACGAAGATTATGGCAATTTCTTTACGAACAGGGAAGCTCGAAAACTCGAAAAGTGTTATTTCCGGATATGCTTGTAAAATAACTAGGAACGCTCAAAATGCTTGACCATTGTGAATGTTAACAGGTCACAATCCAAACCTATTCGTATCAGAAAAAAACCCGCGTCTGAAAGCTTCAGAAAAGTGTGGAATGTCCTATGGCGTGGCTGCGCAGTGTGGAGACGCGGTCTCTCAAGTGTTAAGACAATTAGTGAACTTCGACCACGGATTATTGGCGGTGTACCCCATATAGCTCAAGACAACAGGAAAAGGCTGTGGTGCGGTTGCGGAAATCCCCTGATATACTACAGTATAGATAATTTTCCCCGGATCAGATTCGATTTATTGGGAAGTTGTTTTTTTTCACTCTCACGTCTTCGCTGATTTTCATTGCTCTCAAAGCTGTAGTCGTATCAGTGGGAACAGAAACTCACCGATCAATCACAGCAGTTCCGGAAAACTGATTGATCTTACAGTGTATATGTAGTTAGGTACTTGGCTAGCCTCCTAAAGAAAAAAAAACATTTCAATCTCACGTGCGGCTGGCGCGGCGGTCGTCTGCTCCGGTCCTTTAAAGGCAGTGTTCACGATAAAAAATGTGTTTCAGTTTCCACTAGGAATGGGTAGTGGAGGGGCACAATGTGACGTTGACGTCGAAAGAACGCATGAAAACGAGTCAGGGAAAAAGCTCCAAAGAGCCTGGAAGTTGCCATTTCGAGCGCAAGGCAAATCTCAAAAGCGCATCACACGCCCACCGACGTGAACAAACGAATGCTCGAGATCGTGAGATGAGCGATGATTTTCAATCATTCGCCCCGTTCTTCCCTTCATTCTCAACTTCTCCTTTTACTCAGGTCAGCTCGCATGGATCGACTGCAAAAGACGGAAGTTACAAGCCTCCGGACAACTCCTGTCCACCACGCTTCCCCTAGCTCAATTTTGAGGGGCCATAACTCCATTCCCAGAAGGTCTTGTACGATCTCAGAGACATCATTGGAATCAGCGTGGGGCCGTTTTCGAGATAGGCAGGAGAAAACAAAAAAACAATTTTATCGTGAACACTGCCTTTAAAGGCAGTGGTCACTATGAAAAACGTTAACGAAAAAAACTACAAAAATCAGCTTAGATTGAAAACAGCTGAAAAACTATGAAGGTAGCGCGGTGAAAAACGGCCTAGAATTAGAGTTTCTAAGGCACAAAGTTGCCAGTTCGTGCACACGTGTACAGCGTCGACCAAAAAGATCGCAGTCTCATGCCGCACAGTCAAAAATCATCGAAATTCAGAAGAAGAAATAAGTGCAAATTTACCGAATAAAAACAGTTGAACAGTGAAGGCAAGCACTCCAGTCAATGTTTTTGACTAAATGTGTGCATAAAGTCGAAGGTTCATTGATTGAAATTTAATTTTAGGCCAGCTGATGTTCTTGATATAACAGGTCATCGATGCCGATGATGTGGGGTGGGCTCGTCCACCATCAAAAGACAAGAAAGTTCAGGCTTAAAATTTTTCTCAAAACAGTGGTTTTTTCGCGACTTTTTCTTTTAGGTCCTACTACTCAAGACCCAGAAAAGGGTTTAGAGGGAAGAAGACAACAAGCATATTTGATCGCGACCACTGCCTTTAATCGATTCAGGCCGAGAGAACAGCACAGCTGATCAGCTTACCGTACCGCCAGCCGCCGGTGAGATTCAAACCGACCGTGCAGGCCGCGGGTGAGATTCAAATTTTTTTTTTGAGGAAGCAAGCCATGTATCTAACTGTATTAGGAGAAGTCCGCAACTGCACCACCGCCTTTTTCCATTTCCGTGGACTACACCTACAACTATCGTAGCTCGGTCTCGTGAAACCTCGCGGGAATTCTAAAACAAGCCATGGTTAGTGGCAGCCATAGGCGTTTTTTGGTATGCTGACTATTTTGAGAAGAAATCTTGAAGTTTGAAAAGTTAAGTTTATAGTAAATAATGCAGAAAGATCAGATCAGAAAGGGCGCGAGGACGCGTTATCGCGTCTTTTTTGTCCTTTCTGAATAACACGTTTCAAACTTGAATGCATCATATACGCAGAAACCCGTATAATATTTTTCCATGTTTTTGTGTGGCTAGACCTCTCTAGTAAAAGAAAATGTTGAAAGACCCCATGAAAAACCTACACTTGTAAGGAAAAGCCAGTCTGAACACACTGTAAAATTGAATTGTGCCGTAATTCATGAAATTGAGCCTGAAAAAACGGAAATAAATTTTCCAGCGCGAACGATGCCTTTAAGTTCGAGCAAAACCATGGTTATGATCATGGCCCTTTCGCTGAGGACTACCCAATGGTGTAAGCGTTGCGGGTTCGATGAGAACTGAAGGCGTTTGGAAATCAGTAAGATTTTAAAATACAGTACCATGGCGAAGGGACAGATACTCCGAACGCTCCCCTTTCACCACAGTACCGTGTTGAGAAACCTGATTGTCAAACTTCTTTAACTCTCAACAAGCCCCCTTTCCTTCAAAGGCTATATCAATGGCTGAATCTCAATGTCTAGATCATGTATATCACAATATCTTTGCTCAAAGCTGAGTTTGGAGCGAGTTATTCGAAATGGACGAAAGAGACGCCAAAACGCGTCCCTGAGTCCTCCCGATCAAATCCTACGGACGATATTGTGTGTTCCCAATCATGCACCGTACGCAATGAACAGTTTGGAACGGCCTAGTAGAAAAAATGCAAACAGGTGGTCTCCGAAAAACTTATGATTAGATATTAAGTGTGATCTTCAAGCAACATTATCTGGTTAATGTAAACAATAACATACATAAGTGAGACTCTTGGAAAAATCGAGACAAACAGAAAATGAAAGCATTATCCACACCTTTGTCCGTTGCCGTTCTCGCTTGTTAGCACAAACTCGTTGTAATATATTGTCCTCCTCGTTTTTCACCGGTTTTCGTGGATTTTTCCGCTTTGGAGCCATCAGCCTTCAACTGATGGAAATTTCTTAATACTCCTTGCACGACTTGAAAAAAAAACGAGCACGAGCGATTTTTATCGTAGCTAGCAGAACGAGCTATTACTTCCCTACATGTGTATAAATGAATTCGTGGCTTGCCTCCTCAGGAAAAAAACATTTAAATCTCAGCCGAGGCTGGCGCGGCGGTCGTGTGCCCTGGCCCGCTAATCGATTCAGGCCGAGAGAAGAGTGCAGCTGAAGCTTAACATAGCGCCAGCCGCGAGTGAGATTCAAATGTTTTTTTTCGGAGAGGCCAACCATTGACCTCACTGTATGTTTCATAGCTGTGCTATGAGCGGTGCGGGCACGTAGGGGGTAACGCCCTAACTTTAGACATTGCACAAGGTGCAAAAATTTCTCGATTCAGTATAGAAATATAGTAGGCATTTGCCAGCGCTATATGTATATATGTACTGTGGCCTAATATATCTCGAAGTGTAATTTACTCCTGTCGCTCCCCTTGCCCCGCGCAGGCAAGCGAAGAAACACACTAAATTTGTCTCCGAAACAGAGGATACAACGATCTGGAACTTACATTGCGGACATTTTTGTTCAAGTCTGAACCCTAGCAAACATTTTATTGTCAGATAGCCCTTCTTACCTGGATATTCATTATTTCTCCAAATCTGAAAATAGTCAGAATTTGATGGAAGTTGTCCGAATAGAACGCTAAGGATACGAGAACGTGCCCCGCGCACCTCCTGACCGAACCTTACAGGTTCCCGTTTCAGGGCTTCTATATAAAACCCCTCCACACAAGCGTTTAGTAAACCTCAGGCGCACTGCAGATAGGTTAAGAAAAGTTGTTGAATTAGCCACGTTCCTGGGGCGGCACGCATGAACGCAGCGAACGGTGTCAGGGAGCCGCTCCGCGTGCCATGCGCGCAGCGTCGAGCAGCGGGGCGGTCCCGAATTTTGTGGCGTGTATTGATGTGCCTGGTTTTCGGGGCCGCCCCGTTGCTCGACGCTGCGCGCATGGCACGCGGAGCGGCTCCCTGACACCGTTCGCTGCGCTCATGCATGCCGCCCCAGAAAGGACGGGATCATACAGCTTAGCTCCCCAAATTTTGAGCCGGTCGAAACAAAACCATGTTTTGACTGCATCGCTGCTGTTTTTCATCGCAGCGATTTTGCACCCGCTGCAGCAGCGATCTGTCGGCGGCGGCGATTTTGTTCATAGTGGATTCGAAAAGCGCGAAGACTTTGTTGAAAGCATAATAAACTTATGTGAGGCCCATATTGGAATCTGGTACGACTGTCTTCTATCCATACAAGAAAAAGGGTATAGATTTGTTGGAAAAAAAAGCAGAACAAGTTTACCCGTAAAACTTTTCTACGCTTTTTCGGTCTATCGAATGAATCCTTGCCAGGCGGACCTGTCCTGAGGCGAATGCTTTCCTTGCCTGGTCTGTTGAGCAGGCAGAAAAGAAATAATCTCTTTATGGCGTTCAAGCTTCTTACCGGTAGAGTTTTAGTCAGTGCGTCCAAATATTTTGCGATGGATCCCATGGATCCATCCAGGAACAGAGGAAACAAGATCAAAACCAGGGTTCCAGTAGCTAAAACCCAAGTCAAATCTAAGTTTTTCGCAGTCAGGGTCCTACTCCTCCTCAACAAAATTTTCAATGAGGACACGATGCTCTTATCACTGAATTCCTTAGAGTTCATGGCCAACAAATTAGCTTACGCAGAGGATTCTAGAGAATAAGCTTACTCCACTTTTTATCATTTTATCATTGTATGTTCGTTCATACACACTGCCTCGTTTTCAGTGTCTCTAATCATGCATTTTTCACTCTTTTCATTAGGTTTGTGAAACGTCGTTGCGGAATATGTACAGTAAAATCACGAGGACGTTTGCCACGAAGCGATCACAATTGGAGCGCCTTTCCATTGCACGATTAGAAAGGAGCAGTTGTCCCCCGCATGGCCGCAGCAAGCAGGTGTAGTCAAAACATGGCTTAAAGGCACAGTACACCCTCAGACAAGAATTTTGAGATTTTCATGTAATTGTGTAGAAGACCCCTCCTGTATAACACGTGCCAAATGACAGATCTCAACTCCTCCAAATTAGCGAGATATAAGCGACCACCACAGGCCCGACCCCCTACCAAATTTTCGAACTCAATAACGGCTATATGGATGGGTGAATTGCCACGAGTCTTTGTTCTTCAATCCAATGCCGATCTATCTTCTCATCCTGTTTTGCTATCATGCAGCGATTGCGAATGAAGAGAAGTACAGGCCTGAGACAACTCGTCCACCAATTTTTTGCCCTCAAAATGCAGGTATTTTCAAGGAGCCATATCTCCGTTCGTAGGGGGTCTTGAATGATTCCAGAGATGTCATTGTGATCAGAGGGTGGCTCTCTCTAAGATAAGCATGGAATCTGAAAAACATTTTTTTTGGGTATCCTGTGCCTTTATGGCTCATCGGGCTTATCATGTCAAAATTTCCCTATCACAGTTATATTTTGCCATGACCGACCGCTCCGCTGCTTACTCGGCCCGGACTCACCCGAAAAAGCTAGGCTTTACTTACCACGACCACCGACAGCGACAGTTACAGTGCACATCAGGCATATTGATTTTTGGTCGATATGGATGGTAAACATTGCGTCGCGTCTCCCGTCACTGAAAGTATGATCCCAGCCAGAGCTTGCGCCGTTGGAAGCGTAAGGAATGGGTAAAAGCTACCATATTTGAGTTAAAATATTCCGTCAATTCCGTTAATTACTTTGCAGTCTCAATCCCAGGACGATCTCGTCGAGATTGATTGTTCGATTGCTGTCACTTCGGCTAGTTTCTGAACCTTCCAGTGTTCTAGTATAAGCCGTCAAAGTCGATTAACTTCGCTGTCATAACCGCTTTACCGCTAGCACCGCTAGATCAACAGAGAAGGCGTGTTGCGGTGCACTCGTCCACTTTTGCTCCATAAAAGAGACAACCCGTTATTGCTCTGTTTGTACCCAGTTTTCGTCGGTTTTTTTTTTCATCAGTTCCCCATACTACCAGCTCCGAACCTTACACTAATGTCATAAAATCGATACCATTTTGAGCGTTTATGCTGCCGCGTCCGTACCGAGAATTGGAGAAGTTCAAGAGATGGTGTTTCGGTAGGTTTCACGCAGATCACAGTGATGAATTTTACGACAAATGAAAACCAAAGCCGAACACAGCTTAGTGTGAAAAAACAACAACAAATCAAGTACAAGTAGCAAATGGTTTGTATCCTATCTCTAGGAAGCCGCGATGCAGCTATCGTCTCGCTATCTTGGGAGCGGAGCGGTTGTTACTCCATTTCTAACAATGTTTTTTTTTTGAAAACAACCGCTAGACTTCTATGATAAGGCAACCTCCGCAGCGTCGCGGCTTCCCCCTATCCAGAGATTCATGATATGTAGGCTTGAACGAGGAAATTTGAATACGATATCAGAATGGCTTGAATGGTTGGGTAACAATATGCATCTCGCCGCGACCTCTTGATCCCCAAGAGTTATTAGCTTCAAACCATAGATTAGAGCAGGTGTAATGCTATTTAGCTGTTCTAAAGGCAGCATACACGCTCTTAAACGTATTTGAGATTACTACGGAAATAGAATCGTGTGGCTCAGAACGCAACGCCTACGCATTTTGAAGCGTCAAAAACGACCCACAATGCCGTTACAGGAGTACCAAGTTTGGCCCCGCCCGTATTTTCACGCCCACTGTACCTGCCCTTTTCTCGCAACGCAAGGTTTTGGACCATCTTCACCGTCGGTACTGTTGGTGGATTGCCAAACAAGTGAACCACACACGCCACTGACAGCGAGCGTAACATAGCAACCCTACGTTGGAGGAAAAGGGCAAATATAGAGGGCATGAAAATACGGGTGGTGCCAAACTTGCCACTCCTTTAACGACATTGTGCGTCTTTTTCGACGCTTCAAAATGCGTTGGCATCATGTTGCAAGCCATACGGTTTGATTTCCGTTGTTATCCCAACAACGTTTACGAGCGTATATGCAGCCTTTACTGCACCGAGAATTCCCTATAAACTAGAAGTGGATGGTAACTTTGTGCTCAGCGGCCCAAAAAATCTTTTGGCTAAAGTTTGGACAAGGATTGGACAGCAAAATTTGTTTGACGTTGTCCAGAGGGGTAATTTGAGGCTCTGAACACTAATATAGTGCCTGTTTTTAGTTTCGCAGAATATTTTCGTAGGTTACGGTAACTGAATAACATTAGAGCTACTGTATTCTGTCACAGTCATCGACGAAAACGAAGCCAATGTTCAATACATCGAATAATCACTCCGCGATAAAGTTTAGGACCGAAAGATTCGATATTGGGCATGAAAAGTGGTTTATGGAACAGAACTGATGACTGTCATCCATTGCAACATAGATGTCGTCGAAAATCTTTGCTGGGGAGTAAAACCTTGTATCTCATATGCCTGAGCCTATTCCCAGTCTGAACGGCTATATCGCGCTGCACAATGATAAAGCGACATTTGAAATATAACTTTTGATCAAAATATAAAGGTATCGTGAATTTGCAAAAAAAAGCTCCATGAGGAGACTCTGATCTCTTGTTTCACGCCCAATCAAAAGCACTGCACTCTAAAACAAATATTCGAGAATGAGAGTGAAGATTGGCGAGTAATTTTCGGGAGTATGGGTTCCCAGGCTACGGTATTGAAATGGCTGGCGGTGAGGACGGAGTAGAGTTCGTTAGCCGATCGGAGAAGCCGCCGCCGAGTTGGCTGCCCCGCCCCACACCCATCTCCTCGTGAGCTATTAGTGGGCTTTGTTTATAGATTGATGACATTGATACATTGCTCGCAACGAGCCGTAACTAGATTATTTGAGAAATGACCTCGAGTCGGTCACAAGACGGATACACAATCTTTTTGCTATCTTCAGCTTTTGCCGAAATCGATATTTTCCGTCAGTTATGCCACAATTCAGTCGGAAACTGCTGCGACTCAAGCTTCACAAACAAGACTTCGCCCTCCAGGACCTGAACATATAAGAGCTAGCTCTTTGCGGGAAGCCACGTTGAAGAAATTAGGAAGACTCCGAAAGTACCAAAGAACCACGCGCGGCGTTACTCCGAATCAAGAAGGTGGTGAAAGGTTTCTGGTCGATTCTGACACGCTATCTCCGGCTCGGAAAGTTTAGGAGCCTACAATCGTTGAAGCTTAAATCACGTGGCTCCGGAAGTGTTTGAGAAAAACATTCCATATCTGACTTAAAGGCAGTGGTCACGATGAAAAACGTTATCAAAAAAAAACTACAAAAATCAGCGTAGATTAAAAACAGCTGAAAAACAATGTAGGTAGGGCGGTGAAAAACGGGTTGGAATTCGAGTTTTAGAGCCCAAAGAAGCCAGTTCGTGCACACGTGCACAGCGACGACTAAAAAGATCGCAGTCTCATGCGGAGCAGTCAAAAATCATTGACATTCAGAGGAAGAAATAAATGCAAATTTACCTAATAAAAACAGTTGAGCACTGAAAGGAAGCCCTTCAGTCAATGTTTTTGACTAGATGTGTACATAAATACGAAGGTTCATTGATTGAAATTCAATTTCAAGCCATCTGATGCTCTTATATAAGAGGTCATCGATGCCGATGATGTGGAGTGGGCTCGTCCACCATCAGAAGACAAGAAAGTTCAGGCTTCAAATTTGGCCCAAAACGGTGGGTTTTTCGAGATTTTTTCTTATAGACCCTAATACTCGAGACCCAGAAAAGGGCTTAGAGATGAAAAGATGATAAGCATATTTGATCGCAATCACTGCTTTTAAAAGGCTTTTCACAACATCTACAATACCCGCTCTAAGTTTTGTAAAAACGGGGAGCATCTGGCAAACTTGGCAAAAAAGCGTCCGATGCATGTAACTTTGTTGAATGAAGAATGTTTTGAATTCTGAAAACGCTATCCTATCCACAGATCAAATAGCTACCTAATTATGTCACTTGTGTGCCAAAGTTCCCAAAGAGCACTTTGTTTTTGAAGGAAATAATTTTTGCAATCGTTTTTCAAAAAACGTCGCGCGCGGCGAATGCGTCCAAACTTTGAGCAGTTTTTGTACAAGTAATGGAAGAGCAATCGGTATACGTTTTTATAAAAAATTAATTGCAGGTGAGAGCATCCCAAGGTTTGTTCAGGTTGAATTTTCCAAACCCTCAATTAAACACGCTTGAGAACTACCTGAAAAGCCAGAGTTTTGTTGCGAAATCCCCGGACTCATAAATGAAGGATTTCAAAAATTCAACCTAAACAAACCTTGACATTCCCCCACCTGTACCTAATTTATGAAGAAAGCATACAGATTGCTCTTCAATTACTTGTACAAATACTGCTCAAAGTTCCGCCGCATTCGCCGCGCGCGACGTTTTTTGAAAACGATTGCAAAAACTATTTCCTTCAAAAACAAAGTGCTCTTAGGGAACTTCAGCAAACAAGTGACATAATTAGGTAGCAATTTGATCTCTGAATATGATAGCGTTTTCAGATTTCAAAAAAGTCTTCATTCAAAAAAGTTGCATGCATCGGACGCTTTTTTGCCAAGTTTGCCAGATGCTCCCCGTTTTTACAAAACTTAGCGCGGGTATTGTAAATGCTCAGAACTGTTCTGTGCCATGCCATTTGCCGTGCCATACCATGCCGAACACAAACATTTGCCATGCCGAACAGAAATCTGGCGCATGGACCAAAATTTTTGCACCAGTTTGCTCAAATTCCCAGATCTGGCTAAAAACTTTGTAGCGGGTGGGGGTTATTTGGCTTGGGGCCGTTTTCGAAGTATTCAGGAAGTTTAGACTCCCTAAATGACATTATACCTACCGTAACCTACAGTAAATTTAGACAGAATAACCACCAAATTCGTGCTTGGCAACCGAGTTTACCTCTACAAAAAAAGTACTGGGTCAAAGCCAAAGCAACTTTTCCGAACGTCCTCAAATCGCATCACCCTCATCTGTTTGCGAAGCTTCAAGAAGCATGAAACTTTGTTCAAAAGTGTCCCCAACTAGACCTGATTTCATATTCGGAGAGATCGCGTCGGAGTTCGGTGGAAAACTTTCATCACCATTCCGATCCGGGGGAACACCATACACGGTCCCCTAGCTAACTAAAAATGTCTTCTGCAATACATTTTTTTGAAAAAAAAACACCTTTCAACAAATGATTGCTGTCATTTTTCAAGTTCTCATCGGTGATGGGAAGGAGAATTCAGAAAAGACCACAACGTCTATTCCTGGTACCATTGAAATAATAATTAAGCAAGTTGTGGTAAAGATGGCACCGAAAATGTTCTTTAGTCAGGTGTAGTGAATTTGTGTAAGACTCTATACCAACTACTTGTTTCTTGATGATATTGACCTAAAAGCGGCACAAACAGCTGACGCCATACCGCACAAGGATTACCTATTTCCCTAATCTTGTTGGCCGATGGACAGTTGCGACTACCATATTTCAATCGCAGTGCACATTACGCTGCAGTTAACTAGACATTAGTTAGTTACTGAATAATGAGCGCGCGAACAAGTTGAATTGTACGCGCAAGTAGTGAATCCTAGCCGAATTGGTAAATGTGGACCGACACGCATACACAATTGATTCACTTTTCCGGCAGTATCACCTAGTACCCCATCCCATACAAGCTTCTCCCAGACTATTCTGCAGTGTTGAAGACAATGTCGAGCTATCAGCCGGTTAAATCCATCTTGTTCCGAGTTTCGTTGTGTACCCTTGCTAGTCTGGAAGTGTTCTGTCTGGCCTGAAAATGTTTTTTTCCGAAGGCCCATCATATTCATAACCGCTGGTAGTATTTGGTCAGAAGAAGCGTAGGGACGCATTTTCGAGTCCTAAAGGCACTGTCCAATCCCAGATTCGTTTTTCTGTTTATTTTGAAAACGATACCATAATCATTCCAATGTTCTCTCTGGAATCGCACAAAACCATTTGCAAACGAAGTAATGGTCCTTCGAAAAGCACCGAAAATTGAGAGGAGGAAGCATGGTGGACCCGCTGTCCGAGACTTGCAAATACCTTCATTTGCAACTGATGTTACCTTCATTTGCAACTGACGGATTTGAATGAAGAGAAATATTGAGACTGATTTGAAGAACGGGCCGCTAATAGAAATGCATCGCCCAAGTCGCCACTGTGAAGCTCGGAATGTCGTCAAAGGGGTCGTGCCAAAGTGACTCATTGCTGTGGGCTCGCCAGGATGGCTTTTTCCTATATCTCGCTCATTCGAGAGAATCGAGAGCTCGCATTCAGCAGGTAGGGTCTACTTCACAAATATGTGTAAATCCCTGGCTTCTTAGAAGTGAAGACGGACCTCGAATTTGAATTTAGCGCCAGAAATAACATTCTAGAGAAGGCAAAGTGTTAAAAATACTAATCTTCTGAATATTTCCGATTTTCCCGCATTTGTTGGCTTTTTTTTTCGGAAATCGTGGAGCCAAAAACCATCGGAAATCAAAATCCCGCTTATACCTGGCCGTGAGAAACAGTTGAATCTCGTTCTGATCACAGTCAATAAGGCGCATACGGAGTGCAGCCAATCGTAGAACTTCGAAGAATGGCGGTGGTCGATCCTAGAGCTGGTGCTGTCTGATATAAGTGCACTATGCTTTCGGTGAGTCGCATTCTAAACTACCCAGGCTTGAGTTTTTCGATGAGTTGATCCTCGGAATAATCCAAAAATGACATTACAGTCGTGATTCTGGAAATGTTCGAATCATTTGTACCCATATCCGGAAATGAACGACTCGGGTCCTACGTACATCCTTCCACAATTTTTCGATCCGGGGGAGAAGGCAGATAAGCGATATATTATGGTGAAATACACATAACGGTCCTTAGCGAGAATCAGTAGCTCCGCTTCCATGTCCACTCGGCTCGAAGTATTGGGGAAACGTTGTACAGCGTACAGCGTATAAAGCGTTTTGAAGTAAACTAAACCTTCATTTTATACGGAGAACTCGGAATCGAAATTCCTTGAAACGGTGCCGTTAACTGCGATGAACGTTCGTGAAAGATTTTATTTCAAATTACAGAAATACGTACATGCATAAGGGTGTGAACGCAAGCAATATTATGTGAAAATATATTCCTCTACACTGATACTGCACTCTTATTGATCGCATACTGTAACGAGGTAAGCATTTCATGAAAGTATTGCGCAGATTAAACGAAGTGAGCAGAAACATTATGAGTGACAATGATTATGACCGGGCCACAATTTATAGTTTTCAAGTGAATCGTAGAGAAAGTTTTCTTTTTTCCTCTTCGTAGTGGAACTCAAATCGAACTTTCATCATCTGAACCGACAGAATTTAAGTAGACACGCGGGACATTAGCCAAATTCAGCATTGAATTACGAGCGGAGAGGACGCGTCCCGCCTCGGACTCCAAATGGGCTGCCTGGAAAGGATTGTACAGTCGGCACAGATCGCACTAATACATTCAGTTCCCCAATTTCGATCGCAACTCAAAGCATGTGCACCGAGTTTGCGCCGAGTGTTCGTGTGTCCCTAGCGGAGTGATAACACCACGGTGGCGGAAATTATGAATAAGGTGGTGCGAAATGTTCAACTCGTCCAATGAAATCTCGAAGTCTTCCGCTGTGAAACCCTCTGCTCACCTGTTTGCTAAGTGTCCTCAGGTTGTTCACTGTGATATACTGCATCGAGCATAGATCGGCGATGTAGGACTCTCGATTCAAATTTCTCATTTCGATTTCGCGTTGTAAATTGGAGAGCTGAAACTCATACCTTCATACAAACAAACGCCAACAGAACAAGCAGCACAATTTTTTTCTTCTGATTTTTCGAACTCACAAAAAGCAAGATTACTAAAAAAGGCGGATTCTTTCATCTAATGCAAAAAAATTTGAAAACTAGTTAAAGTCATCTTACGCGCAAAAAACCGTGTCCTTATTTTTCATGTATTTGCGCAGGCAATGTTTTGATTGAAGTACGGAATAATAGTGGAAAGGCCTCACAAAACCTTCAGCTTCCGGTTAAAAATATTCGTTCTAAAACCTTTCAAATGACTCACAACCCACCTCCTCCGTCAGTTTCGGTGTGTCAAGTGCAGCACGGCGAAAGTTTTTTTTGCAACATCGGAAGTGTTTTTTCCTCGCTTCAAAACTGTTAGCCCCTTTCATTGCCGGCCGCTTCGACTAGTCGCTGCACTGCCAACAGTTACGAAAACCAATCGCGGCAATTAATCTTGCACTGAGTCGCGACAAGTTGGAACAGTTGGCAGTTTCGGTCGCGATCGCGGAGCGATTTAGGTATTTCATACGTGATAGAAGCTACCTGCTTGACGTTATTAGGTCGCTCCCATCATGGAAGCGATTCGTCTCGTTTAAGCGACTACTCAGATAATAGGCGCGGACTGACCGCTGGCAATCAAGGCCTCTGCGGGCGGTACGCCAGCAAGTTGCGGGCGCATGATCGCTGCCCGTCGTGGCCTCGTCGGGCGGATCGCTGCCTTTCGTTGTCTCCGCGGGCGGATTGCTGCGTTTTGGCGGGCGGATAGCGGCACCTGGGAAAGTTGATCACGCTAGCGGGCGGATCGCCGGCAAGCTTTAAAGCAGTGATCCGCCCGCCAGGGCTTTGATAGCCAGCGATCCGCCCGCCACTGCTTTGATAGCCAGCGATCCGCCCCCTCAAATTTTGCACGGTGAAACTTGTCAATCATTGACGAGTTCCTTTGCGGTATCAGTATCATGCGCAGAGTAAGCAGACAGAAGGATATAAAAGGCGCTCCATCGCAATAAATGCTCACTCGGCATTTTGAGGCCGATCCTGGAAGGTGACTTAAAGTCACCTTTGAAGGATCACTTAAAAGCAGGACAATAATTTTTGGCAGCTGAAGGGAAGGTCCCCACGGCTAGGGGGGGGGGGTGGTCCTGCACACGGAGACTATCTGAATAACCTACATACGGCCTCGAGGGCGGATCGGTGGCTAATGGCGGGCGGATCGCTGGCTAGTGGTGGCTGGATCGCTGGCTACTGGCGGGAATATGGCTGGCTACTGGCGGACGGATCGCTGGCTAGTGGCGGGCGGATCGCTGGCTACTGGCGGGCGGATGGTGGAGGGATGTCGATCCGCCCGCCAAAAGCCAGCGATCCGCCAGCACCTACTGTCTGAGTAGGTCATAATGTTCTGTCAAGACGTAGGGTATTCGGCTCTAAATCACAGACCTCACACACTTTTAACGTGAGATTTCAGCGAATTCTTAGAATTATCCGGTATCAATCTTTTCAAAGATTTTCGTCCCTCATATCCTTTTTCGAACTGGTTAAAGGCAGTGTCCACGATAGAAACCATGTCTGATTTTTTAGTGGAGATCGGCAGCTGCGGGGCCTAGCGCAACCCTAACGTTGAGAAAACTAAGTAAAAATGGGCTTGGAACGGTCCTCTACGGCCCCAAAGTTGGCCACCCGTCAGCTCGTCACACCCCAGATGCACTTTCCACGCCCACCGTCGTGAACAAATGAATGCTCGAGATTGTGAGATAAGCCATGGTTTCCGATCAAAAGCCCCGTTTTTCCCTTCATTCTCAACTTCTCTCTTTTTTTCTAAGGTCAGCTCGCATACATCGGCTGCAAAAGACGGAAATCACAAGCCTCGGAAAACTCGTCCATCATGCTTCCTTAGCTAAATTTTTGAGGGCCCATGACTCCGTTCCTAGAAGGTCTTGTACGATTCCAAAAACATTATTGGAATCAGCATGGGACCGTCTTCAAGATAGGTGGAAAAGCAGAAAAACGACGCTTATCGTGAACACTGCCTTTAACTATTTTACTTTTCCCACGCCATAGCTTTTGTCAATTGTCTTGCTCTCATTCCAACTTTTGTGGGCTATTCACCCGATCCGAAAAACAATCACGTGGCGTCGTCCGCAATTCTCCGTCCCTTCTCACGCGAAATTGCGTCCCCACGAGTGATCTCAAATCGCTCGACAATTTATAATCACGGGACGAAATCGCTTCGTCCAGCGATTTCAAATCTTAGCGGTACCCTTGGTCGCTTCGACTTCAGGTCGAAGAGACCACCTATGAAAGGTGCTTTAGGCTGGTGAATTTCTTCTGTCTTACTTTCACCGAAACGTACATATTGAATATTATGAAAAATCTGTGGCAAAAGTTTGCATGTTAGGATTTCCCGAAGTAAAATTTGCGCAATGCTGCTCATGTGATGGTGCTTTTGTTCCTCGTGCTGGATTGTGCTAGATGACTGACGAAGAGGCAGCCTCTTCTGACTCCGTACATCCGAACTCTTACAACCGCACAATTAAGCATTATGATCCATCAAACTGTCCCTGTGTTCTTAGGCGGGCCCAGCCAGTTGTTCTAACCCGAAAAAAAGTGAGAGGGTTCCAGCGTGTACGATGCCTTTAATGCCCGCGACCGGGTAGGAGCGAAAACGACCATTATTACTAAGGAAGTATACGAACAAAAAACCTTATGAAGGGTAAAGCCATCAAAAAATTCGAATTGCTAACGAACTACTGCCGTTCTCGGAGCCAAATTCCGGTCCGCATTTGCGGACAACGGCTGCTGCACTACGTAATAGGATGGTAATCGTGCTGGGACCACCTGATCCCGGAACGATTCACCTTTCTCCCAGCACGATTATCATCGTGTTGCGTGATGCAACAGCCGCAGTCTCCAGTTGCGGACCGGGATTCGGCTCCGAGAACGGCAGCATGTAACATCGGCATGGATCTTGAAGAGACTTTGCGTTCCTCATTAGAGGTTGGCGCAATCTCGGTGCACCTTTGTTATAGCATATGGCACCGAGTTTGCGCCAACCTCCAACAGTGAACGCGAAGTCTCTTCCGGATCCATGCAGACATTAAACGAATTGAAAACTCAAAAAAAGGAACAGTGAAAATCACCTCTTCGACATGAATTTTATTGATGTGAGTTTGTGTGGTCAGTTGACCACTAGCCTCCTCCATCTGGCACTGAATCGCCTGTAACTCACTTTGCATTTCCATGCGTTGCCGTTCCGCCTAAATCACTTAAAGGTGTTGAGAGAATAGAAGAACCAAAATTACCGTATTTTCTCTTCGAGAACTGTATGTATAGTGCGGGGAACCACGGAACACAGCAGCCTGCGCTGCGTGGCATGTCCCTTCGAGAAATATAGTGATCGATCGGCGCACACAAGAGGCGCGCGGGCTGTTGAGCAATCCGCGGTCATATGCTTCGTCGTTACCTCCCTATACTCCCATTTTTCAGACCTGCTTTTCAGGTATACTTCAAGCAGAGAATGTACTTCCTTGATTTTGAGTTCACTGGACGAGATATCTCAGAGATTGCGTTTTCACGTCGGATCAAACCAGCCTTTCCTCAGTTTCTTGTCGTCTGTATTGCGAATTTGATGGACTGCTCATAAATATGTAGGGTCGTACACAATCACAAACCTTGCATCTCGATTTTCTCTCATGATCAAGTTCTTCTTCCAGCTCTTGAATGCGGTCAATGAGCTTCCGTATATTGACTTTGAGTTTGACGACCAGGTTTGCATCGTTAGCCGCACGTTGCTTCAGCTGTCCAATATCTTCTTCTTTTCTGAACAATCACAGAAATTTTAACGAACAAGAATGTATTAACGAAAAACCAGTTAAGGGCGGGGCTCACGATAATCTTCAATTTCAAGATTATTTGCTAAAACGATTCCTTGGTACCGGTACAAAGCTTGAAAGCACAGTCCAACTTGAGAGGTAATTTTTGACATTATGGTCCGGTCGCCGCCTATAGCAACCCCGCCAAGCGCGAAAAGCTAGGAAAAAGTCGATCCCGCCCCTTGAAAGACAAAATGGGTAACGCCCACTGCCAGGTTTCCGACCTCAGTAGGGAAGAGATGCGGGAATGATTTTATTCAAAACCTATGTTCTTCCTTTTGTTTCCGGTCTGGCTTTATATTGTGGCCTGCCTCAGAAAAATGGCTGCGAATAACGAAAAAATACAGGTTCGAGACAACTCGTCCGCGAACTTCTAGCCGTTCAAAACCTGAATATTTGAGGAGCCGTAGCTCCATTTGTAGTGAGTTCTGAGCGATTCTGTAGACACCATAGTGATAAGCGTGAGATTTTCTCCAAGATAGGCAGAAAAACGAAAAATTGATTCTGAGGTTGGACTGTGTCTTTAAGTGACGAAAAATTCGGGAAAGCACATAAGTACGAGAAATGATGTGATCTCGCTGCCCCACAACGTAGGGCGACATGAAGAAAGTGGCCATTGCGAACGAAAGGTAACTTTTTAGAATCCGTTTTTGATGCGAAATCCGAATTGTACCTTCCTAGCTGCGCTCCGTTTCTATAAGAGGAGTTATAAGCGTTTTTAGCGTTTGACTCACAGGCACAACGCAGCGTGGATCCCTAAAGCATCCTGTGATGCTTCGATCTCAACTTTGGACCCTACAGTGTGATTGCGCGCGGACATATGTTGCGATGATGGACCACAGGGCGCTCAGATAAGGACTTCCTATTCTGCAGCCAACATGGCCACCTGGCGCTGTGGGTGGGAGCGCTGTCAATAGAGATGTCGTATAGCAAGTTTGAATCTTTACGGTCGCCTGTTTTTTCGCACTCTTGTGAAAGACTCATATTTATCATCCAATGTTTTAATTAGCAGGAAATTTACCGTGTGAGAGTTTTCTCATTGAGAAATGACGTCTCTGGGTCGCTGGAGTTTGATCTTCTCCTTCACTTTTTCATAGTGGAAAAGCTAATCCTGCGTCGAATTTTCAGCTATAATAATCGTACTTCTTGTAAATACGACAATTTGGACAGAATCGGTGGAAACAAAGAAGCTTTCGGCAATGAATTTAACGAATGAAATAAGTTTCTATATAGCTATCAGAATTACAGAGTCCTACCAATTCCTACTTAGAGAAACAGTATTGATTGGGGGGCTTCAAACTGACCAGGATAGTTGTTAGAACACCCTGCCGCGTACATATGTATCATAATGGATATGCGAGAAACTTTCTGAAAAATGACGAGTAAACACTTCTTTTGCTGTTTTGCAAGGGTGGGTATCGTACATTGTGGTGGGTAAATGACCTTACCGTACCGTAACCCAACAACATAGACTAAAAACCGAAAAAAAGAACTCGCACTTGGGTTCAGCGTGCCTTTTGTACGATGTTCGAGCGTAGAAATATTTTTCAACCTCTGAAGTTCCACAGAACCCCTGTGGATTGACGGGGCACCGGAAATCGAGATCTTTTTGCCCGAAGTTTGTCAAGGGCGATTATTCGGGTCGCTAAGCATACATATGGAGTCCATTTTTAGTTTTAAAGAAGATGGTTGTGTTACGGTGTGCGGAACGACAATTGACAATTGTTATTCACTAGTAACCGCCTATAACTTCAGAGAAACCTAGCGCAGCTATGAGGTCCAATTCGAATGTTTAGTCACAAACTGATCCTAGAAATTTCCATTCCTTTGGAATGACCACTTTATCCAAGTGACCGGGCTAGTGTGTCAGGAGTCCCAGCCTTGGATTATAGCTCCCGCGACAGCCACAGTGCACATCAAGCGTGTGGATCTTTTGGCCGATATAGATGGTTAGCACTGCGTCACGTCACTCGTCGCTGGAAGTATGGTCCCGGCCTTGAATGCAGTTTCTTTGTGATTTCTGCGATACGCATAATTGGACGTCACATTTCTAGCGGGAAATAGTGGAAAGATTATTATCGTAGATGTTTAATGAAGAAGGGAAAAAGGAGAATTCTCCGACCGTTTCGACTCAAGATCGGCAGCATGTTTCTCGTGTTGGAGTAACTCCAGCTGATCACGGACTGTTTTGAGTTGATTCTCCATCTTTCTATTCGCTGAAATCGAAAAATTGTTTAATGAATCCTAAAGGATATGGACATGTATGCATATTTCCGAATTTTTTTGGAGTAGCATCTTCCAGTACACACAGCCGGATCACACTGATACTTTGGATTACTTTAGCGCGAACGCGTCGAGCATATGTCATAAAATGCGAGCACCGAGTTTGCGCTAGTGCACAATAAGGATCGCTACTCTGAGAGAATCCCTCGCGATCGTTCACGGTTAGAATCCACTCGGTTTCTCGTAGGGGCCGAGAGGATACTAGCATGGGGCTATTGCGGAACGATCGCGAGATTCTGCCAGTCTCAAACCGAGAGCGTACCGTGTTCATTCATCAATGCTCCCGCCATGCTCCACCGCGGAAACGCGAGGAATCGAGCCCGGGGCTTTCACGGAACGACCGCGAGATTCTACCAGTTTCCATCTTAGAGCGTATCGCGTCCATTAATTGAAGCGTTCGGGGTGTTACATCGCGGAACCGCGAAAAAAAGAGCTCGGAATCATCGGTGGAAGATCGCGAGATTCGGCCAGCCTCCACCCCTGATCGTACCGCATTCATACCCTCTCGGTGTTTCAGCCGAACGGGTGTTGCCTATCAGATCAACACGAAACTACATATAAGGTATTGCACGTGCTGTACTTCGCGCTGCTTTACAAATCTGCACAGCATGAGAGCGCGAAACCGGGGGGAAACTATCACGGTGCTATCGCGGATCGCGAGTTCACCACGGTACTAGCGCGGTAAACTTGATAAAGATCGCGAAACCATCACGGTACGACCACGAGAAAGTCAACGGATAGGTCGGTTGGGTAACTTTCGCAGAAAGGACGCGGATCGCGGGACTAGAGGAGACGAGCACGGTACCATCGCGGATCGCGGGAGCATCACGAAACTAGCGCGAAGGATTCTCTCAGACGCCTCGGCGTGAGTGCGTCCCGTGCCCGTTGTGTACTTATGAGCGCACTTTTCACACATACCCATCTGAACTACAATAACTATTTGCATACCCATAACATTTGCTCAATGGGTTACCCAGAGTTATCCGTTGTTTTCTGACCACGAGGTTGTTTCAGAAAACGTAACTTTCAGTGTAGTCCAGGCTAACGACAAGAATTCGTCCAATTAAGCATTCTTCGTTGGTTAACACCTGCTTCCAGCTCTCCACCGATTTACCCATGCCTTTCCTCTAAAAATTGCCAGGCGTGTGCCGAAAATCCCCTACAATGCAACTATCCTGTGATAAAACTGGCAAGCGAGATGTCCTTGGCCATGATCCCTAGAAACTATTATGAGTGCGTTGTCCAGGAATACCCAAGATTTTCCGATCCTTTCTATCCTCCTAACAATAATACCTGAGTATAAAATTTACTATCGTTCTAGTGTTCTGGGCCGTAGGCGATAGGGGTACTGATTTCGCAATCTCACACTTCGCTATAGCTCCAAAAGGAAATCAATTCATAGATGCCGATGCAAGGCTGCACATTATGGTCTGTGGTATATAAACGAGGTTAACGTACAGTTCATCTACGCTTTCAGTCCGCAAAGTGCACGTTGATTGCGAAAGAGTGTTGCGTCGCGAATCCTCTCAAAGGAACTACTCTTTATTGGCATTTCTTCTCTGGTGTTCGTACCTATTGTACCCTCCAAAAAGCGCAGTAAACTTTCGAAAATCTGGAAACCTGATAATCGTGTTCAGGGCCCAAAGCAACCCCCCTAAGCAAAGTTTGGGTGAACGCACATTTTCCGAACCTTCAGCAGACTGAGAGCGTTTTAGACTTGTACGAATTTTCGGTTCAGCGTTCATGATATCAATTACGGGGTTCAGAAAGCTTCGAAGAAAAATATTTCAGATTTGACTTGAAATTCGCTCTGGAGGGTTATTTGGGGTGCTGATCATAAATCTGAGATTTATTTTTCATTTTTCAAGAGTTTTCGACCAATTTTGTTTAAAGCTTCCTACCGGCAGAAAAAATTTGAGGGCAAAATCGAGTTTTGACGATTTCCGTTATGGAACGACAAATGTGGCTCAAGTCGTTGCTATGGGATTGATTTGGAGTGCTCAACACGAATCTGATTTCACTTTATCGAATTTCGACAGCTCACGGTAGATTACAGTGGGTATACGGTAGTTTGGTCAAAGTCTCATATTTGTCTAAAAGTTTCTATGTGGAAGTTATTTGGGGTGCTGAATACGAATTCGATGTCCATTCGTCGATTCTCGATTTATTAAGGTAAGTTTTGCTTCCTAAATGGCATGTTACCTGCCGTAACCTATAGTGAACCTAAAAATTTCGACAGACGAACCCCAGATTCGTGTTCAGCACCCCAGATTACTCCTATATACATGTTTTTCGCAAAATCCGGAAAACAATTGAAAACACCCTAAAAATTCCATGGAGGGTGGGTGTACCCTTGTCTTGCAGCGAAGCTTTAAAAACGCTTAGAACTTCTTTCAGAGTGAGTCTAGGCAGCTGCGATGAGCATATTCGGACTTTACGTCCAAAATTGGATTTAGAAAAGTACATTTTATTTGGAATGACTTATATGACTTAAAGTAGTTCTGATTTAGACTCTGAAATTTGGTATGACTTATAGTAGTTCCCTTGTCAGACAGGGGTAATTCGAGAAATCTTGTCAGAAAATTTTTCTCGATTTTCACCGGGATAACTCGAAGACTTTCATACCAGGTTCGTTTCCTTATATTGGAACAAGATGACTACAGGAAAAAGGTGCAGTTTTTAACATTTTGGAGCTGGAGGTATAACATAGCAACGAATTGTGCAGTAACGTAGCAGAGTTTCAACCGGGTGTGAAAATGAACGAGAATGAAGGTAAGGTTTTAATGGCTAATAAGATACCTTTAGCTAGTTCGTCCTTTTGTCTGGCCTCAGCAACGAATTTTTCCTCGAACGACTCCAAGTCCTCTTGCATTCGATTTCTCTGATTTTCCGCTCGATCATGCTTCTCTTGTAACATATTCAGACGGTCCACAAGATCGGCGACCGCAGATTCCTAAACGATTGCTGTGTGAAGGTGTGATAATGAGTTCTGAGTACTGCTAATTTGGATAACCCTAGCAGCAAATCAATCTGATTTGAAACTGAAGAACTCAACCTAACTGCTGTGATCTCGGGACTTCTGTGTCGCCTATATGGGCATACATATCTAGTGAATTTGGAAAAATCGGATTTGGTAGGCTCTATACAGAGAGAGTCAATTTGTAATGTTTGTGTACAAGAACATGAAAATCAGTAGTGAAGGTATGCATGGCTCTTTATTGGACTTCTCAACCTCTACTGTCCTTGAAGGGAAAATCTAAGGAAGTAAAATTAACAAATCGGCAAATCCTGGTAACCTTCCTGCATCTACTAACAACTTCTGGTCTATTGAATCGAGACTTTTTCTTATATTTGAAGCGACCGAACAGTCTAGCTAAGCGCATACCTGAGCCTTCTTTTGATTGACAAGTTTGTTGTTTTCATCCTGCTGCAATTTCAATTCGGCACTCAGGCGATCTGCCAGCTGCTTCGATCTTGTCGCTTCAGCCTCTGCTTCCATCTTCAGTCGCTTTTCCTTGAAAAAAAATCATGGGATCGACTTAGCTATTGGACATTTTCTGAAAGTAGGGCTTAAACTTCGAACAAATTCTGACCAATTTAGAGGGAGGTTCAGAGCTAGAATTCATTTCACCTTTGAATTTGTCATAAAATAATATTTTTCGGCGTATATTGCAAGTTTGAAGGCGAACCATTGGTTCAGCAGGGCCATTTTAGGGAAAGGAATGCGGTCCTACATATTTTTCTGAGATCATTTCTTTTAGAAATGCAATACTGCAAAAATTGTGAAAGTTCGCCCTCACCTCCATCGTCGGCGATAATGCAACCTCGCCTCGGATGTTTTTCATCTTAATTCTCAATTCCGCTCCACAGAGTAATATGAGGCTTCAATATCTATTGATTGAATAACAGTTAATGGATCAGTGAGGAGGTGGGTGTGAAAGAGCCCGATTCAATGCAGCCCAGGACCCGAATTTGTTTGCATATCGCTCTTCAAGGACTCATAGATAAGCAGGGCTAGCTTCGGATTGATAGGACGAACTTTTTCGGCCATTTTTATATGTCAAGTATTATAGATGGACTAGTTGGGGTTTGGTTAGCAAATTTTTCTTTTTAATGAGCATAATTTTTTTGAAGGTACGCAAAATGGAAAAGGCTCCGTGGATGTTACAGATGTATTGTGTTGAGGAATAACGTACTGCGCTTTTTTGAACCGGTAGTATCTCTCGGAAAATCGGAATTTTTCCAAACATATTAAAAACCATTCGACAGGAACTCTTCTGCTCTTTAAAACGGTAGAACTGGTTTTTCTGACTGACTTCAATCGATTTTTGGATCGATGAAGTAGAATTGGCTCCAAATTATAAATCCGAAAATCGATAAAAACAATTATTTTTCAAAACCTTATTGGACGAATTTTCACAAAGAACGGGAAACGTTTTTTAAAACGGTCCATAACATGCCAACGAATTATTTAAATTTTGCTGCACAATTTCCGTGAGAGCGCAGGGATTTCTTAGCACAGCTATTCAAATTTCATCGCTAACCGATAATATTAATCTCTAGTCCGGAGCCAAATTTACTTTGTTCCCTTGCGCGCTTGCGCGGGTAGACACAGCGAGAAAGTGTGGGGAGAAGGAGGCGCAGCATACGCGCTCAGACGCACACGATGAACGGAAATAAATTTCTTTCCGAAACAGAGGATATAGATATCTGGTAGAGAGGTGAAAGGCGGCTGTGATGACCAACACAGGATACATACGCAAATGATTGATCTGTTGTTATGTGTGTTGTTTTTCATGAATAAATGTTGCTTTTCGAAAAAAATCTATTTTAGCATTTTAAATAACAAATAATTTTCTGTCATATGGTATACATATAACATGCTGGGAAAATGTTAGGAACTTTGAGAGAATTTCTGAAAAAAAAAATGCAGAAACTTATTCTTCAACCCAATGCATGAATTCAGGTAATAGCTGATGATGTCGTAGATGAGGTTGCAAACACAAACTCTTCCAGGATTTTACATTTCTCTGCAACTTTCGTCTGTGCAGTCGTGCAAAACGAACCTTTTCAGCCCACTCCTTCGCTTCTTTTGTTTTTTCCTTCTCCATTTCTTTGGCCTTTCTTGTGGTCTCTTCGGATTTGTCCGTCTCTGCCTTCAGCAACTTGTAGAGCTCCTTAAATGCAAACCATTCAGACTCCGAAACGTCAATAGAAAACTGCTTCATAAAGTTACTTCCGCTACGACAAAAAAATTGCTTGAAGGAACTGCTCACGATAATTTTCGTTCTCAAGTTTTTGTAGTGAAACAAAGTTACTAAAAGCGTCACGTTTACTACAATCACGAAAATGCGTCGAAAACGCACTAAAACGCCAGTGAAATGGTTTTCTTGCGTGGACTAGTTGTCCGGTAGAATGAAAGAGTTTTTGGAGAGTATGACCGATGATTGAGGGGGTCAGTCGAGAGTGAAGGAATATATTCTGATAAAACAGTAGTAGTGAGGGCACAAAAGAAAGAACGGACTAACATAGAAATGAGAATTTAAGAGGATGGCTTCGCGAAAGATTCCACGGTCACAACAAGTAGTTCCTCTGAGAGTAAAGGTCTGGTTGGGAGTACAGTACGTCTTGTACTTCTGGTACGTTTTTCCCCAACTTTTTCGTCATTTGAGCTCTACCCGTGGACCAATTACCCGTTCTGTCCTGAAACTGAGGACTAATGTGAACACTAACTTTGTCCGTACTAATTATAACACTATGTAACACGATTCTTGTTCTTGGCTTCTAAGTGTTATAGTTCAATTGCTGACATCTAAAGCATGTGAAAGAAATTACTTCATTGAGCACAAACTTTGCTTACACGACAACAGCACGAAGAAAACTTAAACAGAAAAATTTTATTAATTTTTGGCATTATGACCAGGTAGAAACAAAAATGCACAAGGAGTAGACAAACACAGTCGTAAGCCACTCGGCAAAATTCCGAAATGAGTAGATTTTCTAGATTTAAAGACAGTGGTCACGATGAAAAACGTTATCGAAAAAAACTACGAAAATCAGCTTGAATCGAAAACAGCTGATAAACTATGAAGGTAGCGCGGTGAAAAACGGGCTTGAATTAGAGGTTCTATGGGCCCAAAGATGCCAGTTCGTGCACTTGTGCACAGCGCTGCTCAAAAAGATCGCAGTCTCATGCCGAAGAGTCAAAAATCATCGACATTTAGAGGGAGAAATAAATGCAAATTTACCTAGTAAAAACAGTTGAACAATGAAAGCAAGCACCTCAGTCGATGTTTTTGACTAGATGAGTCAATGTTCAAAGAGTGAAATTCAATTTCAAGCCAGCTGCTGTCATTTATACTAGAGATCATCGATAACGATGATGTGGAGTGGGCTCGTCCACCATCAAAAGACAAGAAAGTTCAGGCTTCAAATTTGGCCCTAAACAGCTGTTTTTTTTCGCTATTTTTGTCATAGGTCCTACTACTCTGATTCAAGGAGAGGGTTTAGAGAGAAAAAGGAGACAAGCATATTTGACCGCTACCACTGCCTTTAAAATTGTACTGTGAATCACTCTCTTGAAGTTGCACGCAAATGTATTCCCCCATCTGTGGTCAGACGAATTAACCAGCCCTGACCTTAGCCTCGAACAGTTTTTAAGAATGATCTTGGAGGTATTGAAATGCTGCTAACTTCTTGTCAAGAACAGTGACAAACTGCTTAATGAGTCCTAACTTGATATGCAGCGGTGTCATAAGCACTTTGTTAGGTTCTATCAGCGGCTCCCACTCAGGGATGTGCGGTAATTGCCGTTTGCCGATTGCCGTTTGTCGTTTGCCGGCCGTTTTTGGCCAATATTTGCCGATTGCCGTTTGCCGCACTTTCGCTTATTTTTTCCGACAAAATTCGGCAAAAATGGTGGTGTACACAAACTTCGATGTACATTTGTTCGTGATTTAGGACGCAATGCTGTATTGTCCATATTATTCAAGTTGTGAACCACGATGCAGCTAAGGTTTCCGTATCAAATTTAGTCTAGTGAGTGGACCAGGCACGATTATTGCCTCTGGCCGTACGGCGTCGGAGGCATCACCAGCCAACAGGGTTTCGATCGCACGCGGCGGTCTACCGTCGCAGCCCCGTCCATTCACTGGACTAAACTAAACACGTTGGCTCTATGCAGGATAGATTCACATGTGGAAGGATGGCAATAATAACCATTGACCGATGTTGTCGAGAAAATCTCAGCTAACGAGAGTTCAGGCCAATGAATAGGAGTTCGATAGTCTTCTGGCGTCTCGGCTATCCTAACCGACTTTTCGTATCACCGACCTGGTTAATTCACATTTAACCCACTCCTCTCGCGACCTTCAGAAACGTGCATAGATACTGCGTGCTTTCCATGTACGGCGGAAAGGTTTCAAATCAAAAACCCCGACATGTGCGCGTTCTTGAATCCTTTCTATGGTCTTCTCTTTTGCATCTTTTTCTCATAACAAGACCATTTTCGAAGCATGAAATTGTTCCCAAATTAAAGAGCCTGAGGAATTCTCATTTTTACCAGCTGAATGGCTGCATAAAGTCGTAACAAATTGCACTGATACTTTGCGTTCCCTCCCGTGCCTTGGCGCTAACACATGCTATAAAATACGTGCACTAACTTTGCGCCAACGCACGAATAGGAACGAAAAGTATCAGTGTTGTAGTAGGCTCCAAGTAACCGTTCCCCATCCCACATGCGAACTTGAACATAGTTACTCATATGGCTTGTATCAGAAGGTTTAAGCTGCAAGAAACGTCCGAATATTCGAATAGTTTCGAATAGTTTGAATTTTTATATATCAGGATTTATTCGAACAGCCTTAGTTTCCCAGCATTGCTTTAGGAGGGATGTTCCCAAAATTGATGAGGGAAGTGGGCTTCCACTCTTTCATAAACCTGCAACTATCCGTTATTTGCAATTTTAATCGAATTTCGAATAGTTTGGAATGAATGTCGGATCAATGCTGTGGAGGGCCAGAATCCTGTTCTCTCATTAATTATTGGAACACTTATAGAAGATTACAGCTAAGAACCAAGAACAGTTCGGATACATTCTGGCATTGAAGAGAAAAAGGGAGTTATTCAATTCTTCGGGATTCGAATGGCACAACTACATATACAGTTTACTGAGCACCCATCCATCGGGGTTGACATGTGGGGAAGAAGCATAGGATATCAAAAAGCTACCATCAGGCGAACCAAACATGTTTCATTCAATGATGTCATGGGTGATCTGGGCCCTGTGCGCTCGCGCAGTTAAGCATTAGAGAACGTTAGAGTTAAACATTAGCATTAGAGCTGTTTAGGGCCAACTGCGGCTCGCTCGAAGCCGTTTTTTCAACGTGGTTGTTGCATATAGCCCCAGTACTTTCGATTCCTGGTTGAAATTCAGTGATACTTTTTATCGTGAACACTGACTTTAACACTTTGTTAGAAGGTTGCGTTAATGTGGTAAAAGAAAAGTTTCGAATTCTCGAGGAGAAAACCGTTTGTCAGAAAAACTGGTGGGGTATTACGCTTCGGAGACCCAGGAATGCTCAAATACGGTTATTTTAGCTCGCCTTTGACGTTCCAAACTGCGTAAGCGTTGTTATGCAGGCATAACGGGTCTATCAGCTCGATATCTCAAACACTTTTGCGGGTGTGTACGCTACTCTTGAGCGATTATACGTTTTCAGGCAGCCAACCTATGCACTAAAATGACCATATCAGAATTATACCATAAGTTCACATGCAGGAACGATAAACGGTTACTGAAGACGATAACGTGGCGATTCAATTTTTTCGGTGAAAGGTCAGGGCCCCTCAGGCTTCTGCTCACCAGTTTTTTCCGATAATTTGATGTTTTGAAAGCCGGTAAACCTTTAAAGAAAAAAGGGAAAGAAGTGTGATGAGATAAGCACTCTTTTTGTTTCACTTTCAGAGCAATTATGTCGTCTTGGGGCGAAGTTTATCTTTTACATTTGCCGATTGTCGTTCGCCGGCCCTTTTTGGCGAAATTTTGCCGACTTTTCAAAATCCTTTGCCGTACATCCCTGCTCCCACTTCACAATGCTGTTCCAAACACAAAACTCGGTCCATCTAGGCCAGTCTTCTATGTGATAATGCGCCTTAGTGTCACGGCTGTCCCAGAGGCAGAGGAAACAAGGGAACTCCGTAAATTCTCGTTTAAGACCCATGAGGAATGATGCCATTTTGAAGTCACCGATGACCTCCCATCCGTAGTCGTCATACTCTAATGCACTCGGCAACATATTGACACTGGTGTAGTCCTCTTCGAGCTGCACAGAGTAAGCCATCGGGAGAGACGGGTAGTTGTTTTTATTGTGAAGCAACACGGCTTTGAGACTCTGGGATGAATCTTGGATCGAGACACCTGTGCTTTCATACTTACAGCTACTTTTGGAACGTCCAAGAACGTTCTAGAAAGTTCTGTAAGTTTCTTAAACGTTTTAGAGTGTTCAGGAGAATTGTAGAAATATCTGGACAACTCTAGCAGTTCAGGAAGGAAGCTCTGCATTGGAAACAAATTGAGAATTCTTGAAAACACGCGATTTTCCAAATTTCATTGTCCCGGTCGTATACCCTGTCCATAACGAGATGGCAAGGGTAGAGTCCAGAGAAGCAGCGCGCCGCCCTCTGCGTCTATGACATTTTCGTATTTTCGGAACAGGTTTCAACGAGTTTTTATTTTCTAACTCCGTTTTCTTACATACTCCATTGCTATTTTGCGTTCTTTTCTCTCGGAGGGCTCGTGATATTCACTCTCGATACATATTTTCTTCTTTACGTGGCAGGGAAAGTTTTTTCAGGATATGGGTAACAGGTCGGAGCGCACAGAGTCGTCTAACCCGTCGATTTCATCGTATACTTGACACGACCGAGCTGTTTTAGCTTGTGTGAGGCTATTATTTCACTTCATTGTTTGGTTGAAGTCTCTATAGTACCTCAGGCAACTTTAACATCGATCCTGGTGCTTCAGGTCGCTGATGATGTCAGAGACGCAGAGGGCGGCGCGCTGCTTCTTTGGACTCTACGCTTGCCATCTCGTTTGGGACAGGGTATAGAAGCAAAGTTTTTGTGGGATAACAGCGATTTCCTCTTTGTTCTAGACCTAACGGCTTAGCAAAACACAATTTCAACCGAGGAACAGAACAAAAAAAAATGAAAATTCGTTACATAGTGTAATCTGTATCATGGTCAGTCAATTGGGGTAAGTACGGTATTAATTTAAGTCACTCCAGAGGTGTCGGGTTTGTAAACCTCGAGGATGAAATACAAAATTCTGAGACGTATTTCAGAGGTTTTCGAATTTCGATCAGCACTTTATGGAAATTTTGTGCTGGAAAACGTCAAATTTGATCGATACGAGATGAGAAATCGTGAGATGACTTTGATAGGAGCAATTGTTTTACAAAAGTTTTTTATCTGCTTGGGTTGAAGAGAGACGATCGAGCTCGGTACGAAGGAGTTCGTTGTCAAGCCAAAAGGTGCGGCAGTCGCGGTCCTGTCGCGGGAGTCAGAGCTAGCAAGGTGACGCTACAAACTACGTACATAACCCCGAAAGATGCAAAAATCAAGCGCTGGCTGTCTGCTTCCTTCGGGTAGAACTCTGCTGCTTGCACGATCCTATAAAGCACACCAGGCTGAACCCAGCTGTACACACATGAGAATGCTAGAGTAATTCAAAGTTTTGTAAATGAGCCAGTGGCTCAACTGTGGGGTACACGCCGGGGTTTCTTTGGGAGATATTCGGCACGGGTCGTGTAACAGCGCAGCCTCGACACTTTTTTTTATTAAGTGATGACGGGTTGAGAAGTAATCTCATACAATTCCAGCTGTCGCCGAATTAATCGAGCATGGGACGGGCCAACTTGTTGGTGTTACCGAAGAATGTTTGAGTAGCTCGAAGGTAAGCTGCGCAACCCAAAGAAGAAGGATGTTCGACAGTTAGACAATTAAAAGGAAGGCAGAATGTTGAGCATGAACGGAATTTCGGAATGAATCAATACCTCAATCTCCTGATTGCGCTTCTCCATAAGCATGCGTTCCCTTTCGAGTGCAGCTCTGCTCTCCTCATATTGGTCGGTTTTCACTCGCAACTCATCTTCGAATCGCTTACGTTGCTCCTCTTCTGTTTTCGAAGCCTCTTCCAGCTCCTGCACTTTCCATTTTTCATAATGCACTTACGAGAAGACAAAGCAAATACTTTTCTACTTCCCTTCAAGCACCCTTCTGTATTTTCCTGTTCTGATGCAATATCACTTTTCTGAGGTGGTGAATACTACTATATGTAGTGACCATCATGCTTACGAACCACCCGTCTGGAGCTGCATACTCTTCCAGGGTCCATTACCGTACAACCCCAATTTTGCCTTTCTACTTATAGGGCCCCTGTTTTTTATGTAAATTTACCCCTGTTACGAAAGAGTTTGTAGGCATACCTTAACCTTCCTTTCTAAGGCTTCCACCTCTGCATTCGTCTTCATTCCCTTTAGCATAGGCCTCAAACGAGTGAATAGTCGATACCAAGGCCACAATCTGAATATTATGAGAACCGTGAATGTGTATTATTGTGCTTCTCTGGGCCAAATTCCGGTCCGCAATTGCGTCTCGACACGCTTTGCGACCGTGCGCATTCGAGTCGAAAGAGTCTCCAGCGCCGCAGCCGCCGATCTGTTGACTTTAGGTGGGTTTTAGAAACTGGAAAGTAAACAAAATTGGAGAAAACTGTATAAAAAAACCATATTGAGTTGGCTTTGCCGCTGTAAACTCGACTGACTCGAGCGCGTGCGGCCGCAAAGCGCGTCGATACGCGATTGCGGACCGGAATTTGGCCCAGATAAGCACAGTACACTGTGACGAGTCACTGATTTGCCAGCGTACGATTTCACTCCCTATAGTTAGAGAGAATTGAGAGATATAAAATTCTCGCCTCAATGTGGTCCACTGACGCACGTTGTCTTGGATGATTCCGTAAGCGTCTTGTCGCTGCAGCAGTTGCTTGTAATGACTCTGAAAGGTATATAGGAATAGAATGTTTTTACAAATTAGTAACTGAAATTTCGTCGAATGGCAGCACCTGTATAACACAACCTAAGCTCGAGGGACCCTCAATCAGGTTTTGTGGAAAGGTGACGACTGCATAACAAACGTATTGACGAATCACAGTTACCTGGTCACTGCCGAATGGTTAGAACATCTTGAATCCGTTATGACTGCCCCTCAGCCACCTATACATATATCTTATAGTTAAAGGCATCGCTCACGCTGGAAACCAATTTTCATTTTTCAGGCTCTATTTTACGAATGAGCCCGGCAGACCACACCGGTGAACTTCGGAACGTCAAAAACGTTGGGTTATGAGGTTGGATGGGGTTAAAGATGAGGACTCGCCTTCAGTTCTCATAATTTATCGATCAGTTTTTCCCCTTTCATTTTCGTGTTGCTCAGCCGCATTGTGGTACCGGTGTGTCGATCTGCGAAATTTAAATTCTTATTTACAATGTGTTCCGATAGCCTCTTCCTTACAACTGAAAGTTTTTCATGGCTCCTTCGACACTTTCGTTCATTATGTAGAGAGGCCCAGCTGCCCAGCTACAAGAAAACATGAAAAAATTATATACGGTTCTCTGTGAGTACGATGCCTTAAAGGGAGAGCGTGCCGCTCAGCTCTAACTTCGTGAGAACAACTGTTGGAAGCATCAAAAACCAGTCGAAGTGACCGTATTAAGACAATCAATCTGGGCGAGTTTGTGCTTGGGGGCGGAGTTGTCGAAGCTCATGGGCGGGATTGTCGAAATTTGTCAACTTGGATTGCTCAAATTTAGTCCTTTGACTCGTTTTTGCCTCTTCTAACGGCGCGAGCTTTCTACTATGGGCCATACCACCACAGTAACATGTAGTCCAGCTCCTTGATTTTGAGCAGGTCGAAGTGAGGCTTATATTGTCTGTCATGCCGAAATCTCCTTATCACTGTTGTATTTTGCCACGGTCGACCGCTCCGCTACTTGCCCTCCCGGACTGATCCGAGCAAGCTAGGCATTCAATATCTCAATAGCTTTTTCGAGCGTGCCTACTGCCTTCTCAGACAAACCATCGCTCAGAGCGGGACCGGCTCCTCCCAATTATGACGTCATCGCCCGGGCAGCTGCCGAGGCGAACTGGCACCGCGGTCCTTGTCTGGTGCGAATAGCAGCCTCAGCCGATGTCCGGTCGCTCTCAGGGCGACACCGGAGCCAACTCCAGAGATAGAGAGACGCAGGATTGTTTGTTCTCTGAGTGATAACATGCGGAACCCCAGTAGCACTGCGCCGGATAAAGTGTGCGGGACTACAGTGAGAGTGCGCCGGACGCCGAACAAAGTATACAAGACTCAATTGGCGGTGCACCGGACGCCGAATAAAGTGCGTGGCACCACAGTGGGAGTGCACCGGATCCCGGATAAAGTGTATTGGGCCCCAGTGGCAGACCGCTGGACGCCGGCCAAAGTATACTGGATCCAGGTTTTAGCGCACTGGACGATAGTGAAGGTTGGTGGGACCCCAGTGGAAGTGCGCAGGACGCCGTAGAAAGCGTGTGGGACCCATGAGGGAGTGCTCCCCATGCCGAAATTAGTATGTGGGACCGCAGTAGAAGTGCGCAGGACGCCGCAAAAAGTAAGCGGGACCGCAGTAGGAGTGGGCAGGACACCGGGGAAAGTTTGTGGGACCCAAGCGGGAGTGCTGGGGATCCCGAAGACGGTGTGCGGGACCCCAGTCGGAGTGAGCAGCACGCCGTAGGCAAAGTGCGGGACTCAAAAGGGAGTGCGTCAGAAACAAGCGAAAAATTCCGAAATGTCTTTCGAAAACCGGAATTTGAAAAGTTGCGATACCTCTATTGCAAACAACTATACATAGCTACCACTACTGGGTAAACATGTGCGATATTTTTCGATAGGGCACCTTTTCGGAACGCATTCCATGACCATTAGACAGGTCGTTCTGTCTAGCAGAAAATCGTTCTCAATAGGAACGAATAGCCTCTCTCCCTCATTTAGAGCAGGTCAAAGTGAGGCCTATTGGGTTCATCATGTCGAAATCTCCTTACCACTTCTGTTTTTTGCTATGCTGACTGCTCCGCTGTTTCCTCCATCCGGACTCAATTGAGCAAGAGAGGCTCTTAAATGAAGCTAAAACCATGTCGCAGCCTTGAGGTCTTTTGATCCAGTTTTAGCGGGCGTGGAAGAGTATCGCACGGTTTTTACAATTCAGTAAACATTCAATTGTGTCAGAGCTCTGGATTATGATGATAAAGCGGGCTCACGAAATTCAAGTATTGGGGCCCGATTCGCATTTTTTTTTGGAAATTTTGCCTCTTGCATTTTTTTTGCTTCTAGAATCTTCACAAGATGGTTTTGAAGTGTTGACCTTGACAGTCAAAGGCAGCGTTCACGGTGATCATCTTCGTGGACTTCACACAGTAAAATGATAGACTAGAAGGATCCCAGCCTCCCAATGTCGAAAGAACGGTAGAAATTGATCCAGGAATGGCAAATTATCGGCTGCAAACAAGCGTTCTGAAGTCACCGGAACCCTCATGTCCCCTTTCCGCCCCATCGAAACACTTGATTGCGTTGCTTGGTATCATCCTTCAAAGCCGGCAATTCCCTACGCTCAGACGTCAATGTAAGGAAGGGAGGACCTCTTTCAGAGAAAACCGCCGTTTTCGCCTTCTATATAACCATGCCTTGCGTTATAGGGCATGACACCTTCTGTAAACCGTGGAGATATCGAAAGTGAAATCTATCGTGAGCATTGCCTTTAATTATTGCCTTGGCTGTCTTATCATACATAATAACGAACGGCTAAAGCCCCATTGATAGCTAGTCGCTTTGACTCCAAGTACTGCCGCGATTTGACATCGCTGGACGGAGCGATTTCAGATCGCTCCGTCCACTGATTTCAAATCGCTCGGGCGGACGCAATTGTGGGTGAAAAAGACGGACAAATGCGGACCCCACCGCGGGGATGAAAAAAAGGCTTTTCTCTACTCATTCTTCCTTATTCCTTCTTATTTTCTGGGACATTGTTGCTCTTACTTTCTAATTAAAAGAGTTTCGCATAGCTTTCGAAAGAAAATTGGTTTCAAAAGATGATGGGGTGGGATTTGCTTGAACAGCAACATAAAACTAAAGGTAAAGTTACTAGTTGCTCGAAGCCGACGTGAAATGTAATTTTTGGGTAGCCTCATTACATTTTCTCATCTCTCTCATCTTAAAGGCAGGGTTCGCGATAAAAACGACTTTTGAGCTTTCTTCATAAGAATGTAGATTTGGCCATCACAAAAGTAAAAGTAAGTGAAAAAACCCGGAAATTCGCGGGAAAAACGCTCAAAAACAAAGTATAACCGCTAATTACCGGTGTCGCCCTGCCCCCTAATTAACGCGATTTTCATTAATGCTTGCTTATCCGACATTTATTTTGCTGTTCAAATAATCAATAGTCCCCAGAAATGTTCAGAAATTAATTTAGAAGCAAAATAAAAGTTGACAAAACAGGATTTTACCCAAATCTCGATAATTGGGGGCGGGAGGACACCAAGCCATAACCTTCTCCTGAGCGTTTTTTCTCCAATTTTTTACTTATTTTCACTTTTGTGATGGCCAGATCAACCATTCTACGGTGATAGCACAACAACCGATTTTATCGAGAACCCTGCCTTTAAATGTATGATAAATACTCGTTTTTCCCTTTCACAAGCCGCACTTTGTGCGAGTGAACTGCGACGTCTGCAATTTCGCGCCACATACGCAAGGTTGTGACGAAAGATTACGGACTAGTCGCTTCAACTAGACGAATCGCTCCCATCATGGAAGCGACGCGATTAGTTGAAGCGACCTAACAAAATCAAGCAAGTCGCTTCGACCAGCTATGAAATATCCCAATCGCTCGGCCATCGCGACTGAAAGTGCACTGTTCCAAACCGTCGCGATTCAGTGAAAGATCTGTTGACGCGATGGTTTTTGTAACTGTTGGCAGTGCCGCGACTAGTCGACGCGACTAGCTATGAATGGGGCTTAAGAGTTGACCGGTGACCTGTGACCGGTGCCCGCAGAATGCGCTGAGCGCCGGGGAAAGTGTACGGGACCCAACTGGGAGTGCGCTGAGCGCAGGGGAAAGTGTACGGGACCCAACTGGGAGTGCGCTGAGCGCAGGGGAAAGTGTACGGGACCCAACTGGGAGTGCGCTGAGCGCCGGGGAAAGTGTAAGGAACCCAATTAGGAGTGCGCCGAACGCCGGGGAAAGTGTACGGGACTCAACTGGGAGTGCGCTGAGCGCTGGTGGAACTGTGTGGGACCCAACTGAAAAAGCTCTGAGCTCCGGAGGAAGTGTACGGCACCCAAATGGGAGTGCGCTGAGCGCCGGAGAAAGTGTACGGGACCCAACTGGGAGTGCGCTGAGCGCCGGGGAAAGTGTACGGAACCCAACTAGGAGTGCGCCGAGCGCCGGGGAAAGTGTATGGGACTCAACTGGGAGTGCGCTGAGCGCTGGTGGAGGTGTGTGGGACCCAACTGAAAAAGCGCTGAGCGCCGAAGGAAGTGTACGGGACCCAAATAGGAGTACGCCGAGCGCCGGAGAAAGTGTGTGGGAACCAACTGAAGGTGCGCCAAGCGCAGGAAAAGTTTGCGGGACCCAACAGGGGATGCGCCAAGCGCCAGGGAAAGTGTGTGGGACTCAACTGGGAATGCGCTAAGCGCCAGGGAAAGTGTGTGAGATCGGAGTGGGTTTCGAGGAACGATAATAACTAAGTTCTCATTTGGCAATGATTCGATTATTTTATGCGTCATAATAAGCGCCTACAAGTACGCCGCGAAGCGGCGTGGGTGTGCACCTTGTGTAAATATTATCATTTTTTCAATCACCAGAAAGGAAAAAGGTGATCTACAGAAACCCACGAAATATTTAATTATTGGAACACTATGGCCGGGAGCATACTTCCATCGACGAGCGACGCGACGCAATGTTTACCATCAATATCGACCAAAAATCAATATGCCTGATCAGCATTGTCGCCGTCGCTGGTCGCGAGAAGTATGATTTCCCCATTATACAAGTTGATCAAATTTTCATATTCGTGTTATTTCAAAAGAAAAGTACGTGGTCTTAATGAAAAAAAAACAAGTAAAGATAAACGAAGGGTGGCCCCACGTTTACGCTACCGGTTTTACATATTTCGCGAAGCATTTGGAGATTTGAACAATCAATATCCAGTGGCAATAGCGTGTTACCTGTTATCAACCTGCCGTCACCCCGCTACTGAAAGCGTTGGCTGCGGGTCGATAACAGGCCCATGTTTTCTACCAAAAAAATCATTTCCGCAGGATTACATGAGAATGGGGCGGGTTAGCCTGCTGTCGACATACACACATAACATCGGCATGCATCTTGAAGAGACTTTGCGTTCCTCTTTGGAGGTTGACGCAAACTCGGTGCACCTATGCTATTGAACGAGAATTCTCTTCAGGATCCATGCCGACGTTATGAGTGACCTGGTAAGGATTTTCCCGAGCTTGACTACGCTTTTTACGTCAACGCGACAAGAGTATCCGCTACTCGTGCTAAACGTTTTTCAGGCTTTTTTGTTCTTTGGTTAGAAAAAAAAATTCTGAAGCGTAACCCCGTTTGTGGCGCGCTCTGTATTTAATAAATATTTATGACAATTAACGTCAGAAATGTGTTGCGAAATATCCGGTTCCAGCCTACTTACTGTGCTTCTCTGGGCCAAATTCCGGTCCGCAATTGCGTCTCGACATCGCTTTGCGGCCGCGCGCATTCGAGTCGAAAGAGTTTCTAGCGAAGCAGCCGCCGATCTGTTGACTCTAGGTGGGTTTTGTAAATTGGAAAGTAAACAAAATTGGAGAAAACTGTATAAAAAAAGCCTCATCGAGTCGGCTTTGCCGCTGGAAACTCGATTGACTCCAGCGCGTGCGGCCGCAAAGCGTGTCGAGACGCAATTGCGGACCGGAATTCGGCCCAGATAAGCACAGTACCTAAACCCATCAGTGACGACCTTGCTGTGCTTTCTAAATCCTCTAGTCATCATTGAAGGATTTAAATAAGTAGACGGAAACCGGGAATTTCCACCACATTGCTGACATTAATTGTAACAAATGTTCATTAAATAAAGGGCGCGCCACAAACGGGTTACGCTTCAGGATTTTTTTCTGACCAAAGAACGAAAAGACCTATTTGGCGAAAAACAGAAAGAATTTCCAAGAAATCGGTAGAAAACAGAACATAGATTTTTTTATTCAAAAGCAGTGTTCGGCGAACATTACACTCTATTTCGAAGTAAGAAAAATTAAAATTTTTTCGAAGTAAACTTAATCGCGTGCGTATGCGTGCGTGTCATGCGCCATCCTCTCTCTCGCTGTCTCTCGCTTCGCTTTGCACACACACGAAGAAGAAAAACGGGAATTCCGCATACGATTATAAATTGCCATCGGGACAAAATTCTCACGGTAAACAAAATCGATGATACCCTATTGATAAAGGGTAGGGTATAGAAGAAATTGAGAGCGGTGTGTTTTCATTCACGCAACCTCTTTCTCCGGAGGTGAGCGGCTGAAGCTGAACAGACTAGGGATTAAGGAAAATACCTCACCGGTGATAAAGATATCACGATATCCCTAAACACGGAAAACTCTGACAACAAAAACTACCACTCTTCCGTGAAAATTTTGTACCATTGGCAAAATATTAGCTTGTGAACTTCGCCCTGAAAAAGAGGATATTGGGAATTTTCAAAACATTGACCTTGTTATATTTATTTATTTATCCGTGAAAATAATTCACGCTTTAGAAAATGAATTACAATTGAATAAATGGCGTAGAAACTGGTATGACAGCTAACTGCAACACAGATTCATTTCGTGATTTTGAAATCCGAACATCTCCAATCCCCACATTAGGTCTATGGTATACTTTGTCGCTGTCATGAGTGGAGGTCATTATATTTAGCACAAATCGTGGCGGGACCAGCAAAGGATCAACGGCACTGGCCATCGTCGGAACAGTTGTCGCGTGTCCGTCGTAGCGACGTGTCGCGGAGGGCTGATATACTGCAAATGTGCCGAAGCCTGTCGTTGCAACTATCAAGATTTAAAGGGCGGGAGGCGGTCGCTGTCGCTATGCAGAGCGACGCGACCATGTGTCGCAAAGTATACCCTTGGCCTTGGGCGGCGTTCAGAGTTTTCGCGGCGCGACGCGATGGCACATGTCAGCGCGACGCGAAAATCGCGCCGCGCGGAAATCAAGTTGTGAACGGCGCGCGAACGCTAGGCGACTACGCGCAATTGCGTAATTTCCGCAATTTTCCGTACCCATGCAAAACTAAGCAAAACTCAATATTTGATATTATTCTGTCTATTTAGGTGAAACGTACCTTTTTTATTTTTTATCTGTATTATTATGCACATTTTTGTTTTCCTTGCGACAACTTGCTTCTTTAATGACGGAACAATCAAAAAGACATCGGGAGCAAATGATGCATAGAATTTTTTTGGAGTTGATAGTACAGAATAGGGATGTTTCGGTGAAATGAGAGCGAATATGTATGCTTGTGTCATTTGTAAACCGTAAAACACTTTATATAGCTCGTCAACTCTTTGAAACCATCACCCTCATCGCACTGTCCTTAAATATGCAGACAAAATTGTTTCAAGTATCATCTGAGAACAATACAATAACCCATGACAATTTCAATCAACCTAGTCTTTGAAAAGGCTTGAGAAAATCAAAAACGCTCCTGGAGTCCCCGATGATGTAAAAAAAATGATGACAATCGCTTCGCGACCATCGCGTCGCGTTGCATTGCAACGCGACGCGATTGTCGCGGAGCGATTATAATTTGCGCGTCAAATTCGATGTATCGCGCCTCTTCACTGTGAACACTTAGCGACGACGCGATGCGACGTCGCTTGATCGATACGTAGGCTAATCATAACGTCGCGTCGCGCCGCGAATGAACTCTAAACGCCGCCTTAACGACGCTTGCGACGCTCGTTCGCGTCGCCAACGATTCTTGAAATGAAAGTTAGAAAGTTTCTGGTATCAACCCTGGGTTGCTCACGTGAATATATGTAGACAAGGCAGACCTATGTGGCTCAATAAAAGCATAGAAAACGGGAACCTCTCGGTTAAAGAGTCCAGTATACGAACGGATAAACCTGGATTTTCAGAAAAAAGAGTAATCTCTCTGGGTTCCTGGCAATTTTGAGCAGTAGAGCGACAGCTATTCTTGTCAAAATATGTATGTAGAAAAGACAACAATGATTTGAACAAATGAATAGACCATAGTTGATTTGATAAGTGGGCATCATCCCTTCTCCTTGAGAAAGTGAAAACGGCGCTCAGATGGCACAGAACACCCAGCATATTATTTTTCTAGTTTAAATGCTTATCTCGGAGAAAGTCACACACTGATCACAGTGCTATCTCTGAAAACGTCCAGGACCCCCTATAAACAGAATTATGGATCCTTAAAGGTGCCTATATTTCGAGGGTGAAAATTTGTTGGACGAGTTGTCTCAGGCCTGTATTTCTCTTCATTAGCATTCGTTGCGCAAAAGCGAGCTAGGATTAGTAGACAGCCCAGCAATGGGCTGAAGAGCGATGACTTTTTGAGAATTCATTCACCCATCAAACCGCTATCGAGTCCAGAAATCTGATAGGAGGTGTGGACCGTGGTTGAGCGAAAGAGGTCGGGCCTGTGGTGGTCGCTTATATCTCGCTTATTTGGAGGGACTGAGATCTCGCGTTTGGCGCGTGTTATACATGAGGGTTCTACTACACAAATAAATGTAAATCACAAAATTCATTTCTGAGGGTGTGCTGTGCCTTTAAAGGCACAGTACACCCTCAGATATGAATTTTGAGATTTTCATGTAATTGTGTAGAAGACCCCTCCTGTATAACATGTGCCAAATGCCAGATCTAATTTCCTCCCAATAAGCGAGATATAAGCGACCACCACAGGCCCGACCCCCTTCGCTCACCACCACAGGCCCGGCCCCCTCCCAGATTTACGAACTCGATAGCGGTTCGATGGATGGATGAATTCGCACAAGTCGTCGTTCTTCAGTCCATTACCGGACTCTCTCCTTATCCTGGTTTTTTCTCGCGCAAGGATTGCGAATGAAGAGAAATACAGGTCTGAGACAACCTGTCCACCAAATTTTTCATCCTCAAAATCTAGGCATCTTTCGAAGAGCCATATCTCTGTTCATAGGGGGTTTTGGATGATTTCAGAGATACCAGTGTGATCAGCGTGTGGCTCGCTCCTAGATAAGCATGAAATCTGAGAATTAATTTCTTGGGTGTCCTGTGCCTTTAAAGTTGACAGGGAATACTGTTTAATCTTCTAGATTTGAAATCCCGTAGTTATTAGGGTGAGTCATAAGTTCTTGGAATTTTTTATTTTTATTTTTTCTTAAACACAAGGTAACAAATTTATTCAAAGTAAGAGCCATTACAACGAACAACTTTCTGCCAACGACGAGCGAGACTTCGAATACCGTAGTCGTAGAATGAGCGCTGCTTCGATGCAAAAAAAGCGTCCAACTCGGTCCTCAAGTGCTCTTCGGTCTTAAGCTGCTTTTCCCTCAACCAGTGTTCGAGGCTTCTGAATAAATGGTAGTCCGATGGAGCAATATCTGGACTGTAGGCTGGATGAGTAAGAGTTTCCAACTGCAGCTCCTTCAATTTTTCTTGAGTTTTTTTCGCTATGTGTGGGCGGCAGTTGTCCCAGAGCAGTAGGATCTGGTCACGTTTTCGTCCATTTTTCTCCGCGTTGGTGACCATTTCCTCTAGTTCTTGGCAGACGTAGTCAGCATCTATAGTCTTTCCTGGCGGAAGTAATTTCCAGAACACAACTCCATCAGTGGACCAAAAAACGGTCAGTAGACTCTTTTTTCCGTGGATATCCCGACGTTGCACAGGATCTGGCGACTCAAAGGGCTTAACCCATTGCACAGACAGGTCAGGATTGTTATAGTAGCACCACTTCTCATCACATGTAATGATGCGACCAAAAAAACTTCCTTTGTGGTGCCGTTTCAGTAGTTCTTGACAAATGGCCATTCTGCGATTCCTGTCGGTGTCGGATAGAGTGTGAGGAATCACGGACGGCTTTTTCGGTCTCAGTCCCATATTGTGTAGCTGGCGAACTGCTATCGACTGCGGACTCCCTGTAAGCTGGGCGAGACCTCTGCTGGGAAGGTGCGGGTTTTTCTCCAGCTCATTCGCCGCCAACGTGGGGTCGTGAAATTCGTGGCCTTCCACATCTCGACTTGTCCTCTAGAGAGCAGCTGCCGGAGCGAAACTTTTGATACCAGTTGTACACAGTACTGGCAGCAAATCGATACCTTCCTTCGTTGGCCCTTATTTCCTTAACAGTTTGAGCAGCTGTGAAACTTCGTTCGAAGTAGTGAAGAATCAGTACGCGAGCGTGCTCTTTTCCCGACATTTTACTGAGCCACGAATGGCGTTTCGAGGGCTGGCTGGTATTGATTAACAAGGTTTGATCTACCTAGCAAACAACCGCGCACGAGTGGCATTTGATCTATTCGCGCGCGAATTAATATGAATTTTTGAAAAACTCCAAGAACTTATGACTGACCCTAATATTTCTGATTTTCTTCCGTGTTTTGAGACATTTCTCGAAAGTTCGAAGTTGGAAATCGGAACACCAAAAACCACTGGAAGTTCGAGTTCTTCCGCCCTTGTATATAAAAATTATAGAGAAACGGGTGAGCAGTATAAAGGGAAAAGCGGTCAAGACAATAGAATCATATTATTTTTGAAAGCAATTTTATGTTAATTGGAGGATAAATGGGCCGTATCGATCACAGTGGTTGAGGAGGAAAATCGACAATGTTGCAGTGCTGAAGTGCTCGCGCAATGATTTTCGCACAGCTTTTCGAACAAACGGAGGCAAACAGACGTGAACGAAGTGTCGTTGGCTCAAGATTTGCTAGCATAGATATGCATATCGAGCATACTAAGTTACTTCTTAAAAATATCCACAGGAGCGATTTTAGATTTTCTCAACGTGAAATCCTTCAGTAATAAAACGTTTTCAAGATTCCATCGGAATATCTGAAGTACAGGTTACGTGAAGAAAGCTAAGATAATCGGATAGAAATTTTGGGATTTTTTCACTCGATACAATTTCAGAAAAAAACAATATTCAAAAGGGCAGGCAAACCTGAGCTAGATAGCATCGCACGGCGCATTGAAATTTCAGGATAATCTTGGCAAGTGCGGCATCGCGCAACTCTTCCATCTTAGCCACCATACCTGCACGGAAAAATACCTGAAAAAGGTTTTTTTGGGGCAATGAATATGGGGTTGTTTCAAAGCCAATATTTCTATAAGCGCTGTTCAAAAAAAACTATCCTGAAGTGTTTAAAGTTCAGAAATCTTGTAAAAAAACGCGCCTTTGTTGTGCCGGTCTTGAAGTTTTCCTCCTTGATTTTTTTCTCTTTCACGAGCCTGTCAAGCATTTTCTTTGACGCCTGCAAAATATATATTCTCTTTAATTAAGAATACAAAACAGGAAAAAAAACTAGTTCACCTCGGCAACATCTTTCTTTGATGCCTCATCAGCAGCCAAAATAGCATAACGGAAACGGAAATCGGCGAATGTCATGCGATTTGGGAAGCCCTTCCGACAGATTCGGATACCTTCCAACACACCGTTACATGTCAGCTTAAAAATACATATCTTAGGAAAAAACTGAATGAATTCAAGGAAAGCAATGGAAATGCACCTGATTCAATACAAGTGGCGCGTCGATCAGTCCACTCGTCTTTTTCTCGTTCGGAATAATGCACCTGGAAAAGTGGATAATTCGGACGTGTAGGTTTCTGGAGGTAGTTCAAAGGGGAGTATATGGCGAAAAAAAGCCGAAAAGATTCCCATTTTGATCCAAATAAAAGAATTTGAAGTGTCGGATGTAGTAGCCGATTTGCGATTCTGAAGAATTAAAAACACAGTGGCCTCGCTTCTACATCAACCCGTTTATTCCTATAGTGTAAAATAGGCCTCAGTGAAAGCACAAACTCCGTCAAATAGGCGAAACAGTTTCAGAGTTGACGTCGAAAGAATGCATGAAAACGAGCTAGGAAAAGCTCCAAAAGAGCCCGAAGTTGCCACTTTGAGCGCAAGGCAAACCTCAAAAGCGCAACACACGCCCATCGACGTGAACAAATGAATGCTAGAAATCGTAACATGAGCGATGATTTCCAATCAAAAACCCCGTTCTTCCCTTCCTCCTCAACTTCTCTCTTAACTCAGGTCAGCTCGCATCCATCCGCTGCAAAAGACGGAAGTTACAAACCTCGGACAACTCGTCCACCATGTTTTCTTAGCTCAAACTTTGAGGGACCATAACTGTTCCCAGAAGGTCTTGTACGATTTCAGAGACATCATTGGGATCAGCATGGGGCCGTTTTAAAGATAGGGGGGAAAACAGAAAAACAATTTCCATCATTAACACTGCCTTTGACGCACGAGAAGTGTAGCCAACTCGACTGACATTCCTATGATGGTTGATGGCGACTTTTGGTTTTTATGAAAACAACCAAACGTGTTTTTTTGCTCGGACGTTACTCTCAATCAGCCGCCCCTGATGGTTTCTTAGAGGCACAGGACACCCAAAAAATTATTTTTCACGTTCAATCCTTATCTTGGAGAGGGTCACACTCTGATCACCATGGTGTTTCTGAAATCGTCCTTGACCCCCTACGAACATAGGTATGGCTCCTTAAAAATGCCTGTATTTTGAGGGCTAAAATTTGGTGGACGTGTTTTCTCAGGTCTGTATTTCGCTTGATTCGCAGTCGCGGGCGGCGCAAGAGCAAAACAGGATAAGGTGGCATCCAGCGTTCTGCGAGCTGCGAGTTGCGACAATGGTGAGAAAGGAAGGGCAGCTTCAACGCTCCGTAGCTACCCTTTATTCCCTATCATTGTCGCTGCTCGGAGCTCGCAGAACTCTAGATGTCACCTAAGGAGACAGCCCGGCAATGAACTGAAGAACACGACACATTGAGAATTCGTCCGCCCATTTAGCCGCTATCGAGTTCGTAAATCTGGTAGGGTGTCGGGCCTGTGGTGGTGAGCGAAGAAGGTCGGGCCTATAGTGGTCGCTGATATCTCGCTTATTTGAAAAAATTGAGATCTCGCACTTGGCTTGTGTTCTACAGGAAGGGTCTGCTACACATTCGAATAAAAATCACAAATTTGATGTCTGAGGGTGCACTGTGTCTTTAAAGGCATAGTACACCCTCAGATATGAATTTTGAGATTTCCGTGTAATTGTGTAGAAGACCCCCCTGTGTTACACGTGCCAAATGCGTAATCTCATTTCTCTAAATAAGCGAGATATAGGGGACAACCATAAGCCCGACCCCCTCCATCCACCACCACAAGCCCGGACCCCTTCCTGATTTTCTATCTCAATAGCGGCTAGATGGATGAATGATTTTAAACCGAGTCGTCGTTTTTCACTCCCTTTCCGATATATCTCCTCATCCTGTTTTGCTCTTGCGCCGCAACTGCGAATCAAATAAAATACAGACCTGAGACAACTCGTCCATCAAGATTTAGCCCTCAAAATACAGGCATTTTCAAGGAGCCATATCTCCGTTCGTAGGGGTCAAGGACCATTTCAGGAACACCATTGCGATCAGAGTGCGACCCTCTCCAAGATAGGGATTAAACCTAAAACAATTTTCAGAGACAACTCGTCCACCAAATTTTAGCCCTCAAAACACAGGCATTTTCAAGCGATGACCACTGCCAATTTACCCAAATAATCAGGAAAGCTCACGATTATATTTGAATAGCGATTGAATAATTATTCAAATTTAAATTTTTCTGTATGGTTTGTCGCATTTTCGAATGTTTGATTTACTTACACTAACTATGTACGTACTTACTGTCGTTCTCTGGGCCAAATTTCGGTCCGCAACTGCGGGCTACGGCTATTGCATCATGCGACACGTAATAATCGTGATAGGAGAAGGTTGAATCGTGCTGGGGCCAAGTGGTCCAACACGATTAACACGCGTCGCATGATGCAATAGCTGTAGTTCGCGATTGAGGACCGAAATTAGGCCCAGAGAAGTATGTATGTACTTATTGACTTGGACTTATATTTATTCGAAATATTAATTCAACATTAATCAAATCACCTGATAAAGTGAGGATGCGTCGAGTGTAGCATAGACATGAGACTGGCAAGTGACTCCCTGTACATCGTGGATACAGTAAGGAACGAAGCCGATTTGCCTTTTTTACGATCTTGCGTCTTGCCTTCAATGTACCCCTTGAGTTTTTCATTGGTAACTTCCATACGATTTCAACAACTACGAAAGCTAAGAGAGATATCTAGCAGAAAATTGGCAGAATGGAGGAAATGAAACCTCGTGCAGCGAATTCCTCCCTGTCAACGTCGGTCAAGTAGTCTTCCCAAATCTGATAGATGAGGCCCTTCTTGTCACTTGTTTTCAAGACGGCCACGGCTGAGTCGTTCAGTGGGTCCTAGAAATGACAAGCATTGGTATCTGTATAGCAGGTGCCAAATGCCAGGGGTGCGTTCCAGGAAGATTTCCATGGGAGGAAAAATGGGTCTGATAAGATATGACGAATGATAGGCCGAAAGACATGTTCATTTTAGGTGGCCTCATAAACTATCATTGGTTGGTATCACTATCAAATATAATTTCCTCCCGTGGAAATCTTCTTGGAACGCACCCCAGATCTCATTTCCTTCAACTAAGCGAGATATAAGCGACCACCACAGGCCCGGCCCCCTTCGCTCACCACCACAGGCCCGACCCCCTAACAGATTTTCGAACTCGATAGCAGTTCGATGGATGGATGAATTCCAACAAGTCGTCGTTTTTCAGTCCATAACCGGACTGTCTCCTTATCCTGGCTTTCTCTCATCCTGGATGATTGCGAATGAACAGAAATACAGGCCCGAGACCACTCGTCCACCAATTTTACACCCTCGAGATCTAGGCATCTTTGAAGAGCCATAACTCCGTTCAAATGGGGTCTTGGACGTTTATAAAGATACCACTGTGATCAGCGTGTGACTCTCTCCAAGGTAAGTATGGAATCTGAAAATTAATTTTTTGGGTGTCCTGTGCCTTTAAACCCGTATATTCTCGCTATAATTTTGTAGCGAGAATCTACGGATTTCGCGACAGCCTTTGTTGAAGTGCAATCTTAAGCCCGCGCTGGCTACGCGGAACGCAGGGATGCCGTTCGAACAGTGTTGGCCCAGTCAACTCACAGTGCTTACTTGACACTCTCTGACTGGTCGTGGAGGGTGGCTGGCCGTGGAGGGTGACCCCATGTCGCTCTCTGGAAGACCTTGCAAAGGATAATTTTGACCATTGGGATGCTGCAGGCCGTGGGTAAGAAACGGCGGTGCGGTCGATCGCAGCTGGGATCGCCTTTGCAGTACGGATCAGGACTGGGTGCCGTAGCGAGAATTTACGTAGAATATGCAGGCGCTGTAGCAAAATTCCACCAACTGAGGCTAAACTTTCCGTAATTTACGTAAAATCTCGAGTCAAAATTAGAATAGATGCCTCCGAAACCCTGGACATCTCCGGTTTCCGTGTGAGGCACCTAGCTACGCGCTGGCAGAGACGTTCCCAAGTGAAAGTATAAGGTGATATGAAAGAGCGCAGTTCACAAACCTTGTTCTTTTCCAACCATTGGTCCGCGTTATATCGAACTGTGCCGGCGTAGTGGACGATGGCAAAGTGGGCAGGAGCCTGATTCCCCTTTGGTGGTTTGGCCTAAATCAGCCCAATTTACGTATACTAGACAAATCTTTGCTTGGAGGAACCAGCCGTCCAGATCTCTCAGAACGACTGAGGTCTCCAAGTATAGTCTACCTTTTGGAAGTTCGGATGTTTGTTGATATGCTGATTGTTGAGCTTGTCCACATAGGTTGCATCCGACGCCTTTGGGACAATGCACTCCTCATCCAACATGGAAATGATACCGAGGGGCTAAAACACAATTTACATAAGGATGAAAACTCCTTTCAAAAATATGCGGGCGACACAAAACCGCGGACCACCGCATTCAGGCATATACCTCTGTGATCATGCTCTAACATTTTTTTTAATCTTTAAAAACTATTCGTTTGTTTCAACTTCAGGTATGTGGGGGCTTGCACGCCAAAGTGATGCGACGCATTTCTGTTAGTGGTCTGGGCTTCCGTCAGACATGGTCGAAAAAATCGATCGAGTCTGGTGGCGGAAAAACCGACCTCGGGTGCATTGGCCCGGCCCGCATGCGCGCATGGAACATCAGTATCGACTGGGTGGACTGCGGACGCAAGCCGACGGTAGCAAACGGGCTCTTTGGGTCAATGTCTATACCCGTCAGTCACTATTTCGGTGCGCATCGACCGTGTGGGACTCAGTCGATCGACCAATTCGTGAACTGAGTGCTTCCAGATACTCTGGTGCTGAGTACGTTCTGGACATTCAGTAGAGTAGTTCAATTTATACCTATATATTCCAATATAACCAGTCGCTTCCTCACCTGCTAGCTTTTCGTAAAAGGTTCATGTTCTTCTCGACTGGACAGTTCAGTCGATTTTAAAACAAGGATTTTCCCTATGAAAAGAAGCCAATACTTGTTGGAATTGTTGGAGATCAAGCGAGCCATTCTTTTGTCATCTCATGCAGTAAGCGAATGAGGGCGTTTTGGTACAGATTGAAGAACTCTTGAGTTGGGTTCGGAATGTAATCGCTGATGCAGGTGCGCAAATGGTGAAGTTGGCAACCACTGATTGACTTGAGAAACCGGCCGTGTCCAGAGCCCGAATCTGAGCTTGTTGCTCGAGGGAAAAATAGTACCGCGTAAAGCAATGAAGGGTTGTGGCCTGAATGCACTGAATTGGAGAGTTGAGCCGTCCTTTGCAGTTCGAAATACAACGCTATTCCATTCGAGCGAAGGGGTCCCGAGTGGAATTCGAACCGCAAATACAGGACAGCTTCATTTTTGTGCATTGAGACCACAACCCATGACGAATAAAGATTTTCCAAGAGGCAGATCCGGAGTTCAGATTCAGGTTTTTAGAGCGCCAAATCAGGTTTCGATTAGATTTAGCATGTTCTTTCTACAGTCCTATCATGCAGGAGTTGTGTAAAAAAATCGCGACCCGTCCAAGGCAAACAAGCAATCAGGACTTTTTGATTGATTGATTTATTACGACGCATAAGGCAATTGTGTGAAAACAGTAGTTAATAGGTTTCGATTTCAAAAAACCGAAAAAAAACTAAACATTCGAGTCGAATAGAACATGCTCCTTAGGAAAATTAGCTCACACTACTCAAGCCACAGCATTTAAAGGCAGCAGACACGCTCGAAAAAAAAGGTATCGATTCCATGTCATAAATCGAAGGTTTGAGGCTAGTAGTATGAAAAACTAACGAAAAAACCGACGAAAACTGCATGAGAATACAGGAATAACGACTGTTTTTTTATGGGGTGAAATTGGACGAGTTATTCCCGAGCTGTTGAAATAGCTAATATTAACGATAAAGCGGTTGGGATAGCTAAGCCGATAGACTCTTACAGCCTGTACTGGAACGCTCACCTCGTTGGAAGCTTCAGAAACCAGCCGAAGTGACCGTATTCGAATATTGAGGGGCGGGGTTGAAAGCTCATGGGCGTGGCTGACGAAAATTTTTGGCTCAAGTTTAGCAGTTTTCACTCGTTTTTGACGCTTACATCGGCGTGAGCGTTCTACTAGGGGCCACACGACGCAAGTAGCGTAGTTATCTCACCAACTTTTTCAAGTGTGTCTGCTGCCTTTAAACGAAGCGTTTAAAGCTTGAAAACTCCATGGTTTAGCTAATCGAACTCAAGAGCGCATTGCAAGTCGATGCCGCCCTGACGCAGAAAGAGTGCGCGATATAATTAGTTTTCGGTCTAAATATTCTTATTTCATAGTCCTAATCCTGGATCGCCTGAAAAATGGCGAGAAGACAATTGTCACTCTGAAATTCAAGACGAAGACAGAACGAAACTCTTTATTTTATTGTCATCCTTTTTCCCGAAATCACCGTTGAAGTGGCAATGAAATGTGTGAGGTTACTGTGCTTATCTGGGCCGAATTCCGGTCCGCAATTGCGGCTCGACACGCTTTGCGGCCGCACGCGCTCGAGTCAGTCGGGTTTCCAGCGCCAAAGCCGACTCGATGTGGCCTTTTTCATACAATTTTCTCCAATGTTTCTTAGTTTACAGTTTCCAAAACCCACCTAGAGCCAGCAGATCGGTGACTGCGGCGCTGGAAGCTCTTCTTACTCGGGAGCGTGCGGCTGCAAAGCGTGTCGAGACGCAATTGCGGACCGAAATTTGGTCCAGATAAGCACAGTATACGTTTCTATTCTCTTCGTAGTTCGTCAAATAGGTATGAAGACCCTATTTTCATGATACTTTTAAAAAAGCATTAATTAGTAGAAATGCCGGAAACATATGTGGGTGCGCTATAAGTCTCTTGTAGTTGCCGATCAAAGGTTCTCCTGATAGTATCTAGTCACCGCCGTTCTCGGAGCGAAATTACGGTCCGAATTTGCGAACAAAGGCTGTTTCATCACGCAACTCGATGATGATCGTGCTGGGACCACATGGTTCTGGCACGATTAATCTTTATTCCAGTACTGTTATCACCGGTCGCATGACGCAACAGCCGTAGTCCGCAAATGCGGACCGGAATTTCGCTCCGAGAATGACAATAGGTCAGTTGAATGGGAGAAAAATATTCTGATCTAGATAATCATATCTGCCTGTTTGATGACTGGTCTTCATTTCATAGCCTGTGGTTTTTCTATGCCTATTTGTATGCGAATTATGCGCAGATTTGACCATACTTCTGTTCCACGGCACTGCCTCACCGACTCGCTGTTTAAAGGCAGTGTTCACGAACAAAAAATTGCACGTTTTTAGCTAAAACATAAGTTTTGGGTCCCTCCAAGAAGATCAAGAACGAAAGTGCGACGAAAAACGGCCGGTAAGTGGGTGAAAACCTCGTGAGCCAGCCAAGCCATTGGGCCACTCCGCTCACGCTCTATAGCAGTTTCCGTGCCTTCGTGGTTAGATGAGCGATGGTTTCCGATCAAAAGCCCCGTTCTTTCCTTCAATCTTAACGCCTCTCTTTACTCAGGTCAGCTCGCACACATCGGCTGCAAAAAACGGGAGTTACGAGCCTCGGACAACTCGTCCACAAAGCTTCCCAAGCTGAATTTTGAGGGGCCATAACTCCGTTTTAAGGGGGTCTTGTACGATTCCAGGGACATCATTAAAATCAGCATAGAACCGTTTTCAAGATGAGTGGAAAAATAGAAAAACGACTTTTATCGTGAACACTGCCTTTAATGTGTGTCCGAATGAGACTGGCCGACCATGGTGCCGTCGTACGTGGCAGGCATCTGTCGCGTGCGCCGCTCTCGGACGAGCATGCGAAACGACAGCGAGCCTTCCCCCGGAGCCATTCACTAGAAGCGGGGCCGGCAGCGGCTGTTAGCAAGCAATCAATCAGCTCCGCAGCCGAGGGGGAACCGTTCGAACACTAGTCCGAGAGCGGCTCGTGCGACGACCGCCTACCACGCACGACGGCCGCATGGTCGGCCATTCTCATTCGAACGCACTTTACATCTCTCCAGCTGCTTCCCGACATGCCGTTTTTGTCCCGTGGAACCAGCCTACTTGTGGCTATTCTGATGTCTCGTTCTCACGAAAGGTTATCTTCTCATGTCGCGAGCCGATGTCCAGCTCCTGGCGAACCTGGGCCGTATTCATTGACCGAATGTTGGGTTTGGGTTGACCCGCGACAAGTCTGACCGAGCACTTAACCTACCTAAATCTTGATTCACCAAGTACGAATTAGTGTTACTTACGCTGATCGCGACATTTAAGCGTGTACATATATTTGCTTGTAGACAATACGCGTAAGTTGCCGCAATATTCGGATAATCGGAGCCAAATTTGTTTCCAAGAAAATCTTTTAGAGGAAGTCTGACGTTACGACCGTTTCGGGGTTGAGGTGGTGAGTACTTTTACGTTAGTATTACGTAATCTATGGGGAAGTCGGCATACCTGTATGTCGAAGTTTCAGATTAGTTCCTCAGGTGCATTAGTGCGCCTAGGACCCCATGACCGCCTGGTGCAGGTTATAGTGTTAGTTATGCTCGCTTGGTGCCAAGAACTCCATCCATCCAATTCTATCCCACCATACGAAAATAATTCTACGACTGAGGTAGTTAAAATTTTGGCTGGTTTTCATTGCCTAACGTCTTACATTCTCATTAAAGAATGTGAAGGGCGAGCGGTAACAGATGGTTCTTTGTCGTGTTTGCTGTTTCAACTGTAAGAAAATTTCCCGCGTCAGAGCCGGGAAAGTACCGCAACCCTCGACTGTGCGGCGATAGTTCCGCGATAGTACCGCAGCGGCTCAGCGTTGGAATCGCTCCGGCTCCTCGAGGATGCAGCAGCGAACCCGCGTGGAGTACGATGTACTGTCCTGTGTGGTGAACGAAATTGTCGCTGGTTCTATTACGCAAGTTTGAGGCACATTCCGTATTTCCTTGGTCGCAAAAACGGTGGTAACCTGACCTTATTAGGCAGAGAATCCGCAGGTGCGTATTTTTGTTCTTAGCCCCCCTTAGTTGTATTATAATGCTCAATTAACTTCATATAAGATACTCTCCCGGAGCCGCGGCGGCGCTATCGCGGAGCTGCAGCGGAACTACCGTGTCGCCGCTACGGCTCCGCGGTAGTGCCGCTTCGGTGACTGTAGGCGCCGAAGCGGCACTATCGCAGAGCCGCAGCGGTAATTTCTCTTAGAGTAGTGTCGCTAGGGATTGTTTTTTTTTGCTTTCAGTACCAGGCTTTAGTTATTATTGCTTTGTTACTGGTTTAGGCAAGTTCGTGAGTGGTTTGTTTATAAGTTTCTCTGCCAATGTCTGACTTTGAGTGCAGTAAGATAAATAAATAAAATCCAAACATCACGTAACTGACCTTCTCGATGAGATCAATGCATGCCTGCAGATCGAGGCCGAAATCAATGAATTGCCACTGAATGCCTTCGCGTTCATACTCCTCCTGCTCCAGCACGAACATGTGATGGTTGAAAAACTGTTGTAGTTTTTCGTTGACGTAATTGATCCACAACTGTTCAAAAGAGTTGCTCTGAAGTGGTTTTTTAATAGTGTTCCAGTGAATTGTTCGAACAAAGGTCAAAAATTCACGTACGTCAAAAATTTCGAATCCGGCTATATCAAGAACTCCAATGTAGTGCGCAGAACCTTCAAGGTTCGCAGAGAGTGTCTGATTCACCCGTTTGATCAGCCAGGTGAACATCCGGGCATAAATAGCCTTAGCCAGGGCTCCAACGGCACACTCAACCTGAAAAGTTGTGTAATGGGCTGCTCTCAGAGAGGTGATGTAGGGAATCTCGGAGAAGCTAGGAGAGGAAAGGACATTGTCAGATTCTCTCGAGGAATGATTCTGTATTATGATTTAAAAATTTATTCTGGTTCGCTCAAGTTCGATTTTTCATGAAAAATCTCACCTGTTGCTTGTTCTGTCCCTTGTGCACCCACTCGGTACCGACTTTGATCCTTGGACGAACTAGGGCGGTTATTAATTGATCTGCATCGATGCCAAACAGTTTTGCTGCCTTCATTGGGCCTTAATTTGGAGGAATATATCAACGTTTAAGTAAATCAACCTCATCAAAACTCTATTGCTAGAACCTAGAGAATATGGTCTGAATCACCAAAGTGATCTGGTGCTTCAACCAAAATCACGCTATCACTCACTGTCCATACTGTCGACCTCGGCCTGTTCCTCGCGTGGTTTCTGACGAAAGGTGAATCGTGACATGTGCATTATGCCTGCGCATGCCTTATACAGGTCGTACTTCTCACGATCGGAGAAGTGCATCACATCGAATGCGTTCTTAAAAGAATTGACATTACACATCGGATAAGCATAGCACGGAAGTGTTCGGTTAATCAATCTCTTCTGGGATGAGCCACAATTTCGACTGGATTGTAGCCCAGTAGAGATTTTTGAATGTGTAAGAGGTTGTTTATACTTCCGCCGTCGAGCGGCGCGGCGAGATGCAATACAGCCGTATCGATCAAGCGGCGCCGCCTCGCGGCGCCGCAAGGCGTTTAGAGTTTTTCTGCTCGAAATCTTCCAAGGCGCCGCCCGCGCCCCCCGCCTGGTTGCTGCCGCGCCGCCCGGGGAGAGGAGGCGGCGCGGCGGCCGCGTGCGATCCTCTTTGACATCACATGCTTTTTTGCTGATATTTCATATACATTCTCAATTTGGTTCCTCTGATTGATCGCAAAATTTTCTTCCGAGGTCCTGGAAGTTGTTTAGAGTATGCTGGGTTGTGAGTTCTTTTTTTGCTCTTAAAATAATTTTTTATAGAAAAAAATCTCAGAAGACTCTATCTGCTTTCGAGTGCGGTGGTATGATACAAAAGATTATAAATGTTCCTTTTGCAGAAGTAATCACTCATTACAATCGACCTTGTGTTATCTCAGAGCTACTCCAGGCAGTGTTTAGCGTAATTCTGCGACTTCGCCGCGTCAGTTTGTCGCAGCTCGATTATACATAATAGTGACTCAATTTTCACGCGGCGTGGCGCGCCGCCTCACTTTTCGCCGCGCCGCTCCGCAGCGGAAGTATAAACGGCCCCTTACAGAAATGCACTGTGCCGCGCCGCTCCGCGGCAGCAGTATAAGCGACTCCACACATCGATCGTGCCGTGCCGCGTGATCAATATTACAGAAATGTACTTCGCCGCTCCGCGGCGGCAGTATAAACGGCCCCAATGTGCGTGTTTAGCCTCACGCTTTGGTGGTACATTTCGACCACATAACGCTTTCAGCTCAAGTATCTGGAAAGCCTCTTTGCAGCAGGACGTGCTCTTGTTAGATTCACGCAGCCGAGTTCAATACACTGCGTATCATAAAGATAGGACACCCCCTGAATTTTTCGGCCTCGTGTTTGTTAAGCAGGATAGATCCATTTCGGTAACACTGCTATGATAAGAATGTTAAATAACCCCCGTATACCTCTTTTGGGTTAAATCGAATGTTTGTGCACTGTTCTAGAATAAATTTATGTTTTAGATCGCGAATCAAAAAGATAGGACACCCCTTGGTTTAATCGGATTTCTCGTCCGATGAAATTGTGCTATACCAAATCTGATGGCTTATAGGACTTCTTCGCACCTTTACTGCAACAAATACTAGATTTAGTGTACTTTTGACCTAACAGTTCTGCCTTCGGAAGTCGATCTTGCTTCATTTCTCAGTTATTTTCTGTTGGAGAGCAGAAATCGAGAGAAATCGCCGGCCATTTGCTCAGACCCGACAAACTTGAATATCCCGGAGATTTTTCATTATCTTGAGATCAGAAAGGTAGACTAGCCACTCTGTACAAGATAGATATTGCTGAGCAAAGAAGCCGGCCTCAGACCTGCTCACGTGAACTTTCTGATTGTCGGGCTAGAAAGGGCAACTTTCTCGCCCGAAAACGTGGGGAAATGAAAGTAGGTGGTACTCTGATATCCTCTGGTACTCATTGGAGATCATCTAACAGCTGGCGAACGCAAGCTGCAGACGTCCTTACGGGCAAATGCTCTGACGGATTATGGGAGATCTACGTCCGGAGTTCTGAAGGCTAAATTGGACTGCACCTACCCACCTAAATGCTTCAGTAGCACTGCCGACTATCGGACCTATTGAGAAAAGACTCCTTTCCATTAGAAAGCATCGCCTATATACAAATAGTCGAAGTAACTGTCCACCTTAGCCATCTGAACTGAGGTCACAGATCTCCCATAATCTGTCAGAGGACTTGCCCGTCAAGGACGTCTGCAGCTTGCGTTGGCCAGCAGTCGGAAGATCTTCAGTGAGTACCAGAGGATATCAGAGTAAACTCCATTTATTTCCAGACGTTTTCGAGCGAGAAAGTTGCAGTTTCTAGCCGGACAACCAGAAAGCTCACGTGAACAGGTCTGAGATCGGCTTCTTTGCTCAGCAATAACTATGTTGTCCAAAGTGGCTAGCCTACCTTTCTAATCTCAACAATATGAAGGATCTCTGGGATATTTAGGTTTGCCGGGTCTGAGCAAATGGCAGGCGATTTCTCTCGATTTCTGCGCTCCAACAGGAAATAACTGAGAAATGGAGCAAGATCGACTTCCGAAGGCAGATCAGTTGGATCAAAAGTACACAAAATCAAGTGTTTGTTGCAGTAAAGGTGCGAGGAAGGCCTATAGGTTATTAGTTTTGAGATCGCACAATTTTATCGGACGAGAATTCCAATTTAACCCAGGAGTGTCCTATCTTTTTGATACGCGATTTAAAACATAAATTTATTCTAGAACAGTGCACAAACATTCGATCTAACCGAAAAGTGGTATACGGGGGTTATTTTACATTCTGATCTCAGAAGTTTTGACAAAGAAAATCTATCTTGCTCAACAAACACGAGACAGAAAATTTCAAGGGGTGTCCTATCATTATGAAGTTACTGTCGGAGTACGTCCTCCAGTTACATGAGCACTCTCAGCAATCGGGGAGAAGTTTTCTTCAAGCCCGCAAACAGCAGGTCGTCCTGTAACAGAAGCACGTGCCACAAATAAGCAAATTTTAGCCGCAGCCACATCGGCTACACATATTTTACAGAAGTGGGTACCTTTCAGTAGCGGTGGATCTCTCACAAGAGGACCACTGTACCGATCACGATTCGTCACAGAAAACAAAGCCTTTTCGCAATTCGAAAAATAAGTTCCGACACGTCTTGGCCAACAATGAGGAAACTTTTACCGCGGTGTGCCATCAGGGACATCTCTTTAGCTGTCACAAATCTGAGACGATTTTTGGCCCGAAAGCGCACAGAACAGGAGCTGGAGCCGCCTGACAGTTCGGCTTGTTCTATAAATCTCCGGGCCTCTGCTGTTGCTGCTCTGGCAAACTGGAGCCTCCACTTTGCCAGAACAGCAACAGCAATGGCCAGCAAGGCAAAATCAGTAGCCCGGACAGCAACTGAAGCGCATTCGCAGATTAGGAAAACGGGCCAACATGTCAGATGTCTCCGGGCTGAGAATCGCCCGAGATCGTACAGAGAGTATTCCGACCGCCCAGGATCCTGTCTAGAATTGGCCTTGAGAGGCCATCTAAGCTTTCCATATAATGGGGTAGTTGCTCTATATACTTCTTCTGCTCCTGATAAGCTCATGATTTTCAGGAGAACAGAGCAGATCCTGCGTTCAGTAAGGAGGATAGGAGCCATATTGTCGTCCAGAACGCTTTGTAGTCAAGTCTAATGCATACTGAACTCAACGTGAACTTCGCTGCGTTGAAGGCACAGGACACCCTGAGAAAATTTTTTCAGGTTTCATAAGTTATTTTTACGTTGGAGAAAATCACATGCTGATCACAATGATTTCTTGGATGTTGCTCAAGGCCCCCTAGAAACGGAGTTATGGGTCTTCGAAAATGCCAATATTTTGAGTGTGAAAGTTTAGTGGACGACTTGTCTAGGGCTTGTATTTCTTTTCAATCGCATTCGTTGCGCGAGAGCGAGCCAGGATAAGGAGACAGTATAGCAGTGGGCCGAAGAACTACGACTTGTTGAGAATTCATCCATGCATCTAGCCGCTATTGAGCTCTGTATTCTGGCAGGGGGTGTGGCCCATGGTGGTGAGCGAAGGAGGTTGGGCCTGTGGTGGTCGCTTATATCTCGCTTTTTTAGAGGAATTGAGATCTCGCACTTGGCACGTGTTATACAGGAGGGGTCTACTACACGATTAAAGAAAAATCTCAAATTTCAAGTCTGAGGGTGTACTGTGCCTTTAAGGAGATATGCGGGGACAAAGAGTCATTGTTTGTGGATACCAGTGTTCTCAACCTCTGAAGGGGCCTGCTGCCACCTTAGACGAACAATGGGTCTGGCTACTCCTAGTAGGTGGTGATCGAACTCGACTGCAACAATACCGTCTTACGTTATGTCGGGATCATACTACTCGCGACAGCGACAGTGCATACAAAACGTATCGATTTTCAGTTGATATTGGTAGTGAACACTGTTCGTTGCTGGATATATGAACCCGATCTTATTCACATAGAATTTCTTTTTGCTGGTAAGGTCTTTTCCTGCAACCAACAATGCCTTGAAATGATGTGAGCAATAGTTTTTTTTTACAGATCCTCACATCAGTTATGTGGAATTCCTCCTTATCGTCCATACCGGGCACTGCGATCTCAGCCTGTGATACGAAGTTGAATTGGCGTATATCGTCGCCCAGTTGGAAAAGATCTGAAGAGAGAAATCAAAAATCTCAAAATTATTTTACATTCTAGCATTCCGATTTAAAGGTTGTGAAAAGATGAGATTGTTGCTAGAAACCGCTCACCTCTAAGTTTTTTCTGGGTGAAGATCTGGTAGAAGATGTGATAGGATCGTTCACCTGGTGCTTGTTTGATCACTCGTGATTTCTCCAGTAGATCTAAGAAAGTTATTCATTTTGTTAATACAACTCCTGAGGCGTGTCAAATATGCCCAAGTATTAGTGTCAGAAGGCGCGATCTGCGTTGCGGCCGAAGGACCGTCACGCCGATTTTAGAGGAAACTCACGAAGATGAGCATGATAGACTGACCTTGTGAACCGACACCAGACACACTAGGCAGATGATTGATGATGGTCCATCGACGCTGGGAATAATTTGTACGGAATATGTTTATTAAAATTTTGTATATATTTTGTAATAGCTTGACCGCCATTCAGATTGCGCCTCCTGACTCTATCTCACGCACTCGGGGGTAGAACGACAGCACAATAGGGGTTGCACCTCACTAGGAGTTACCTTGCATTTCACGAGGGCTTTTATAAAACCATGTGTTGATAGTTGTAGGTATGGGACACAGCATTGATAATCCGTTTTCCTAATCCCCTAAATGCCTCTAAGATTTACAGGAGATTTTCAAAAATGGGCATTTTCATAGCTTTGCGCAGATAAAAGGTCAATTTTCAGGATCTTTAAAAAGGCTCAGATTGAGTTGAAAATGTGTCTCCAGGGGTCGTTTTAGGTGCTGATCACGGATCTGAAACCCATTTGTCAATATTTGAAAAACTCCATCTAATTTGGTCCGAAGCTTCAAAATGGGGAAAATTTTGCTGGAAAAAAGTCGCTTCCGACGATTTCCAGAATGCTACCATCGAATCGCCTCAAAACTTGTACATAGGCGGTATTAAAGCTAACTTACAAGAATCTGGAACCCGTTTATCGATTTTCGATAGATCACGGTAGATTACGGTGGGTATACGGTAACTCGGTCAAAGTCTCAGATTTGACTCAAAATTTCACTGTGGGTGTTATTTGGGACGCTGAACACGAATTTGAGGTCCATTTTTCGGTTTTTGAAATTGTAAGGTTAGTAACGCCAGTTAAAAGGCATAATGCCCACCGTTACCTACTGTAACCCTAAGTCTAGCCAGGAATAGACCCCAGATTCGTGGTTAGCGCCCTAAATAACCCCCAGTTAAAGTTTCGAGCCGAATCCGAAAAACTGTTTCTCAACACCCCGAAATTCCCTGACGGCTACCTTTTTTTAAAGCAATGAAAATCCCATTTTTGGGGGTCCTTGCGGTCATTTAGGGAATTTCAAGCAAGAACCATTTATTTACTGTCACAGACCTACAGCTGCGATAACATGGTTTTCCAAATCACCATGGGAAGTTAAAAGCGGTCAGAGCTGACATCGCATTGAACCCTCGTTGTCAGAGACGGCCAGCAGCAAAGCGCTGCAATTGTGCTGCAAATCGTTTTGGCCGCGGGGTGACTGCCATTTGTGCCGACGTAAGACCGGGATCATACTTCTGACGACGAGCGAATCGACGCAATGTTTACCATTAATATCGACTGGAAATCGATATGCCTGAGATGCACGGTCGCTGTAGCTGTTCGCGGGAAGTATGATCCCGGCCTAAAACCCCTCAAGTGCGTGAAGTGCTGAAAACCGGACAAATGCCATATATTCCGCAAATCGTACAATGTTCGATGTCGCCTCCAACGAGTTTTCCGCGCTTGTCAAAGTGAATTCGAACGAATTTGCCATATCTTGAGGAGTTGTAGTTCCTGGAAAATCCAAGCTTTCCTTTGAATAATGGTCTCGTCAAGCCTTGCTCTTGGAACATCCCCTTCATCACCTGAAAGGCGGCGGGTTGTGGGCTTCCGCCGGCATTTGCAGCTAAAGGGCTTGTATGCCGGCTTCTTTTACATATAGTAAGATTTGAAGCTGCAGGTACTACTCTGAGAGTTGTTTACATAATTCGGGACACTGAATCAACAAACAGCTATGTATGTATTGGAAATTCGACTCCGAGCAAATATCGCAGAGTTTTTGGAGTCTGTTTTAACTTATTCTATTAAAGGCAGCATACACGCTTGTAAACGTGATTGAGATAACTACGGAAATAGAATGGTATGGCCCAGAATACAACGCCTACGCATTTTGAAGAGTCAAAAACGACCCACAATGCCGCTACATGAGTTGGAAGTTGGCCCCGCCCTGTATTTTCACGCCCCCTGTGTTTGCCCTTTTTCTGCAACGCAAGGTTGCTTGGTCATATTCACCGTCGGTACTGTTGGTAGGTTGCCTAACAAGTGAACCAAACACGTCATTGACGGCGAAGTTGACCGAGCAACCCTGCTTTGGGGCAAAAGAGCAAATACAGGGGGCGTGAAAATACAGAGGGCGGGGCTAACTTCTAACCTATGTAGTGGCATTGTGGGTCATTTTTGACGCTTCAAAATGCGTAGGCATTATGTTGTAAGCCATACGGTTCGATTCACATTGTTATTCCAACCACGTTTTCGAGCGTGTATGCTGCCTTTAAGAAGTAGACTGTTTGCCTTCACACTCCTTATGTTATGTTTGTGTCGGTTGCACACTCATCTGAACTTCGAAATTCTGAAAAGATAACATAAGCTGCCGAACTAATGTCGTGTCAGGTTTCTGCAAAGCGATTCTCGCCTTCTCATCTTCCAACTTCTCTCATACTGATTCTAACAGTCTGTGAAATGAAAAAATGGAAATAATTGATTTTAAATCAACGAGGTAGTAGAACTGTGAACGACAAAACCCTCACCTTACTGTTGCTCCGTTTCCAAATGCTTCAATCGCTGGATTGGCTTGCACAACCTGATTCTCTAGTGAAGCTTCCTGAAAAGAGCATCTCGCATATGTACTCATCTTCACGAAATCTTAGAAGGTATTTGAAAATGTGCACTCGGACGAACAAGAATCAGTAATTTGGGTAAGGCTGAAGTGCTCGGCCGGGATCGATCATGATGCCGCATCAACAGTTCATGCTATCAATCAATTTATATGTGCACTGTAACCAAACCTAATTTTCTGGAAGAAGTTGCCAGGAATCTACCAAGAATTTATTGCAAACCTTGAGAGCTTGAAGGGAAAGAAACCGCAAGCCGGGCAATTACTACGAAAATGACAAGAAACGGCCGAGAGGTAACTGCTGCCCAAAATGCGGCGAAAGAGACGCGAAATCACCAGGAAACTACCGAGAAGTGGTTGCCGCGGCTCAGTTGCCAGAACACCTGAGAATAGCCGCAAAACTGGGCAAATCTACCAAGACAGCCAGCATCTCAATCACTGTAGCGAGGGCGCCGCACTGTTAGGCCTATGGTATACTTCTGCGACACACGGTCGCGTCGCTCTGCCACAGCGACAGCGACCGCCTGTCGCGGATCCCCCGCCCTTCAAAACTGTCACTACTGTCACTATACTTCTGCGACAAACTGTCACTATACTTCTGCGACACACGATCGCTTTCGCTGCTGCATAATTTGGCGTAAAATTGCGTAGTTGTCCGAAAATGCAGACCATATCACTTATTTCCTTTATTCGATGGCTTTTGCACTCCCATAGAAAATCTTTTTGTTTCCTGGATTATGTTATGCTTACAATTGTGTTGCTTCCCTTTCCTTTCAACGCAACTTCCTCCAATATAGGATTTCTGTTGAATTATTGTGGTTGAATTACTGTTGTATACATCTTTTTCTTTAATGAAATATATGGCGCGAAAAATTTCGATTCCAGTAGCAGTGAAATTGGAACGAATCGGACATGTCCAATCAAAACCGATTCGATGTGATACTCAGCATAAGATGCAACTTCTGAAGGTCACATATCGAAAAAAATCAGAATCTTGAAGTGGAAATCCCGGAAATTCACAAAGAATAACAAGTTTTCGAAGGCAAAATCGGCGTATTCGAAGGAATCCCAAATTCTGATTTTCTTTCAAACACAAATTAACCGGCTCGTTGCCAGAGGAAATAAGTAATTCGGGTTTGGTATCAAAAAAAAAATTCCAAGTAAACGGTGCACACAATAAGAAAAAAACACGTAAAGTAAGAAATAGCAATGCGAATCAAAAAAGAAAATCAATATTATACGAAAAGGCAACCCACAACGAGTGAGAATCCCGAGTTCGGCAAAAAAGAAGAGGAATCATACCATAATACAGCGAAATTAGATGAAAATCAATTAACAAATCCCAATCATTGTCGCTGTCGCAGTGCAGTGCACAGCGACGAGCGACAGCGACAGTGACAAAGCATGTCAGGAGCTAGCACATTCAAAGCATGTCACCCATCTGCGACACGTCGCCGCGACCGATGCGCGACAACTGTTCCTACGACGGTCGACGCCGTGGTTCTGATGCGGGTCCCGCCGCGATCAGTGCTAGATGACAGCGACCGCGATCGTGTGTCGCAGAAGTATACCATAGGCCTTAGCGCAGCAGCGGAAATGGCTCAGCCGATAAGGCGGTGGATTACAATTCGATGGACTTGTAAGGGATGATAGTTCGAATTCCGGCACGGTAAGTTCGCGGTGAAGCGCAGCTCGACGAAACCTTTTGTTTGGCGTTTTCCAAGCGAGAAACTAGACATCGCTAAAATTGCGCACTCACATACTGCCGTGCGAGCCGCTGAACAGGCTTCATGTTGAAAAGTTAGCAAAAAAAGGTTCCTTCTGTCTTTTTTCGGGGGAAAATAGGGCTTTTTAATGAAAAAACTTCTGAAGGATTTTTTTCAGCTAGCGTTTCGTTCGCGCAAAACTGCAACTTATAGGCAGGGTTTGCCATAAAAACGATTTTTGAGCTCTCATCATGAGGATGTAGATTTGGTCATCACAGAAGTGATAATAGGTAAAAAAAAAGAATTCGTTGCGGGGAAAACGCACGAAAACAAGGTAGAACGGCATTTTATGGTGTCCGCACTCTCCCCCTCCCCCAATTAACGAGATTTTCATTAATGCTTGTTTATCCGTCTTTTATTTTGTTATTGAAGCAGTCAGGAGTCTCCAGGAGTGCTCAAAAATTACTTCAGAAGCAAAATAAAAGTCAACAAAATAGGCATTTATAGGAATTTCAATAAATGGGGGCGGACGGAAACCAAGCAATATCTTGTTGATTTTTTCGTTTTTTGAGCGTTTTTTCTTCAACTTTTCACTTATTTTCACTCTTGTGATGGACAGATCTGCCTTCTCATGAGAGAGCCCAACAACCATTTTTATCGAAAACCCTGCCTTTAACGCGAGCTGACAGAGAGCATGAAAATAGAGTATGAATAAAGAAAAGATGAACAGCTTTCGAAAATCTCCTCCGACAGACTTTTCGGGAGCTATCAATCTTTCGTTAACTCTTTACGTGTTCTCAGTCAGTCCGTTTACTGAACCATTGTCTACCACTTCTATTTTCGTAGCTTTCCAGAATGAGTCGGATACGATGATGATATACGCTAAAACCCTATCGTCGTGGAGCTTTCGCATGTGGTAGGTCTGAACCTCTATTTCATGCATCCCCCTATTCTCTGATGGCACTATCTGTCAACAGTGTATCATTTTTTTCCAAGCGAATTTCACAAATCCCCGTAGCGATGAAAATCTCTCGAAATCTCGACGCGTTTCGGTCTGGCATGTTTGCATTAAGCGTGTCTGTTTGCGTCGGCCAACCAAAGCTAGAGGGTGGCTTAGACGAAATAACATCATAGATGATGAGAACTTGGACCGAACCAGGAATGTGTTGTTGAGCACGTGACTCTCGTCTTTTATAACTTACATATGAGTACAAAAAAATCTAACTTGATTTTTGATTCGAGTAAATAGCAGAGCTACACCCTATGAACATGCGTTTCAACACATCCACGCTACACTAGATTGTACATAATTTAACCCATTCGCACCTTAGCGCAAATCAGTTACAGGAGTGAAAAAACAGAATTTCCGTCGTTCCTTAACACTTAAGAGACCGCCTGCTCCACGGCGAATTTCCACAGCCGACCGGTGCGCTCCACGGCTAATCATTTCCGTGGGTGACATGTGTGGACACTTGGTCCGCTGGGAACCGTTTCGATCGGAGCAGGCTATCTTACATGGTACAATTCCATTGTTTCTTTTTCACTCCACCCTCGGGTACAATGGGAGAAAGGCCATGATGGAGCCACAATCATTCACTTTCTTACGGACGTGGTGAGTTTCAAACTTGGAAGGTATTTAAACTTTACACGCGCAAGATGCTTTGAAACATGACTTATCGCAAATTTTCGGGCGTGTTAGCCACGAATCCAACGTTTTTTCTTGACTTCTGGAATTTTTTATAGGTGACAGCAGATGGTTAGGGCTACACCGTGCGAAACCAATCTAAAATATTAGTAATTTGAGAAATGGACGGACTTCGGATACATGTGTTCTAATGAACCTCATTGCGCGTTTTCGACGGACTCAGAGACTTTGACCCTAAAAGTTGTCTGTTGTAACCGACGAAAATTCCATGAGAAATATGGAAATGGGAGTCAGAATCGGGATCAATACCCCAGCCCCACCCAAATGACCACCTGGGCGAAGTCGCAACAAACCTGAGACGTTTACCAACACATAACAAACGGCAAACGATAGCGATTTCAATGAAAACTATAGGATTAACAACATGCATTGTTAGGACTTGCAAATATACCCCATAGCGAAGGTTCAGCAAATTCTGGAGCACTGAACCAACGGCAGGCTTTCAGCCCCATCCCGCCAAGTTACCCCCCCCACGGAAATCTGAAATAATGTTGATGGCTAGATTACCGCGGTAATTTCATTAAAAATTGAAAAATAAACAACAGATTCTTGCGCAGAAAATTGAATAATCCTCGGGTTCGAGGCAGCAAAATTTTAAGCATTGACCTACTACAGTTATCTCGATTAGTTGGAGCTCTGCTTCTCGAAAACCATTTAGACGACACCAGTTTTGTGATTAGCATTAATCACACCCCCTCTCACCAAAGTTTGGAACAATTTCTTTTCGAACAAAGAAGCTCGAAAATTCGAAAAATATCATTTGCGAAGATGCTGGTAAAATAACTAGGGAAGCTCAAAATGCTTGACCACTGTGAATGTAAATAGGTTACATTATAAAGAACCTAATGGTATTCAATAAAGACCCCATCTCCCGAAACTTTAAAAAATATTGAATGTTGTATGCCGTGGGTGCGCAGTGTGGACACGCGGTCCGAGGGACAAAACAGCCGTGGGTGCGCAGTGTGGACACGCGGTCCTTTAGGTGTTAACGTGCAAGTGTGGAGCGGAGGTTAGAGACAGGGAGAGAGCATAGGCAGGACGGAGGTACAGCACTGTTGGCGTACGCAACCAAGGGTGTGCGTTAATCGAAAATATGTCTCTCGTTTTTGGAAAAGATAAACCGCGTTAACCCGCTAATGCGCTAACACGTTAACTTAGCATTTCGTTAAAAATTTAGAAACATTATCTGACCGCAGCAAAAGTCAATAAATCATAATTAGTCCCATATCAATCAGTGCTATAATTCCACTAAAAAAGGCTACGGCGCGAGGTGTGATACAACCCACCTTTAGTTCGACCCTTAACCCTTACAACCCTTAAATCGGGCCATTTGCTGAGCCCCCTGTGAGGAAAATTGTCTGTCCGGATGTATGGCTGTCCACATGTGAAAACGTACCCAAGATTTCATTAACTTAGTTCGAAGCGGAAGAGCCTTACCCTTGGTGGGCGGAACCTGTTTATATGCCCTGAGGGACCACCGAAGCAGTTACGGGCACGAAAATGACATTCATATTATGCTTGTCTGCATGTGAAAGCGCGCCCAAATTCCATGAACGCAGCTTGAAGCCGAGGAGCGCTACAACAGAAAGGGTCCTTGAAAAAACCTCCAGGTCAGGATTTGTGATGAAAAATACTCTATTGAAAATTACATACTGGTGAAGACTCACGCCAAGTTTTTCGAAGCGCACAGCTTTCTTTTCTGACATCGTTGGCTTCTTCTCAGGTGCTCCAATCTTCGCAAAATATGCTATGACTTTCTTAGTATTCTCGGTTTTGCCAGCACCGGATTCTCCAGTGATGAGCATCGACTGATTTTCATGATCTGAATAAATATGTAGAGATGTCGATATAGGAAAAATGGAACGTAGCAGAGCATCAAGGTAGGATCAAGTGAACTGTCCTGTGGCGTTCGATTTGAGTGCCAAGAAGAGTGTCACCACTCGGGAATAAATCAGGAAAAGCTAATAGTTACACTGACTATGCACTTCAAAGTCAATCCCCGCTCAAATCACAGTTCATCCCATTCCTCAAATCATTGAATGACTCTCTCTGATTGCTTACTGCTTCTCGCACACCAACAATTCTTCCTTTCGATGTGATCGAAGCCAACAAGCTTGGTCAAACGGATCTAGACAGTTGAGATAAAAAAAAGCTTGGGGTGAACTTTCAGTGGTCCTTATATTCTACAAGAGTAGGCGGCCGAATACTGCGGCCGAATACTACATGGAAAAATGTGTAAGATCTGGAGCCGGATTCCTAAAGCCATGGCTTGAGGGCATCGTACGCAAAGAACGCCATATTCAATTTTTTCGTATTTTTTTCCTAAGTGGGTAAATTCTGGAAAAAGCTAATGGCAAAATTTCTCTTCAGAACAAAGAAATTCGCGAAGAAAACTATGGTTTCAGTAAAAAGAAAGTGGCAGTCCAATTCGACTTTTTGAACAGCTACGTGGGATCGCAAGCAATACGTCTTGTATAGGATGGCCAAGAGCATATTGTGCTGAAAGGTTGAAGGACAGCCGGCCTCTTCCGACAAGATTTCGTACTTTTGAACGTCATCTCTTTACAATAAATCGCAATTGACTCGCCTAATTTGCACTGCGTACTCAGAAAGAACGGCATACTTGCTCTAAAAAGTGGTCGACTCAACTGCGTCGCTCGGCTACTAAAGAAACACTTTTGTTCCTGGAAGTGTTGAAAAAGAGCCGAAATCACCGTATTTGTGCCTCATTCAGACAGCGAAAATTGCAGCCTCCTCCCGCTTTCTTCACAGTTCCCACTCCTCAACTCGCCCAAATTAATAGCTCGAGTAGGGTCATTCAGACTAGTTTTGATGCTTCCGACGATGTAAGCATTCTTGTACAGGCCGTAAGAATCTATTAGCTTCGCTATCTCAACCATTTTGTAGCCCGCTTCGCTATCTTAAAGGCAGTGGTCGCGATCAAATATGCTTGTCTTCTTTTTATCTTCAAGCCCTTTTCTGGGTCACTAGAAATAAGGAGAAAAATTCGCGAAAAAACCATTGCTTCGGGCCATATTTGAAGCCTGAACTTTCTTGTCTTTTGATGGTGGACGAGCCCACTCCACATCATCGGCATCGATGACCTCTTATATCAAGAACATCAGCTGGCGTAAAATTGAATTTCAATCAATGAACCTTCGAATTTATGTACACATCTAGTCAAAAACATTGACTGGAGTGCTTGCCCTCACTGTTCAACTGTTTTTATTAGGTTTTTTCCTCCGAACGTCGATGATTTTTGACTGCTCGGCATGAGACCGCGATCTTTTTGAGTTGCGCTGTACAGGTGTGCACGAACTGCCATCTTTGGGCTTTAGAAACTCTGATTCTAGCCCGTTTTGCACCACTCTACCTTCCTAGTTTTTCAGCTGTTTTCGAACTAAACTGATTTTTGTAGTTTTTTCGATAACGTTCTTCATCGTGACCACTGCCTTTAAGCGAGCTTTTGTGCTGTGGTGTAGCTCGTCCACTTTCAAACCAGTACTGAAACAATCTGTTATTTTTTTATCTGCATTGTCACTTCCCGACATTACCAGTTCCGATCCTTCGATTTATGGAATAAAATCGCTTTAATTTTTCAGGCTGCCGTAACGCACGAAAGCATTTGTTGTTTTCCTGGTCTACTTTTTGCCTTCCCTATTCACGTTTTTTTTGCTTCACTCCCCCACTCAGAAGTATTCGCACGCTCTGATAGGATGGCGACCATAAGTGGCTCTGGCAGGGGTTATGCTTTATGCTAATATGGGTTCGCAATAAAATCGCATCGAACTATTCTGTAAAAAAATTCTATCGATCTCGGGGCCACTGCTGCTGCTGTTCGGGCGAACTGGAGGAGACCTACAGCAACATCAGCGGCCCGAAAATCTACACAAGCCGACCCGCATATTGGGAGAAAGACCAGAACTGTCAGGCAGCTCAACACCGAGAATCGCTTGGGTACAAATTAGAGATCTTTCATATTATTTACCTCCACGGAGCTTTTTTGTTTCAAAAGGCTCCATGAATGGGAATTAAGTGTCTACATTCAAAATGGATATCGTTTCCACACAAAACACACCGGTCATCATGTTACGGAATGCCTCATCAGAGATGGCGAAGAGATGTGGCGGCATTTCGGCTCGTCGTTTGTTCACATACATTGCCGCTACTGAATCCGTGTAGATTGGCAGAAGCTTGTATGGGTTGATGAACACACAGAACAGGCCAGAATACGTCTGAAACATAACTTGGACTCTGAAAGCTTCTCGACAAACAAGGACCATTTTTAATTTACGTAGATCATCATTGAGTAGTAACGCTGGCGAAGATTGTGAAGGACGGAGGCCTCGTTCAGAAATGTTAAGTTTGACATGTCTTCGGTTTTCTCAAATTTCGCTGGATTGATCTCCTGGCATTCATCCTTCGTTAGCTTCTTCTATAAATCGGGTACGTCATATATGGCACAAAAAATGAAATGGAACAGAATTTAGACTGCAAGTGCTTCAATCATTAATATGTAAAGGCTTTCAAAAATCTGTCCTCTAATCTTTCCTTACCGAGGATCCGTCAGGCATTGTTACAGTGTAATTGTTGCCTTCCTGAACAGCAATCGAGGCAATCACATAACCCTCGACAGGATCCCTCACCCATGTGTGAGTTTTATTGTCGAATCGACGTGCTGCTTGCTCCTGGGAAAGACTTTAATAGTTCAATCTTTTTCAGCTGGCATTGCAAAGGCATTTCTCTGACTCTCTTGTGAGACGAGGACGCATCCGTGAGTGTCGGATTCTGATTCATTCTGGTTCTGAACATACGAGAGCAACACAATGGTTTTTGGAAGTATGTTTCTCGTAGCGTCCGGTGTGTTAAAGGCAGTGTTCACGATAAAAAATGTGTTTCAGTTTCCACTAGGAATGGGTAGTGGAGGCGAACACCGTAACGTTGACGTCGAAAGAACGCATGAAAACGAGCCAGGAAACGCTCCGAAAGAGCCCGAAGTTGCCATTTCGAGCGCAAGGCAAACGCCAAAAGTGCTACACACGCCCACCGACTTGAACAAATGAATGATCGAGATCATGAGATGAGCGATGATTTCCAATCATTGACCCCGTTCTTCCCTTCATTCTTAGCTTCTCTCTTTCCTCAGGTCAGCTCGCAGAGATCGGCTGCAAAAGACGGAAATTACAAGCCTCGAACAACTCGTCCACCATGTTTCCTTAGCTCAATTTTTGAGGGACCATAACTCCGTTCCCAGAAGGTCTTGTACGATTTCAGAGACATCGTGCGAATCAACACAGGACCGTTTTCAAGATACATAGGCGGAAAAGCAGAAGATCGATTTTCATCGTGAACACTGCCTTTAACGCCTTCCTTAGTTCCCGGTTGTTTGTACTTAATTACTTAATGGCAGCATACACGCTCGCAAACGTGGTTGGAATAACAATGTAAATCGAACCGTATGGCTTACAACATAGTGCCTACGCATTTTGAAGTGTCAAAAATGGCCCACAATGCAGCTACATAAGTTAGAAGTTAGCCCCGCCCTGTTTTTTCACGCCCCTGTATTTGCCATTTTCCTCCAACGCAGGGCTGCTGGGTCATCTTCGCCGTCAGTGACGTGTGTGGTTCACTTGTTAGGCAACCTACCAACAGTACCGACGGTGAATATGACCCAGCAACCTTGCATTGCAGGAACAGGGCAAATACAGGGGGCGTGAAAATACAAGGCGGGGTCAACTTCTAACTCATGTAGCGGCATTTTGGGTCGTTTTTGACACTTCAAAATGCGTAGGCGTTGTAAACTGGGCCGTACCATTCTATTTCCGTAGTTATTTCAATCACGTTTAAGAGCGTGTATGCTGCCATTTAATATTCACACGGACAAACAACCACGGTTATGTGCACTATTTGATAAAAAATCCCTCGCTCTGATATGTCTTGTGATGTCAAAAATTATGACTTACCACCTCTTAACTAAACACCTGGAGTTGAATTCTAGCGGCGCTGCTTTCAAAGGTCGGGATCACACTTCCCGCGACCAGCGACGCGAAGCAATGTTCCGACCGAAAATCGATATGCCTGATGTGCACTCTCGCAGTCGCGGGTCGCGGTATGTATGATCCCGGCCTAAATGAGAAGAAAGCTCTGCAAAGGCGAAGCCACGTCGCAAGTATAGTTAGATCCGTAACTTGCCTCCTCAAGAAAAAATATTTAAATTTCACCCGCGGCTGGCGCGGGCATTTTAAATCTGACCTGCGGCTGGCGGATTGGTAAGCTGATCAGCTGTGCTCTTCTCACGGCCTAAATCGATTAGTGGGCTGGCGCAAGTGACCGCCGCACCAGTCGCGGGTGAGATTTAAATGTTTTTCTCTTGAGGAGGCAAGCCACGGACCTAACAATACAATACCCGCTCTAATTTTTGTAAAAAACGGAGAGTGTTTGCCATCCTCTGCAAAAAAAAAACGCCCGATGCAGGTATCTTTCTCGAACGAAGACTTTTTTGGATTCTGAGAGCGCTATCATTGTCACAGCTCAAATTCCTGCCTAATATTGTACACTGTGGGCCGTTTTTCCTCAAAATCGCTTTGTTTTTGAAAAAAAATTGTTTTGCGACCGTTATTCGAAAACGTCGCGCTCGGCTTTCAGAAAACAAAGCAGTCCTCGTTCGAAAGTTAGAAGCATAGGAAGTTTTTTTGCCAGGTTTGGCAAATAATCCCCGTTTTTACAAAATTTAGCGCGGGTTTTGTACATATGTACATACATATAGCCTAGCTCCATCCTTTTGAGCCGGTCGAAGTAAGGCATATCGAACTTATCATGTCAAAATCTCCTTATCGCTGGAATATTTGTCATGACCGACCGCTCCGCTCCTTACTCCGCCCGGACTCATCCGAGCAAGCTCGGCTCTATCTAACATTAGTGGAATTTCGATCATAAATGTAAAAAAATTTTGATAAAAAAATAATCAGAGCAGGGTTTGGTTCGTGCAGTAATGAAGACAAAAAGAGCGTCAACTCCTAGGGCAGAAAGGATGGGAGGCACATAACGCAAAATTACAGTAAAAAAGTAACGTTCGCAACACTTTCGACCATATGTTTTAATTTAGCGCCATATTCAGATTCTGCGTCTCAGATAACCCTTCAAGGCAAAAAACCAGATAGTTTCAGCCAGCGAAAAATTTCCACGATTTTTCGAAATAAAAATGCCATGATACACCGCGTCAAAGGTATAGGAAAATGTGGCACAACCCAATTTATTTCCGAATAACGCTAAACTTCACAATTCGTGATCGGCAATTATTGTGTTCTCCTCGATACCAAATTTAGTGGGAGATCCTATTCGACATCAGCGTGACACACTCTTGAAGCATTATCTTGTTCCCGTCAGCTCTTCCCTACCTGCTAGCATTCTTGATCAGAAGCTCTCAGAAGTTTTCTAAAAGATTCATGCCATGGCAGAACATCGGACAGTAGAAATTCGTGATCTAATGACGGCTAAACTACTCTGCTATTCAGGTATTGGAATGGATTCTGGTCCTATCCTGCTGAAGTATGCACCGCTGATGTGCGACTTGCTTCACAACAGTGGGCAATTCAATTCTGGAGACCTCCTGATAGTCCACAGATGTTGTGCGGTCAGTGACGAACCCAAAATGGAAGACACCTCCAGCTCCAGGTAGTAGACCATGAGCTTCAAATGTTCCGTCGGCTCTGACCAAGGGTACCTCCTGCCAGTGAAGCTTTGTTGTATTGAAAGCTTTATTGACAGGATCTACCTTGAAGAATGTTAGTCAATCATTTGACGTCTGTGAACTACCTGGGTGATCCTCATAGAACACGCAGTCACTGTATTCGAGCAGCTCACCCACCAAGGGGCGTATTTTAGCAAGGTAAGACCAGAATCCGCTCTAGCATCTTGACACCAGAGTGGTTAAGTCGCCAATAGATTTTTTCGCAATTTTGAAATGGCCGATGTGGTTTTCTGACACGAACTAAACAATCAGCAGGCAAGGTAAGGCGTCACGGTCCAAATTCGCTCCTTCAAAATGTTGCGGGAATTTTCTATCTGGCTGAAAGTTCCTTGTCGTCTACTGATCAGGGTAATTTACGACGGAGAATCCGAATTCGGCATTCATTTAGAATCGCAAGATCAAAATCGGAGCGAAACCCAGAAATTCGAGGCTTTCCTCTACTTTTGACAATCACTGATGTTGGTACTCAGCAGTGCGTGAAAATGGGGAAAACATATATACACATAGAAGAAGATTGCATGAACAAAATAAACTCCAAATTCACAAAACTTCTCTGTAAATTTCAATCCTCTGGTGACCACACTCACAACGCACCAGGGGACCGCATAAATTTACAAAAAAAAACTAGGTGTGAGGGGCCGCCTCCCATTGTCAGGTGCAGTTTATAGTTCTGGCGCCAAGCGACGCGGCGAAATGAGACCTTGCACAATCAGTTGCCTCGAGACGTGTGATCAATGTTTATAAGAGCCAATAATCGCCAACTATGGACCAACCACAGTGTCATGCATTACCCTGAGACAAGGCCTTTCTAATATGTATGTTAATTTTTGACTCACGAAGGAAGAACACTCACACAAAGAGGTCATTTTGAATGTAATATACTTTTCCAAGAGAAGTTTTTTACATAGAAACCGTACTTTCACTTTGAATCTGCGTAAAATCTCCGTAGCCAAAATCAATGAGCGTTTTGAGCATTTCGCTCGTAGTTGCATGATAACGAGTAATCTCCTAATCTTCTGTGCCTCCTGAGATGCACCGATGTGATTTCTACATCAAGAACAGGGATGAACGGGAATCGTTTTTGAAATTTCGGAAATGGGAAATTGGGAACGGAACAACTAGGTAGTTCAATTTCATAAAATGAAACATAAAAAATCATAGTCAACTCTCTAGTTGGGTAATCGGAAATAAGTTTACCTGGATAGGTACTAACCACCCTTGATGGCTGTACTTACCCTATTGGTAATCTGTTTGCTCCTCTGGAGACACCATTGTGATCAGCGTGAAATTCTCTCCAAACACTGCGGGAAAACTAAAAAGCAATTTCGAGGGTTTGTGCCTTAACCCATTCACGACCACGCCTCATTTTGGGTGACTGCACGGTCGGACCACGTGCAATATTGCGTTACCGTATACCATGTCTCACCGGTGGGACACGTTTGCTCGGATGGCACGCCACAGAAAATCGATTTTCGTTCTTTATGCCCACCGCGTAGCTATAATGGAGGTAAACATTGAACCAAAATTACCGCTCATACAACTCTTCCTTCCAAAAGAAGAAATTGCCTTAAAGGCAGCGGTCACGATGAAAAACGTTATCGAAAAAACTACAAAAATCAGCTTAGATATAAAACAGCTCCAAAAACTATGAAGGTAGCGCGGTGAAAAACGGCTAGAATTAGAGTTATTAAGTCCCTAAACCAGTTCATGCACACGTGCACAGAAAGATCACAGCCTCATGCCAAGCAGTCGAAAATCATCGACACTCAGAGGAAGAAATAAATGCAAATTTACTTAATAAAACAGTTGAACAATGAGAGCAAGCACTTAGTCAATGTTTTTGACTAGATGTAACATAGATCCGAAGGTTCATTGATTGAAATTCATTTTCAAGCCAGCTGATGTTCTTGATAGTAGAGATCATCGATGCCGATGATGCGGGGTGGGCTCGTCCACCATCAAAAGACAAGGAAGTTCAGGCTTGAAATTTCGCCTAGAACGGCGTTTTTTTCGCGATTTTTTCTTATAGCTTCTACTACTCTATACCCAGAAAAGGGTTCAGAGAGAAAAAGAAGACGAGCATATTCGAGTGCGACCACTGCCTTTAATTCACGGCAGGGTCAAGAGGGAATATTATTTCGCCAACACTTTTACAGTGATCTTCACTTAAATGTGTTGCTTTGAATGCGATTCACGGATCAGGTATCTGTTTTCAATTTTTGTATGGTTAAGATTTTGCTATGATTGGCGTGAAAGTTTAGAGTTTAGAAAATCGTTATTCTGGAGGCACAATAGAGATGAATGGTGGTGCCACGTTTCAGCCGAAAAGATCACGTCTCCAGCTATGATTTCCTTCTCAGAAAGCCACAAATGGAAGCTGAGGAAAAGGAATTTAGAATGTGCTTGCACAATTGTTTCTGCGGCCCGAGCTTTCTATTTGAGTCCGAACCATTTTCACAAATATTCGATTACTGTGCTATAATGAAGCTACCACGAATTCTGTAGTCGAGCTAAGGTTAGGTTAATATATTTGTTACGAGAAGGTTTGAAAAATCGTTCTTGTGAAGGAGAAATCGAGTTTCGAAAATCGTGTGCCACCGGTGGGAAACGCGGTTCAAAGTGATCGTGAATGAGTCAAACACTTCTACTTGTTAGAACACAGAACAGCATATAATTAGTTAATAGTGGTCCACGGACAGCCCATTCAGAGTTCGTCGACTTGCTTTTCTTCGTCTCCAAAGCAGTTAACGCGAAATCCCCTATCCCTTACTCACGCTTACTACCGGATACACGCCAACGATTCTCATTCCGAACGGCGCCTCTAGCATTAAAAAAACGTAGGAAATCGACCAGAGTTAATGAGACTTCAAGCAGAAAAAACACGACGATTATGGAGGAAAGTATAGCTCGGATACCAGATTGAAACTGTATCGGTCAAAATGGAGATAGAGAAATAAGCCAATTTCTGACCCAATGAGACTGTCCGGCCACACCGTCGGCGCGCGCCGAACGGTCGTCGCGAAGATATTTTTCAAATTAGCTTTACAACGACTGCAAACAGCTGATTGGGATATTATTTAGTACACTTCTCACAATCATGCTAATCGACTTACAGGTCTGAAAAGTTCGCTCGCGACGCCCGGTCGCCATGCAATCCGACGGCTTGGGCGGACAGTCTCATTCAAACAGACTTTGACGATGAAAGCAGAGCATAATGAAAAAAATACGAAGTTTTAGGCGTTCATTCATACCACTGAATATTCAACCCACAATATTCTTCTCAAGCAAAATGAAGATACTGAGAACAAAACGAAACAAGTTGTAAAAAATAGATTTCAAAAGAAAAACAGAACATGGAGTTGAAAAATATTTCAATCATTGCCAATGAAGCAGATATCAGTAGGACAAAAAGACAAAAAAAATCACTCACTTGCAACTGTTGGTCTTCGGGCTGTCTGAGAAATGGCCATCCTGGATCTAGCATGTAGTCTATCTGTACCATCTCGCCAGTGTGGTCAATGAGCTCGAGCTCGTCGTCGTCCCTGTTCAACCGCCGCTGCCGCCACTCTGAGCCCCAAGACGCCGCGTCGTGAAAACCAGCTCTCGACGGCTCGGATCCTCCTCATTCAGCACAATATCTGCAGATCTGTGAGAGCTCGATCGCTTCCGACCACTATTTTTCCTGTGTCCAATAATAAGCACTCAAGTTCTTACGATAGCGTACTTACTTCCCGGAAGGAGATTCGTGAAAATGAGGGGAAATTAAATACAACAAGGTGAGAACACAAGAAAGCCGACCTGAAGTGGGAATTTTTGTAGAGACGAAAAGTTTCGAATTTGATGTTTGACCAAAATGGCTCCGGACGTGATTAGGGACGCAGTGAATTTGACCATAATGCTAATTGTCATTGAAATCATCGTTGAATCACTAAAACAATGCGTTTTCAAAGTAAATTAGAAATGATCTAAGCATACTTTACAACTTTACACTGTGTTCCGAAATTATGCGGCATACCCAGCTTTCGTGGGTCTGAATTTCTTGTAAATTTAGCGCACAAATAGTGAATGCCAATCGACACAGCACCTCAGGAAGCCTACGGGTACGCTTTTTTTAAAACGGGATTAGCTAGCAGAAAGCACTGAAAACTTCAGAAAATTACCGTTGCAAATTTTTGAATTTATTGGGAATTTAGGCGAGGAGAGCTATCCTAATGCTCAATGGGGTTAGAGTTTGAACAAAAAAATTTGGATTGTGATTTCTAGACCGTTATACAGTGCAAAAAACACTGGACGGCCGCACACTGTATTTTCATACTGTATCGCCCACTAAAAATTCCATCGCAACCCGCTTAGAAAAACTTGAACTCCAAAAATCACTATAAGATTGGATAAGTCTTGTCACCAGATACTTAAATAACTTTTCAGATTGGAAAATATTAATTTGAAAAGAGTTTTTGAGAAAAAGGGCGTTAGAAAGCGAAAACGCGTCCCTGTGCTAATGGTTACCGAATCCTGCGAGAGGTGTTGTAGTACATAAGGAAGTTTTATCGGACTGCTCTTAAACCTTGGGCATACCACTCTCGTTAACATGAGCCTTTTCGAGAGATGTCATTTTGATTTCTCATTCTTCAATGCCTGACAAGGGAAGTATAAAAAGCGTAGGTCGGATCCGCCAAAACGACTAGTATGGTTAGTACCTCTTCAGGCTCAATAGTAAAAATGCGCAGTATCCCGCCGCGAGCCGCAGGTTCAAAAAAGTTATGAGCATTTTTTAAGCCTGGAGAAAAGGCAAGGGTACCCATCAGGCATTTTTTTGGAGTTTCAAAAAATTTCTCGGATAGCTCAAAAAGTTGTATGTAGGGTAATCTAGGTGGTGAACACGAATCTGGAGTCCATTTGTCGAAATTTTGAGGTTTACTGTAGGTTACGGTAGGTAGCATGTCATTTAGGGGTCAAAATCCACCTTAGTATTTTGAAAATCGACAAACGAACGTTAAATTCGTATTCTCCACCCCGAATAACCCCCGTATACAAATTTTGAGTAAAATCTGAGATTTTGACCAAACTACCGTATACCCACCGTAATCTACCGTAATCTGTAAAAAATCGATAAACGGACTCCAGATTCGTGTTTTGCACTCTAAATGACCCTCAAAAAATGATTTAGAGACATATCTATCGTAGAAAACCGGAATTCTCGAAAGTGGCGTTTTTCCCTCGAAATTTTCCCCCGTTGGGAAGCTTCGAACGAAATGATCCGAAAACTTTTGAAAATCGACTAATAAATAACAGAATCGTGATCAGCGCCCCAAAACACCCCTGGGAGAATTTTAAGTCAAATCTGGAACATTTTTCTAAAACGCTTTTAGAGCCCTCAATTAGTAGAAATAAGCCCCAAACCGAAAATCCGTACAAGTCCAAAACGCTGTCAGTCTGGACAAAGTACGGAAAATGTTCGTTCACCCAAAATTTGCTCAGGGTGGTAGTTTTGGGTGCTGAACACATTTATGAGGTCCGTTTCTGGATTTTCCGAAGAATAACGCGCTTTTTGGAAGGTACAAAAAGCACAAAAAATGAGTTTTTTAAGCTTGTAACTTCTTGGAACATGCGGCTCGCGGCATGATACTGCGCAGTTTTGCTATTGAGCCACAAGAGATACTAACGACACTAGTCGTTTTGGCAGATCAGACCTACGCTTTGTATACTTCCCTTGTGAGTGCATAGTGACCCTTCGTCGCTTCGATTACCGTCAAAGAGTAATTCTGGTATCAATTAGAAGTGATTTTATGCTTCATCAATATTTTTTGGATGAAATCCTTACAAAAAAATCCACTGTTTTGAGCGTTCTCGCGTAGGCGTGTCCTGCTTCTCCCATGTAACTCGCCGCTCCCCCTTTACACAGCTCTTCAACTCTATTTGCACAATAATTGTGGATGCTTCGTCAGACAACACTACAAAACTGTGGAAGCGTGCAGTTTTTAACGGAACTCGCTGAAATTCTTGATCAAAGAAGTGCAGAGCACCTCGAACCTTGAAAAAAAAAACTACTTTATGTTTCATGTTAACTAGCGAGACCTTGCGAAGTTTTCGGGAGTTGACCGACTTCCGACTACCCGAAAGTTGCTGACCATATCGATTTTCCTGAGCATAGCAGGCTGCATGACATTTGCAGCAGGACGTGGGGTATGAAAATGTGGGATAAAACTGCGAAACATAAGAAGCCAGCGGTAGATTGTCGGTTGCTACCGGCATAACATTTACGACCCCTTCCGTCCCTCATTCCCTTATGTCGCGACCCACTGTCCTTCCTTCCGATTTGAAAGTTCCTAAGCGTCTATTCTCGCTTTATCATCTCTCTCATGATAAGGAAAAACGCACTCGCATTTCAAAGGTGCTTTCCAAGAACATTCCCATGGCAAAACGCGTCCATGGAGTCGTAGCCGCGGCCACGTGGGAGCAGTTTTTAGTTATAATTCGCATCCATGGAAAGCAAATTTGTCCATGGGGAGGTTGCTTTTCCTCCCATAGCGTCGTGGGAACGTTCTTGGAACGCACCCCTGGTGCTGTTTCCCGAGTTGATCAACACCATGCCCTTATTTTCAATGAATAATATACAGTTCATCTCCGCTAGGATAGCTTTATCATAGAAGTTGAGAGGTTGTTTCCGATAAAACACAATCGTAGAAATGAAGAATTCACCGCTTTGCTTCCGAGATGGCGTGATAAGAATTCCAACGCGGCTACCTGGAGATAAGATACAAACCATATATAAGACTGGCTTAGGGAAGTTAGAACATCATTCCACTATTGACGCTTTTGAATATTTATTGCCTTTTTATCACATGGTTTGTGATCACATGATATCACAAGGTAGCCGAGTATAACACAAAACTTAGGTGTCAGGCAGGAATCGAACCAGCATCGCATTGCTTTCTGGGCGAGAGCGTTACGATTAAACGGTCATGAAAAGTCATGTACCAATCGAAAACACCACCATTCTCTCTTCTGAAGATCTTCAGCTTAATTGGATACCGTTATAGGATGACTGATGTTGTGCCTACACATTTCATGTGTTAACTAAATAGCTGAGGAATGCAGCGTGGTGTCGGTAGTGTAGTGGTAACACTCTCGCCCGGGAAGCGATGCGATGCGGGTTTGATTCCTAACTGACACCTAACTTTTTTGTTAAACTCAGCTGCCTTGTAATATGTAACTAGAATAATAATGTCCCTGCCAGAGTAAACTCCAAATACCGTGAGGTATCGATCGTCACAAGGGCATGAAATGATGACATCAGTTGCAATTCTATATCAGACCGACTGACTCAAACTCTCAAAGGAAAATTGCAAAGTATTTTATGGCTCTATGGCAATCGGTACCGCACGGTATCTTTGTCTAGACCCTGTTAGCTGTTTTCAGGTGCCGTATGCAAGAACGCGTCTGCTGGGGCAGGGGCAGTGCAGTCGGCGCCTTTGAAGATCGTCGCTGCTCACAATACAGGACACGTCTATCGTGGTTGGTCACAAGTCAAGACACGTATGTCGTGCCCCAGCAGTCTTTCTCGCTGCCCCCAGCCGCAGGCTAGGGCACAGCGATTGGGCATGACATACGCATCTTGACTTGTGACCAACCACGATAGACATGTCCTGTCTTGTGAGCAACGGCAATCTTCAAAGGCGCCGACTGCACTGCCCCAGCCCCAGCCGGCGCGTTCTTGCATACGGCCCCAGGTGTGGCAAGGCTCGTTCGAAAAAATGTCTTTGCGAGGGGGGGGGCTTGATACGCGCGCAGACCGGGTGGGCGGGCGTTCTTATTCGGACAGACTTTACGCCAATCTTGCCTTCCACCATAGCCGTTTTCGCTTCGAAGGTCACTGAATGCTCCAGATTCCCACCACAAACCTTGTGCTTCCTTCGAATCACATAAGGAGTAAAGGATTTCAAGTATTGCAGATTTCTCCACGCCAGCATACGTATTTCCGCGCTTGTCCTATGGAAGAATTATCCTCTATTCACCGAAACGTTCTCAGAATATCAGAGGCTCATTAATTGTACAACCACCGCGCAGACTCCTACAATGCACTTCATAATAACATTCCTTTTGAAGGCATACAAATAGTTGTGAAACACAACTGGTGGCACAGTTCATTTCACACTGCGTTATAAACTAGAATCGATGCTCACGCTAACAGCCGAACGGGCTTCTCCACTACCAGCCCAGTCCAACAGAATAGCAACATTCGTTGCAAGCTTGGCTCATATTGCTGTCGTCCCTATATTTGAAATAGTGTCAACCACTTAATGAGGTCTGGCATCAGCTGTTGGCTTCGTGGCCACAGCTTTTTGGGTTTTTTGGCCTAGTGGCTAGTGTAATACCTCTATTTTCATCCCTTGTTTTCGAATATCGCCATTATTAGTGTGAAACCACGGGCTTTTGACTGTCACACTGCAACTTTCTCTTCTTAGAAAACTGAAAACTTGTTACTTGAAAGTTTTGAGTAAATTACTAGTCGTGTCGTAATGAGATACAAGTATACTGATCACCAATTGCTGTCAACAAATAGTGGATGTGCTGATAGCATTCGTTGATCAATATACATGCTACTCTTTACAACATGAAAGTAATTTGCTCGAAGACTATGCACAGGTAACGTGTTTTCGTGTTCTTGTGCTTCACCCTGCCCTACATCAGTATCATCTACTCGAAAGGTGTCAAAATGTTAGGATGGATGGCTTTATCTAAGCGTGTGTCTAACTTAGCTTTTTGACGCGCCAATCCTGGAAAATGACCTCGAATCGTCCTCAAGCGATGGACCGACGGTTAACCTTTAGAAACCTACAGACTCTGGGAGGGTGGAGGTGTCCCCACGCTCTGTTAAAGGGTGGCATAGTCGCTGCAGACTGTGGCATGATTCCTGTTCTGTTATCAGCTGGTTTTCGAATTGGCTTCCGACAAAATTTCCGTTCGGCTGCTAGCTACTCTAACAATCGTCTTTCCCGTGGCTACTAGCCGAACTGCTGTAGCGAGAATAGCGAGAGTAGTAGCCACAAAACATGGGGAATTTCGGGAAGTAGCGGTACAACCTCCTGACTACTGTTGCTTTTAGGTACGGCTACTAGCGCGACATTGTCTGAGCTGGGAGACAATTTGTTCAAGACAGTCGCTCAGAGGGATCACCGAAAATTTCACTTTTTCAGAGCGATGTAATTCTTGAAGATTGTATGTCTCTTAGCGATGATGTTTGCCTGAACCACCAGCCGTAAGCAGGTGGAATTCTTCTTCATTTTCCGAAAAGTCGTATATAACATCACCCCACTTCTGTATCTGCAGAGACAGCGAAGATGCGGACAAGTGTGCCACGAGTGTGATATATGTTGCGACTGCCTCCCGCCAAAGCCTCCTCCTTGCTGTAGCGACTGCGATTCCCCGTGTCATATCCTTATACTTAAAGCAGTTATGTCCCGATGTTTGTATGTATGTATGTGTGTGTAATTGCGTTTTCCCGCGGATCTCCGGAATGCCTGATCAAAACAGGGATGAAATGGTACCAACATATGAGTGGGTGGGACATCCATCGATTACCAAAAAATCAGCCTGAATCACCTCTTGCGCGCCTCGGGGCAGCCGTAATTGTCCGTGGGGCGCACTTTTCGCCTTGGATCATGAAAACTTCTGTGAGTCGTCTTGCGCTAGAAAGGCTAAGCTCTAATCAAGGCGACAGGTAATTAGTAGTGGCGGATGGGACGCCGTTCAGAACCGCCAGGGTTTGAGGAGTGTGCAGGACGTTATCGATAGTGAGCAGGACTCCAGTGAGAGTGCGCAGCACGTCATAGAAAAAGTGCAGGACCCCAGTAAGAGTGTGCAGGACTTCATAGAAAGTGTGCAGAACCCAAATAGGAGTGTACAGGACGTCATAAAAAGTGTGCAGGACCCCGGTGAGAGTGTGCAGGACGTCGTAAAAAGTGTGCAGGACTACAGTGGGAGTGTGCAGAATCCCTGTAAGAGTGTGCAGGACCCCTGTGGGAATGTGCAGGACCCAAATGGGAGTGTGCAGAACGTCGTAGAAAGTGCGAAGGACCACAGTATGAGTGTGCAGAACGTCGTAGAAAGTGTGCGGGACCCCAGTAAGAGTGTGCAGGACCCAAATGGGAGTGTGCAGGACCCCAGTGGGAGTGTGCAGGATCCCAGTGGGAGTGTGCAGGACCCCAGTGGGAGTGTGCAGGACCCCTGTGGGAGTGTGTAGGACCCAAATGGGAGTGTGCAGAACGTCGTATCAAGTGTGCAGGATCCCAGTGGGAGTGTGCAGGACCCGAATGGAAGTGTGCAGGACATCATAGAAAGTGCGCAGGTCCCCACTAAGACGTCATGGAATGGGTGCAGTACCCAGTAGGGGTGTGCAGTACGTCGTGAAATATGTTTAGGACCAAGGTGGGATTGTGCAGGACGTCATAGAAAGTTATCAGGGCCGCAGTGGAAGTGTGCCGGACGTCATGAAGAAAGTAGAATTGAAACAGCAAGATTTTGTCACTTTTTTCACGCAAAATCTTAGCCTTTGTGCAGCGAAGAAAACAGATAGGAAATCATGTATCTTGAGAAGCATGCAACGCGTATTGAGGAGTATGCGAAACTCTGGAGACACTTCCTCGCCAGTCTGACGAAACAACCAGCAGCTCCACTTCCGCATCATCTCTGTTCGTCACTCAATCCAACCGCTCAGTCCTTTTGATTCACTAACGTCCATAAACCAGTTTTATATTTGTTGAAAGTCTGAGGTTATCAAAATATGCTTCACAAAAACATAAACATCCACGGACATATTTCATTTATTGAGAACAACTCAGAAAAATGAAAACATGTTACATGTAATATAAAGTGTAAGATACTTGAGACATTCAAGTATATTACCTTTATATCGCATGTAACCTACACTTATATTACATGTAACATACACTTATATTACATGTAACATACGTTTATATTTCATGTAGCTTAATTAGAGCTGCATGTTGAAGCTCGATACTTTTAGAGTTGGAGCTGCAAGTTTCAGGCTACCGCTTCAGCTACGAATCAGCAAGCTTTAAGCTCTTTTGGACATTTCAGGTGCTTAAAGGCAGCATACACGCTCGCAAACATGGTCGAGATATCAGCATAAATAGGCGCGCACGGCTCCTACCATGTCGTCAACGACGTTTGAAGCGCTGAAAATCATCCACAATGACATAATTTGAGCAAACATGTCTCGCACGCCCGTATTTTCACACCCCTTCGAGTAACAGAATGAAAAGTTAAACTTGAGAAAACATGTGATAATTGAGAGTGATAGCACTATCAAATGGGAGTGCACGAGAGAAACAGCTCAATTTACCCGGATATAACATGTTTCTACACCGATGAAATCCTCCATTGCCAACCGGAGTAGAGCGGCATTCTCAAAAGTGGACGAGAGTTAATCGGAATGTAGACATGTTTTACTCAAGTAAATCGAGCTGTTTCTCTCGTGCACTCCTTTTTGATAGTGCTATCACTCTAAACTATCACATATTTTCTCAAGTTTAACTTTTCACTAGCGAGACCTAGCGAAGTTTTCGCTCAAAAAAATTTTCAGGTCCGCTAGCTTTCTGAGGCAGATTATTCTGACAAAACGGTGTTGACTGCCTTCCGTATATCCGAAAGTTGCTGTCCGTATGGACTCTCCTGAGCAGAACTGGCTGCCGGACATTTATAGCAGGGCGTAGGGTATAAAAAACGTGGCATAAAAAAAGCAAAACATAAGAAGCCAGCGTTAGATCGTCGGTTGTTACCGACATGTTATTTACGACCCCTTCCTTCTGTAATGTACGCAAGCTATTATTCTCGCTCTACCATCCCTGTCATGTTGAGAAAAAAGCACTCGCATTTTAGATGTGGTTTCCCTTGTTGACCAACACCATGCCTTTGTTCTCAATCCTTATACTTAAAGCAGTTATGTCCCGATGTTTGTATGTATGTATGTATGTGTGTGTGTGTGTGTAATTGTGTTTTCCCGTGAATCTTCGGAATGGCCGATCAAAGCAGGGATGAAATGGTACCAACATTTGCGTGGGTGGGACACTCATCGATTACCAAAAATAAGCCTAAATCACCTCTTGCGCGCCTCGGGGCCACCGAGTTTGTCCGTGGGGCGCAATTTTAGCCGTGGGTCATGAAAACCTCCATGAGTCATCCAGCGGTAGAAGTGCTACGCTCTAATCACGGCGACAGGTCTTCGGTAATATTTTACGGGACGCCGTACAGAATCTCGGGTTTGATGAGTCTGCAGGACAGCAGTGGTAGTGTGCAGGACCACAGTGGGGCTGTGCAGGCCGTCATGGTAAGTGTGCAGGACCCCAGTGGGAGTGTGCAGGACGTCATAAAAAGCGTGCAGGACCCCAGTGGGAGTGTGCAGGTCGTCATAGGAAGTGTGCAGGACCCCAGTGGGAGTGTGCAGGTCGTCATAGGAAGTGTGCAGGACCCCAGTGGGAAGGTGCAGGTCGTCTTAGGAAGTGTGCAGGACCCCAGTGGGACTGTGCAGGCCGGCATGGTAAGTGTGCAGGACCCCAGTGGGAGTGTGCAGGACGTCATAAAAAGCGTGCAGGACCCCAGTGGGAGTGTGCAGGTCGTCATAGGAAGTGTGCAGGAAGTGTGCAGGACCCCAGTGGGAGTGTGCAGGCCGTCATGGTAAGTGTGCAGGACCCCAGTGGGAGTGTGCAGGACGTCATAAAAAGCGTGCAGGACCCCAGTGGGAGTGTGCAGGTCGTCATAGGAAGTGTGCAGGACCCCAGTGGGACCGTGCAGGCCGTCATGGTAAGTGTGCAGGACCCCAGTGGGAGTGTGCAGGACGTCATAAAAAGCGTGCAGGACCCCAGTGGGAGTGTGCATGTCGTTATAGGAAGTGTGCAGGACCCCAGTGGGACCGTGCAGGCCGTCATGGTAAGTGTGCAGGACCCCAGTGGGAGTGTGCGGGACGTCATAGAAGTGTGCAGGACCCCAGTGGGAGGTGTGCAGAACGTCATAGAAAGTGTGCAGGAGCCCAGTGGGAATGTACAGAACGTCGTTGAAAGCGTGCAGGACTACAGTGGGAGTGTGCAGGACGTCATAGAAAGTGTGCAGGACGTCATAGAAAATGTGCAGAACCCAAACGGGAGTGCGCAGGACGTCACAGAAGGTGTGCAGGACCCCAGTGGGAGTGTGCAGGACCCAAATGGAAGTGCGCAGAACGTCATAGAAAGTGTGCAGGACCCAAATACGGGTGCGCAGGACGTCACAGAAAGTGTGCAGGACCCCAGTGGGAGTGTGCAGGACCCAAATGGAAGTGCGCTTGGAACGTCATAGAAAGTAGTACAGGACCTCCCAGTGGGAGTGTGCAGGACCCAAATGGGATTGTGTAGGGAACGTCCCGGAGGAAGTGTGCAGAACCCCAGTGGGGGGTGTGCAGGACCCAAATGGAATTGTGCAAAACGTCATGGAGAGGAGTGTGCAGGACCCCAGTGGTAGTGTCCAGAACGCGTCGTACAAAGTGTGCAGGACGTCATAGAAAATGTGCAGGAGCCCAGTGGTAGTGTCCAGAACGTCGTAGAAAGTATTGTGCAGGATCCCAGTGGGAGTATGCAGGACCCAAATGGGGTGTGCAGAACGTCGGAGGGAAGTGTGCAGGACCCCAGTGGGAGTGTGCAGGACCCAAATGGAATTGTGCAAAACGTCATGGAAAGTGTGCAGGACCCAGTGGTAGTGTTCGGAACGTCGTACAAAGTGTGCAGGACGTCATAGAAAGTGTGCAGGAGCCCAGTGGGAGTGTGCAGAACGTCATAGAAAGTGTGCAGGAGCCCAGTGGGAATGTACAGAACGTCGTTGAAAGCGTGCAGGACTACAGGGGGGGTGAGCAGGACGTCATAGAAAGTGTGCAGGACGTCATAGAAAATGTGCAGAACCCAAATGGGAGTGCGCAGGACGTCACAGAAGGTGTGCAGGACCCCAGTGGGAGTGTGCAGGATCCAAATGGAAGTGCGCAGAACGTCATAGAAAGTGTGCAGGACCCAAATGTGAGTGCGCAGGACGTCACAGAATGTGTGCAGGACCCCAGTGGGAGTGTGCAGGACCCAAATGGAAGTGCGCAGAACGTCATAGAAAGTGTACAGGACCCCAGTGGGAGTGTGCAGGACCCAAATGGGATTGTGTAGAACGTCGGAGGAAGTGTGCAGAACCCCAGTGGGAGTGTGCAGGACCCAAATGGAATTGTGCAAAACGTCATGGAAAGTGCGCAGGACCCCAGTGGTAGTGTCCAGAACGTCGTAGAAAGTGTGCAGGATCCCAGTGGGAGTATGCAGGACACAAATGGGAGTGTGCAGAACGTCGGAGGAAGTGTGCAGGACCCAAATGGAATTGTGCAAAACGTCATGGAAAGTGTTCAGGACCCCAGTGGTAGTGTCCAGAACGTCGTAGAAAGTGGTGCAGGATCCCAGTGGGGTATGCAGGACCCAAACGGGAGTGCGCAGAACGTCAGAGAAAGTGTGCAGGACCCCAGTGGGAGTGTGCATGACCCAAATGGGAGTGTGCAGAATGTCATAGAAAGTGTGCAGAACGTCGGAGGAAGTGTGCAGGACCCCAGTGGGAGTGTGCATGACCCAAATGGGAGTGTGCAGAATGTCATAGAAAGGGTGCAGAACGTCGGAGGAAGTGTGCCAGGACCCCAGTGGTAGTGTCCAGAACGTCTCGTAGAAAGTGTGCAGGACCCCAGTGGGAGTGTGCAGAACGTCGGAGGAAGTGTGCAGGACCCCAGTGGGAGTGTGCATGACCCAAATGGGAGTGTGCAGAATGTCATAGAAAGTGTGCAGAACGTCGGAGGAAGTGTGCAGGACCCCAGTGGTAGTGTCCAGAACGTCGTAGAAAGTGTGCAGGACCCCAGTGGTAGTGTGCAGAATGTCGGAGGAAGTGTGCAGGACCCCAGTGGGAGTGTGCATGACCCAAATGGAAGTGCGCAGAACGTCATAGAAAGTGTACAGGACCCCAGTGGGAGTGTGCAGGACCCAAATGGGATTGTGTAGAACGTCGGAGGAAGTGTGCAGAACCCCAGTGGGAGTGTGCAGGACCCAAATGGAATTGTGCAAAACGTCATGGAAAGTGCGCAGGACCCCAGTGGTAGTGTCCAGAACGTCGTAGAAAGTGTGCAGGATCCCAGTGGGAGTGTGCAGGACTCAAATGGAAGTGCGCAGAACGTCATAGAAAGTGTACAGGACCCCAGTGGGAGTGTGCAGGACCCAAATGGGATTGTGTAGAACGTCGGAGGAAGTGTGCAGAACCCCAGTGGGAGTGTGCAGGACCCAAATGGAATTGTGCAAAACGTCATGGAAAGTGCGCAGGACCCCAGTGGTAGTGTCCAGAACGTCGTAGAAAGTGTGCAGGATCCCAGTGGGAGTATGCATGACACAAATGGAGATGCCAGAACCCGTCGGAGGGTGTGGGACCCAAATGGGTGTGCAAAACGTCATGGAAAGTGTGCAGGACCCCAGTGGTGATGTCAGAACGTCGTAGAAGGTAGGATCCCAGTGGGGTATGCAGGACCCAAACGGTGTGCAGAACGTCCAGAGAAAGTGTGCAGGACCCCAGTGGGGTGTGCATGACCCAAATGAGGTGTGCAGAATGTCATAGAAAGTGTGCAGAGCGTCAGGAGGAGGTATTAGGACCCCAGTGGGAGTGTGCATGACCAGATGGGAGTGTGCCAGAATGTCATAGAAAGTGGCTGCAGAACGTCGGAGGAAGTGTGCAGGACTGGTGGGAGTGTGCAGGAGGACCCAAATGGAAGTGCGCAGGAGCGTCATAGAAAGTGTGCAGGACCCCAGTGGGTGTGCAGGACCCAAATGGGGTGTGCAGAACGTCGGGGAAGTATGCAGGACCCCAGTGGGAGTGTGCAGGACCCAAATGGAGTGCGCAGAACGTCATAGAAAGTGTGCAGGACTGATGGGTGTGGGACTGCAAATGGAGATTGTGCAAAACGTCATGGAAAGTGTGCAGGACCCACAGTGGTAGTGTCCAGAACGTCGTAGAAAGTGTGCAGGGGATCCCAGTGGGAGGGTATGCAGGACCCAAACGGGAGTGTGTGCAGAACGTCAGAGAAAGTGTGCAGGACCCCCAGTGGGAGTGTGCATGACCCAAATGGGAGTGTGCAGAATGTCAATAGAAAGTGTGCAGAACGTCCCGGAGGAAGTGTGCAGGACCCCGGTGGGAGTGTGCATGACCCAAAATGGGAGTGTGCAGAATGTCGCCCAGAGGGTGTGCGGAACGTCCCAGAGGAAGTGTGCAGGACCCCAGTGGGAGTGTGCAGGACCCAAATGGAAGTGCGCAGAACGTCATAGAAAGTGTGCAGGACCCCAGTGGGAGTGTGCAGGACCCAGATGGGGTGTGCCAGAACGTCCCGGAGGGGGTGTGCAGGACCCCAGTGGGAGTGTGCGGGACCCAAATGGAAGTGCGCAGAACGTCATAGAAAGTGTGCAGGACCCCAGTGGGGTGTGCAGGACCCAAATGGAATTGTGCAAAACGTCATGGAAAGTGTGCAGGACCCTGGTGGTAGTGTCCAGAACGTCGTAGAAAGTGTGCAGGATCCCAGTGGGAGTATGCAGGACCCCAATCCGGAGTGTGCAGAACGTCAGAGAGAAAGTGTGCAGGACCCCAGTGGGGTGTGCATGACCCAAATGCGGAGTGTGCAGAGATGTACATAGAAAGTGTGCAGATTGTCCGGAGGAAGTGTGCAGGACCCCCAGTTGAGAGTGTGCAGGACCCAAATGGTAGTGTGCAGGACGTCATGCCACGAAGTCTGCAGGACTCTGAGTAGGGAGTGTGCATGACCCAAAATGGGAGTGTGCAGAATGTCATAGAAAATGTGCAGAACGTCAGAGAAAATGTGCAGGACCACAGTGGGAGTTTGCATGACCCAAATGGGAGTGTGCAGAATGTCATAGAAAGTGTGCAAGAACGTCAGGGAGGGAAGTGTGCAGGACCCGAATGGAGGCGTGCAGGACATCATAGAAAGTGCGCAGGTTCCCAGTAAGAATGTGCAGGACGTTATGGAATGGGTACTGTACTGACCAGTAGGTGCCTGCAGGACGTCGTGAAATGTGTTAAGGACCCAGGTGGAAATGTGCAGGACGTCATAGAGAGTTTAGCAGGGCCGCAGTGGGGAAAGGTGCAGGACGTCATGAAGAAAGTAGAATTGAGTCAGCGAGATTTTCTCAATTTTTCATGCAGAAATCTTGGCGCCTTTGTGTAGCGAAGAAAACAGATGAGGAAATTATATTAATATGCTTGAGAAGCGTGCAACGCGTTTTGAGAGTACGCGTAACTCTGGAGACACTTTCCTCGCCAGTCCTGACAGAAACAATCAGCAGCTCCACTTCCACGCATCGTCTCTGTTCGTCACTCAATACAACCACTCCAGTCATTTTGATTCACTATGCTTCGATAAACCAGTTTTATATATGTTGAACGTCTGGGCTTATCAAAATCTGCTTCACAAAAACGTAAACATCAACGGACATAATTCATTTTACTAGCGAGACCTGGCAGAAGTTTTCGCTCAAAAAAAATTTTCCAGGTCCGCTAGCTTTCTGAGGCAGATTATTCTGACAAAACGGTATTGATTGCCTTCCGTATATCCGAAAGTTGCTGTCCGTATGGACTCTCTATCGAGCAGAACTGGCTGCCGGACATTTTATAGCAGGGCGTAGGGTATAAAACCATTAATGGCATAAAAAAGCCAAAACATAAGAAATGAGCGGTAGATCGTCGGTTGTTACCGGCATCTTATTTACGACCCCTTCCTTTTGCCAATGTACGCAAGCTATTATTCTCGCTCTACCATCCTGTCATGTTGAGAAAAAGCACTCGCATTTTAGATGTGGTTTCCCTTGGTGAAGCCAACACCCATGCCTTTGTTCTCCAATAAATGAATTATGTCCGTTGATGTTTACGTTTTTGTGAGGCTTAGATTTTGATAAGCTCAGACATTCAACATTTATACTCACTAATTTATCGAGATTGAATGAATCCATTTTGGAATATGATAGAGAGAAGCGATATGTGGAGGTGACAGACAGAGATGATGCGGAAGTTGGGCTACTGATTATTTCGTCAGACTGGCGAGAAGTGTCTCCAGAGACTCGCGTACTCCTCAAAACTATTGCACGCTTCCTCCAGATACTATGATTTCCTAATCTGTTTTCTTCGCTACACAAGAACTAAGATTTCATATGAAGAAAATTGAGAGAAAATCTCGCTGATTCAATTCTACTTTCTTCATGACATTAGCTACTTTTTCCACTGCTGACTACTAACTCTCTATGACGTCCTGCACATTCCACCTGGGTCCGTAACGCATTTCTGACGGCATCTGCACTGCTGGAGTACAGCACACTGTTCCAGCGACGTCCTGCACATTAACACTGGGAGCCTGCGCGCACTTGCTATGATGTCCTGCACGCCTCCGTCCGGTCTGCACACTCCCACTGGGATCCTGCCCGCTTCCATCGGGCGTTCTGCGCAGCAACACTGGCATCCTGCACTCTCGTTTGGGTGTGCAAACTCCCACTGGGAGTCCTGCGCGACCTGCGACGTTCTGCACATTTTCTATGACATTCTGCACACTCCCATTTAGTCATGCACACTCCCACTGGAGTCCCTGCGGGCTTCTGTATGAGCGTCCTGCACACTACCATTTGGAGTCTGCACACTTCTCACTGAAGTCTGCACACTTCACCCGGCAGTCTGCACACTTTCTATGGCATTCTGCACACGCCCATTTTAGTCATGCACTCTCCCACTGAGATCCCTGCACACCTCCTCCGACGTTCTGCACACTGTGACATTCTGCCTCCCCTTTGGGTGTCTTTGCTCCCTTCAGTCTACCCTCCTCGACGTTCCACTATCGACATCCTGCACACTCCCATTTGCGGGTCATGCAGGCTTTCCGCAGTCTCTTTGGTCCCTGCACATTTTCCTGACGTTCTGCACATCCTCTATGACCATTCTGCACGCCATTTGGGTCATGTACACTCCCGCTGGAAGTCCTGCGGGCTTCGTATGACGTCCTGCCACGCCATTTTGAGTCCCTGCACCTCCCACTCAGATCCTGCACGCACTTTCTGCGGCGTTCCAGACTACCACTGGGGGTCCTGCACACTTCCATGACGTTTTGCACAATTCCATTTGGGTCCCTGCACACTCCCACTGGGGACCTGCACGCTTCCTCCGATTTGTCCTGCACACTCCCCAATTGGAGTCCTCACACACTCCTTGGGTTCTGCACACTTCCTCGACGTTCTACGCACTCCCATTTGGAGTCTGCACACTACCACTGAGGTCTGTACACCTACTATGATGATCTGCACCCTCCCCATTGAAGGTCCTACATACTCCCACTGGGATCTGCACACTTTCTGCGACGTTCTAGGTACTACCACTGGGGTCCTGCACACTTCACTCCGACGTTCTGCACACTTGCTATGACATTTGCTGCACACTCCCATTACTAGTCATTGCACACATCCCACTGAGGGTCCTGCACACTTCCTCCGACGTTCTGCACACTTTCTATGACATTCTGCACACTCCCATTTTGGAGTCATGCACACACTCCCTGGGGGTCCTGCACACACTTTCTCCTGACGTTCTGCACACTCCCGTTTAGATTCCTGCATACTCCCACTGGGATCCTGCACTTTCTGCGACGTTCTGGACACTACCACTGAGATTACAGAACACTTTCCATGACGTTTTGCACAATTCCATTTGGGTCCTGCACACTCCCTCATTTGTTCTGCACCACTCCCATTTCTGTGTCCTGCATACTCCCCACTAGGATCCTGCACCGCCTGCTACGACGTTCTGGACACTACCACTGGGGTCCTGCACACTTTCCATGACGTTTTGCTACAATTCCCATTTGGGTCCTGCACACTCCCACTGAGGAGTTCTGCACCACTTCCTCAGACGTTCTGCACACTTTCTATGACATCTGCACACTCCCATTTTGGTCATGCACACACTCCCACTGGGGTCCTGCACACTTCCTCCGACGTTCTGCACACGCTCCCACTGGGGTCCTGCACACTTTCTACGACGTTTTGAGACACTACCACTGGGGGTCCTGCACACTTCCTCCAGACGTTCTGCACACTTTCTATGACATTCTGCACCTCCATTTGGGTCATGCACGCACTCCCCACCTGAGGTCTGCACACTTACTCCGACTTGTTCTGCACACTTTCTATGACATTCTGCACACTCCCATTTGGGTCATGCACACTCCCACTGAGGTCCTGCACACTTTCTCTGACGTTCTGCACACTCCCGTTTGGAATTCCTGCATACTCCCACTGGGATCACCGCACACTTTCTACGACGTTCTGGACACTACCACCTGGGGTCTAGACACTTTCCATGACGTTTGCACAATGGTCCATTTTTGGGTCCTGCACACTTCCTCCGACGTTCTGCACACTCCCCACATTTGTGTCACTGCATACTCCCACTGGGATCCTGCACACTTTCTACGACGTTACTGGACACTACCACTGGGGTCCTGCACTTTCCATGACGTTTGCACAATTCCATTTGGGTCCTGCACACTCCCCACTGGGGTTCTGCACACTTCCTCCGACGTTCTACACAATCCCATTTGGGTCCTCCACACTCCCACTGGAGTCCTGTACACTTTCTATGACATTCTGCACTTCCATTTGGGTCCCTGCACACTCCCACTGGGAGTCCTGCACACATTCTGTGACGTCCTGAGCACTCACATTTGGGTCCTGCACACTTTCTATGACGTTCTGCACTTCCATTTGGATCCTGCACACTCCCACTGGGGTCACTGCACACCTTCTGTGACATCCTGCACACTCCCCATTTGGAGTTCTGCACATTTTCTATGACGTCCTGCACTTTCTATGACGTCCTGCACACTCTCCACTGTAGTCCTGCACGCTTTCAACGACGTTCTGCTTTACATTCCCACACTGGGCTCCCTGCACACTTTCTATGACATTCTGCACACTCACCGCAGGGTCCTGCACACTTTCTATGACGTCCTGCACACTCCCACTGGGGTCTTGCACACTTACCATGACGGCCTGCACAGTCCACTGGAGTCCTGCACACTTCTCTATAACGCCATGGATGCTCCCTGGGGTCCTGCACGCTTTTTATGACGTCCTGCACTTTCCCACTGGGGTCTGCACACTTACCATGACGGCCTGCACGGTCCCGCAGGTCCTGCACACTTCCTATGACGACCTGCACCTCCCACTGAGGTCCTGCACGCTTTTATGACGTCCTGCACTCTCTCCCACTGGGGTCCTGCACACTTACCATGACAGCCTGCACAGTCCCACAGGAGTCCTGCACACTTCCTATGACAGCCTGCACACTCCCACTGGGGTCCTGCACGCTTTTGCTGACGTCCTGCACACTCCACTGGGGTCTTGCACACTTACCGCATGACAGCCTGCACAGTCCCACTGGAGTCCCTGCACACTTCCTATAACGCCATGAGACACTCCACACTAGGGTCCTGCACGCTTTTATGACGTCCTGCACACTCCCCACTGGGAGTCCTGCACACCCCACCATGACGGCCTGCACGGTCCCACTGGGGTCCTGCCCACTTCCTATGACGACCTGCACACTCCCACTGGGGTCCTGCACTCTCCCACTGGGGTCCTGCACACTTACCATGACGGCCTGCACACTCCCACTGGGGTCCTGCACGCTTTTTATGACGTCCTGCACACTCCCACTGGGGTCCTGCACACTTCCTATGACGACCTGCACACTCCCACTGGGGTCCTGCACACTTCCTATGACGACCTGCACATTTATGACGTCCTGCACACTCCCACTGGGGTCCTGCACACTTACCATGACGGCCTGCACAGCCCCACTGTGGTCCTGCACACTACCACTGCTGTCCTGCAGACTCATCAAGCCCGAGATTCTGTACGGCGTCCCGTAAATATTACCGAAGACCTGTCGCTGTGATTAGAGCGTAGCACTTCTACCGCTGGATGACTCCATAGAGGTTTCGCTGACCCACGGCTAAAATTGCGCCCCACGGACAAACTCCAGTGGCCCCGAGGCGCGCAAAAAAGAGGTGATTTAGGCTTATTTTTGGTAATCGATGAGTGTCCCACCCACGCAAATGTTGGTACCATTTTATCCCTATTTTGATCAGGCCATTCCGAAGATTCACGGGAAAACACAATTACACACACACACATACGCCATACATACAAACATCAGGACACCAACTGGCACAAGTATAAAGATTTTCATCCCCGACGCCCTGCTGTAAATGTGCGGCAGCCTGCTATGCTCAGGAAAATCCATATGGTCAGCAACTTTCGGGTAGTCGGAAGTCGGTCAACTCCCGAAAACTTCGCTAGGTCTCGCTAGTCCATTACTATAAGTAGTGTCTTCTCCATGTCACAACTATTCTTTGGCTACGCATTGTTCACACTGTGTTCATATAAGACCTCATCTGGATAAACTAATTGACATCAAAGTTTGATGATACATCAAAATTCTGCTAGTATGCACCGGAGTATGTCAGGAAATGCCTATGTTAATGAGAAAATAAAATTCGAAAACCGTTCGGAATGACCGTAAACCATGTGGCCGCCATGCAGCACATAGATGAAAGGGAAGCACTCTGAAAAATTCGGAGATGACTGAATTTTTTTTCTAAATTTTGTCGAGAAAAAAGTTTAAAAGGTTTAGGAACAATCCTACTAACTATATTTGGCTAAGTGTGTGTGACCGTCTGGGTATGTGTATGTGTGTGTGTGTGTTTGTGTGTGTGTGTGTGTGTGTGTGTGTGTGTGTGCATTGTGTGTGTGTGCGTGTGTGTGTGTGTATGTGTGTGTATGTGTGTGTGTGTGTGTGTGTGTGTGTGTGTGTGTGTGTGGCCTTGTGTGTGTGTGTGTGTGTGTGTGTGTGTGTGTGTGTGTGTGTGTGTGTGTGTGTGTGTGTGTGTGTGTGTGTGTGTGTGTGTGTGTGTGCTCAGGCAAACTAGGGATCAGGCTGCCATAGAATACGTCAGATATGGATCGGGCTGGCGGACGGCCGGTGCACCTGCCGAAAGTGCCAGCGCTGGCTTTTGGCCGGCAGGCTGCAATGTGAGCGCAGGCATTCAGCCGGCACCTGATGAACAAATTCGCCCAGGGTGTGCTACAAGGGCCTCATTGATCTGACATTTTCTTATCGACTTCTGTATTAACTCCATTCTATCTCTCGTACGTTCTCATCACGAGCCCTCGCGCTCATTTAATGTTTGGTTTGCTTGTTCTGCCATTCTATACACCATTCCAAAAACTGAGGTGTCGTTTGTATTCTATCTCTAGGAAGCCGCGTTTGCAGCTCTTTTTTATTTTCTCGCTATCTTCGAAGCGAAGCCGGTTGTTTCCCCCATTGATTATCATCTTTGTTTTCTTGAAAGCAACCATTCCGGATCTCATGATGAAGCTATCCATAGCAGCGTCAGCTTCCCGCATCCAGAGATTTCCGATAAGTGTTATGCGAACCACATAAGACACTTTTTTCATCTGTGTGAACTGCTTAGGAAGACGCAGCTACGCGGCATTCATAGCACAAGCCAGAAGCGAAGATATCATTACCTCATCAATGATATCTTCGCTTCGGCTTGTGCCATATACATGGAGATGTGACGACTTCCTACGAAAATGACACGAACACTACCACATCAATGATGATTATTTGAGGAAATTTATAGTTTGGAATTCTCAGTTAGTTCGGGACTCTCCCAACTTCCTAATTCTTTCAAAGTACTTTATTCATTTTGTAAATTTCTTCTGAAAAATCTATTCACTCTGAAAGCTATTCACTCGGCGATTCCGTGTTTACAAAAGATTTTTGATACGTGCCCAAATTTAAATTATTCGGTTTTCCAAATTTTCGATTCATTCCGGGAATTCCAAGGTATTCAGTTTCTTCAAAGATTATCTTTACTCAGGAATCTGATATACCTAATTTTTGGGTATTCGTTGATTTTAAGTAGACACCTTCGAATTTTTCCGCCACTGTAGAGAATTTTCCAGAGTATGCTTGAGTAATCGGAAAGGAGTTCGAAATCTCGAATTTTTCGTGCAAATTCCGGAGTAATTTTCCGAACACCCATTCAAATCAATTCAGGAGACAGCTTTTCAAAGTTCGGCTTTCAGAACGATACAGTACACCAAAAACTTTCAGAAGTATTTGCAGCTTTGAATTGGGGAAGAAGTTTTTTCCAATGCGGGATCCACGATGGAGCATCACTTTTGTGTTCTCCCAAATATGCGGAAGTTCTGGGGCTCCATAGGGTAAGGTAGGTATGCCTAAAAACAGCAAAAATAAAAAACATGCCGAGTTTTCGCGCTAAAATAGTATTGACTTCTGAGTGTCAGAAATGACCGCTGTGAGCAAATGGTACCTATCCAATGCAAAGCAAGCGCGCTATAGCTCGAATTGACAGTACCTCCTTGATTTTGGTTGTTGCTGTTACTACTAAGCCAACGCGTAGCTAGATGCCTCCACGGAAACCAAGAGATGCCCAGGGTTGCGGAGGCATCTAGTCTGAGGATTTGACGGACGAATTTACGCAAGTTACGGACGTTTAGCCTCATTTGGTGAAATTTTGGCTACAGCGCCCACGAATTCTACGTAAATTCTCGCTACAGCACCCGCATAATCTACGCTTATTCTCGTTTGCGGCACTCGGTCCGATCGATTATCCAGTCTTGATCCGTACTAGAAAGGCACGATCCGCTGCGATCAGGCGCATTACCGTTTCTTCCTCACACGGCACTGCAGCATCCCAGCGGCCAAAAATTATCCCTAGCAAGGTCTTCCAGAAAGCGACATGGGGTCACTCTCACGACCACCCCACAGAGTGTCAAGTTATCCGTGGAGTCGATTGTGCCAGCACCATTCGAGACGTTCCGCGCTAGCCAACGCGGGTTTGAGATTGCATTTCAACACAGGCTGTCGCTAAATCCTTAGATTTTTGCTACAAAATTACAGCGAAAATATACGGGTTTAGCTACAGAGAGATCAATGCATCAAATTCAGCCTTCGTTTTTACGTAGAATACGCGCAAAATTTGCACCCTTGTAGCCTCGACACAAGAATATGCGGGTTTTAGCTAACGTAGCCAAAACCCGTAGTTTACCGCTACATGGAATGGGGCGGCGTTTCAAAACCGAACTCCCTCCAGAGGTACATCTGGCTACGCGTTGGCGAGTACATTCTCAAGTTTTCATTTGTTCACGTCGAGCGGGCAAAAAAAGAGGCTTTAAGGCGTTTCGAAGATATAAAAACCTGTTTGTAATCTTGTTTTGACCATTCCTGGCTCGTTTTCTGCCCGTTCTCGCGACACTAACAGCAAGATCCGAAATTCCTTTTCGTCTTCAATTTCACTGTAGAGCTCAACGATAATTTTTGATCATGAACGCTGCATTTGAGCCGAATTTGCACTAGGAATGAAATCAGAGTGGGGTCCGAGATACCCTTGATGATCGGTTGTGAAAGGTATTCAAAACTTGTACAACCTCAGAAACAGTTTTTGTTTTCAGGAATTCTTGTCGTCCTGGAAAGGCGAGCGCAATTTTTGCTGACGGAAATTCCGCATTCAGGAACCAATTGCACCGTTGAAACTGGTGGCATGGATCAGAAGCGTCTCCATGATCATTCACAACGTTGAAGAAGTTTCTCCCATATTTCTGGCTAAATTTTGCGCACTCAACAATCCTCGCGATTTTCCACTCAGTATGTCTTTGGCTGGAAAGTTCTGCACCCAATAATAGTCAGTGAAGTGTCGCTTTGTCCGTCACCATGATCCTTCCACCAGGTGTGGTATACCATTCGAAAGCATAGCTCGTCACTCTATCCAACAGGTTCCAACTTCTTCTCGAAAATGCTCGACCTGGTTCAAATTTGACCTCCAAAGGTTGGGGAAGACGGGCGCGAAAAAGTTTGAATGCCTCTCGTTGTTCTCTTCTTTATGCCGCCTCATCAAATGTATGTGGAACGCTTGAACCCATAACTACTAGTTCATAGCATAAAACAGGACCCGCGAAAATCTTTCCGATGGGGGCGACTTTCGCATTTCGAGAAATTTTTGGAGTCAGTGCAGGCAAGCAGTTCGTACTGGTTAATGAAAGTGAATATTCCGTCGTCAAATTCCACAACCTATCTGGAAGCATCCTCAAAGCATTATTTAAATTCTCCTCAAGCCCCATGTCTTCGAGAATGTCGGCTAGATAAGTGGACAGTATACTGACTATAACATTCGTGTTCGACTCTACGAATATACTTTTGAAGCTTCATGAACGAGTAAACACTACTGAATTTGAGCCATATCAAATCAAAAAATTTGGTGACTCAGCCCTGAGCTTCGCCAATCCCCCCACCCCCCAAAAAAACAAACTCGTCCAGACTGATCGTTTGAATACGGTCTACTTTAGCAGAGATTTTGAAGCTTCCACGAAGTAAACTTTCCAATATAAGCTGTAGCTTGTGCTGACTGCTTCGCTAGTTCAAGCGTTTTCTCCCTCCCCCCACCGTTTTGTCTCGGGCATGCTGTGGTGTAACTCATCCACTTTCATTCCATAAAAAACAATCCGTCATTTATTTTTTTCATTCAGTTTGCTTCGATTTTTCTGTGAATTTCCTATCACTTCCAGCTCCGAATCTTCGAGTTGTGTCATAGAATCTATACTCATTTAAAGCGTATATTTAAGGCATCTTCCACAGTCTCTCCTGTAAGCGCAGGATGAGCAGTGTGCTATAAAACTTTTTTTTTTTTTTTCCACTGCAGGACGCGCAGAGAGGAAAACATGAAATCTCTGGCTGCACCGCCAGAACGACGCCACACAGAGATTCCAGGCTTGCCTATTTCCATATACTGTGGCGTAGGATAGGCCTAAAATTACTTATCTTCTTTGGAGTGGACCTAAACTGAGACGCTAGTATTGATTCAAACGTTGGAAACCGTCACGGCTGCTTGGGCGGTGCCGCTATGGCGGGGCTGGTGAGCGGCACGCGCAGCCACGCATGCAGTTTTATAGTCCACCGCCCGTCGCGCGCCACGTGTTGCGCTTGCAGTGATGATTACGAAAGATGCCTAATGCAAGTGTGACATTGAGCTCAAATCTACGCATGCAGCTCAGTTCCTGCCCTAAGTTTTACAATCGCACCCTATCACACAATTTAACAACCAAGCTGCAGTAGGAAATAGAATTTCGGCTCTTAATCCGACGATTGAGGAGGCTAAGGGAGCCAATCTCCATTTTTTCGCCATAGGTTCTGGACCTGCGGTTTCTATGATTCGTAAATTATATGCACAGTGTTCTCTAATTTTTCTGAGGGTCGGTGCCTAGCTGAGAGAAAATCTCGAGATGGGTGTGAAATCATCCTTTGACTCCCTCCCACTGTCCAGAAACTAGTTCT